>CANSNZ010001031.1:2625000-3225000 GCA_947646795.1 Beta lomatogona | reverse complement strand
GTAGTGTTGTTTTGCAAAATAAAATCCCTCCAAAATTAAAGGATCCTGATAGTTTTTCCATCCCCTGTCATGTAGGTGCATTGTTTATAAATAAGGCTTTATGTGATCTAGGAGCTAGTGTATCTGTTATGCCTCTATCTATCTGTAATAAACTGAACTTGGGAGTTTTGAAGTGCACCCAGATTACTTTACAGATAGCAGATCGTTCTATGAAATATCCTTTGGGTATTTTAGAGGATGTTCCTGTCAGGGTGGGAAAATTTTATATTCATGTAGATTTTGTAGTGCTAGATATGGAGGAGGATAGTCAGATCCCCATTATTTTGGGTAGGCCTTTCTTGTGTACTGTCAGTGCTGTTATTGATGTTAAATCTGGCTCTCTGACTTTAAGTGTTGGTGATGATACTATTACTTTTAAACTAACCAATGCTATTAAGTCTCCTATGCTTGAGCACACATGCTGCAAGATTGATGTACTGGAAGAGATTTCTGGAGGTGATTATCACCAATTTATGTCATATGATCCATTGGAGAAAATTCTTGAACTGGATGGCCTTGATAATGATGAGGCAGTCGAATGTGAGGTAATGGAGACTATTTGCTCTACTTCTGAACTACAGGTAAAGAAGTTAGAACTTAAACCTTTACCTTCTCACCTCAAATATGCATTTCTTGATGATAATGAGGAATGCCCTGTGATTGTCAGTACTAAACTCACAGATAGCCAGCTTTCACAACTTCTTACAGTGCTTCGCGTGTACAAAAAGGCTATTGGGTATAGTATTGATGATCTAAGGGGTATTAGTCCTGATTTTTTTATGCATAGAGTAAACTTGGAAGAAAATCACCGCCCTTGCATACAACCCCAAAGATGTTTGAATCCTAATATGCAAGAGGTAGTGAAGAAGGAAATAATGAAATACTTGACGCGGGCATCATCTACCCCATCTCAGATTCTAAGTGGGTGAGCTCGGTTCAAGTTGTTCCTAAAAAGAGGGGGACTATTGTTATTAAGAATGATAGAGATGAACTAATTCCTACTCGTACTGTTACAGGTTGGCGAATGTGTATTGACTATCGCAGATTAAACATAGCCACCTTGAAAGATCACTTCCCCCTCCCTTTTATTGACCAGATGTTAGAAAGATTAGCAAAACATAGTTTTTTTCGTTATTTGGATGGATATGCAGGTTTCTTTCAGATTCCCATTCACCCAGAAGATCAGGAGAAGATGACGTTCACATGTCCTTATGGCACTTTTGCTTACCGCCGAATGCCATTTGGTTTGTGTAACGCCCCTGCCACATTTCAAAGATGTATGATGGCCATCTTTTCTGATTTCATTGAAAATATCATGGAGGTACTTATGGATGATTTCAGTGTCTATGGGTCGGACTTTGATGTGTATTTGCATAATCTTTCTAGAGTACTTAGACGTTGTACTGATGTTAATTTGGTCTTAAACTGGGACAAGTGTCAGTTCATGGCCAATGAGGGAGTGGTACTTGGTCATCTTGTTTCTGAACATGGCAGCCAAGTTGACCGGGCAAAAATTGAGGTGATTGAGAAACTTCCTCCGCCTGTGAATGTCAAGGGAGTGAGGATTTTTCTGGGTCATGCGGGGTTCTATCGCAGATTCATAAAAGATTTTTCCAAAATCGCGAAACCCCTTACTCAATTGTTGCTCAAGGATGCCACCTTTGATTTTACTGATACTTGTGTGGAGTCTTTTGACAGGATTAAGGAAGCATTGATCACTGTCCCTATCATACAACCTCCAGATTGGAGTCTTCCCTTCGAGATCATGTGTGATGCTAGTGATTATGCAGTTGGTGCTGTACTTGGCCAACGGAAGAACAAGATCCTCCATGCTGTTTACTATGCCAGCAAGACATTAGATGAAGCTCAGGTCAACTATGCTACTACAGAGAAGGAGTTATTGGCCATTGTCTATGCTCTTGACAAGTTTCGAACCTACCTCATAGGTTCGAAAGTGATTGTCCACACCGATCATGCTGCACTGAAGTATATATTGGCTAAGAAGGAAGCCAAGCCACAACTTATTCGCTGGATACTCTTATTACAGGAGTTTGATTTGGAGATCCGTGATAAGAAGGGTGCTGAGAATGTCGTTGCAGATCATCTCTCCATATTGAGATTTGAGTCAAGTGCTGATGGTCCCATAGATAATTCTTTTCCTGATGATCATATTTTTGCTGTATCTATTCAATCCCCATGGTATGCTGATTTTGCTAACTATTGTGTTGGTGGTTCTCATCCTCCAGATTTGACTTACCAACAACGCAAGAAGTTTTATCATGATGCTAAGCATTACTATTGGGAAGACCCACTTCTATACAAGAAGTGCTCAGATGGTTTGTTCAGACGATGCGTTGCCGATTGGGAGATAGCTGGAATCCTACAACACTGTCATAGTATGCCTTGTAGTGGGCATCTTGGCTCACAAGCCACAGCTTATAAAGTTCTCCAGAGTGGGTCCTACTGGCCTACTATTTTCAAAGATGCCCGTGCTTTTTGCCTTTCTTGTAATGAGTGTCAAAGAACGGGCAATATTTCAAAGAGACAGGAGATGCCACAGATGGGAATTTTGTAGATTGAGCCCTTTGATGTGTGGGGCATTGATTTCATTGGACCTTTTCCTTCTTCTTGTGGGAACAGGTATATATTGGTAGATGTGGATTATGTGACTAAGTGGGTTGAAGCTGTGGCTTCCCCCACTAATGATTCTAAGGTGGTCATGAAGCTCTTCAAGAAGATTATTTTTCCTCGCTTCGGAGTCCCGAGAGTTTTGATCAGTGATTGGGGGTCTCATTTTCATCAGGGAACCTTCAAAGCTTTACTGAAGAAATATGGAGTTACTCATAAGGTTGGCTTGGCATATCACCCCCAGACTAGTGGCCAAGTTAAAGTCTTCAATCGTCAGATCAAGCGCATCTTAGAGAAGGTAGTCGACAGGTCAAGGAAAGATTGGTCACAAAAGTTGGATGACACTTTGTGGGCACTTCGAACTGCTTTTAAGACACCTCTCGGCACCACCCCATATCGGTTGGTCTATGGCAAAGCTTGTCATTTACCAGTTGAAATGGAGTATCTTTCAGCTTGAGCAGTCAAAGAAATTAACTTGGATTTAGAGGCTGCAGGTGAGGCAAGATTTCTTAAGTTGAATGAGTTAGATGAACTTCGACTGGAAGCATATGAGAACCACAAGCTTTACAAGAAGCAGACAAAGAGGTTTCATGACAAGATGATTAAGAAGCTCGAGTTTCATGTTGGTGACAAGGTTCTATTATACAACTCTAGACTAAGGCTTTTTCCTGGAAAGCTTAAGTCAAAGTGGTATGGACCTTTTGGTGTCACTGATGTGAAGCCACATGGAGCCGTTGAAGTGGCCAATGTAGAGGGGACGAAGTTTAAAGTGAATGGTCAACGTTTGAAACTATACCATGAGGGCGCTTTCATAGGCCAAGTAGAGGTCATCTACTTCGATGCTCCCTCACTTTGAAATCCGAGGTACTATGGTCATGCGGGACCTTTCTAAACCAGCGCTTTACGGGAGGCAACCCATCTTTACTTTTTTTTTTCTTTACTAGTTTAGATTACTTTTCTTATATTTTTTTTGTTTTTTTTTTAGAGAGTGTACTGAGATTTGGACGAGCTTAGTGTGTGCAGGGGGTCAATATCACAACATGGGAAAAATTTGATGGAAAAACAGCTTGAAATAAAGTCGCCCGGTCAACCGGGCCATATCGCCCGAACGGGCCTCTTAACTTGCCCTACCGAGCGAGTTTGCCGGACAGGGCGCCCAGCTGATTTCAAGAAGGGCGAAAAAAATTTTAGAAAAAAATAACCAAGTGATTTTCGCCCGGTCCACCGGGCGCGCAAGCGATTTTGGTGATTTTTTCGCCCGGTCAACCGGGCGGATTACCTTTAGAGTACTAAGGAAGTGAATTTCGCCCGCCCGACCGGGCTGCTGAATCCCTTCACTTGGCTGCCTCTGCCAGCACTGCGAAGACAAAGAAAAGGAAAAAAAAAATTCGCCCGGTCAACCAGGCGGGAACCCCGAATCAGAGTTTTTTTTTCCCTTGTTAAATCCGTCGAGGCTTTCTTCCCTCACTCCACTTCTTTCATCTTCTTTCACTTTTATTCATCCTCTCAAACCCCTCTCTCTCTCCTCAAAATCTCCATAGCCAAACTCCATTCTACCTTTCTCCATTAACAAATTCCATCTTCTCCTTCAATTTTCTTTATCTCCCAACACTTTTCTTCATCTTTCTCCCATAAAACCTCCATCATGAATGAGGATTGAGAACTCACATTTTCGCCCCCCTCCCACTGTTCGAATTAATATGATTGAGCTCATTAGAAGTAGGCAATAAAAATCAAGTTCTCCATTTTCGCCTCATGAATGAGGATCGAGAACTCACATTAGGCCAATTAGGTGCTATTTTTGGCCTCCATGTTACTGATGATCACCGCCCCCCTCCCACTGTTCGAATTAATACCTTGTGGACCGCATTCACAGGTGATGAGGATGTTAACACCCAGCATATGACTGCAGACCACCTCCATTTTCCCAGCCTTCGCTACTTACAGCGATTTTTGGGATTCACACTTTTTGGGCGTGCTGAGCCCCACTCCTGTCAAAAACAGAAGATTTTTTTGATAGATAGTTATCTGTTTCCAGAGTTTGATTACTCTTTGTGCCTTCCTTATCTGTTTGTGTCCCAGCTGAAGCGGACTGCCGCCAATTTACATGCCTTGTTTGATGATGGTAGTGTTAGGGGGCAACCTATTGTTTTAGGTGGCCTCTTTACCTCTATTCCTGCTTATTTTGGTTATACTCATGACATTAGCAATGCTGTAGTTGGTCCCACTGAGATTGGCATTGATTATATGACCAATGCTAAATGGATAACCGCCCAGTCTGCGAACAAATTTAGGTGGTTCATTGCTAAGAAGGAGTTTATCCTTCTTCCTGACCCTGCTCATCCCAGCCTAGAACCTGGTGTGGGGTCGTACCTCCTTCCTAAGCGGGGTCAAGAGCCCATTACTCGGCGACCTCTGTGGACCTACCACAGGCAGCCCGTTGAGGAAGCCTCCTCCTCATCCGCGCCTATGGATCCTATGATGGCGGTCCTTACCCGCCTCAAGCAGGGACAACAGTCCCTTACCTCACAGATGGGCCGCCTTGAGCTTGGTGAGGCTACCATCCAGACTCACCTGACTTCGTTGGACACACGGTTGACTACCGTGGAGTCCGAAATGCGACATGCCCTGTACCCTATCTACCATGACTATTTTCACCAAGAGCTTGTTTCCCATGATGCCACCCACCCTTCATGGTACACACCACAGGTCCCTGACCCCACTGACCATGCTAGGGATGGCACTTCTGGCCATACTGCTTTTGGTGCTGCAGGTACTACCGGTGGCGGTTTTACTGCCGATATGTCTGATGATGAACCATGAGTCCTCTCTTTCCCTCTAGCTGTAATAAGGCCATTGCCGAGTTCAGCTTGGGGGGAGAATTTCTGTAAGTACTCCTCTCTCTCTTTACTGCTTTGTAGTTTAGTTTCATTGGTTTCAAAAAAAAAAACAAAAATACGAGCTTGACATGAGTTATGAGTTGCATGATTGTTTCCCTGCACCCCCAAATTTTTGAATGACTTTTTGGACTCTTAATCTATGATAGTTGGCGTGAGTATTTGTTAGTCTTGAGTTGATTTTCAATCTTCCATGACCCTCGATTGCATGATACTTGTGGCACTTGCATTGATTGTATAGCTAAGTTGGTTAGACTGTGAGTTTCTTGAGCCATGGATGCCTATCTTTCATCCAGTCTTCCTCTTTGTTGTGTGATTAGTTCCTCAATTATGACATTGATCTTGATTTTGATTCTGTACTCTTTGAAAATTTGATGTGCATACATGATTGACATAATGGAGGCGTTCTTTTCGTAATTCCTAGCTCCAGAGTTGTAATTGATTACATTATTCCATTTCTAGCCCCGCTGAAGCCTTTCTGACTGTTTTGATTTCTAACCGTCATTACAAGCCCCTTAGCCTTATTTGATTCTTGTCCCAAGCCTAGCTTGGGGGAGCATTAATTGAGTGATTGGATTGTCTTGATATTTTTGTATGTTGTGGCGTGTGCTAGTTGGAGTTAGTTCGTTATGGGTATATGATCAGCTTATTGCTTTGTGTTTTGGGAAAAAGCAAGAAAGAATGTTCAACAACAACAAATCCAAAAGAAAGAAGAAAAAAAATAAAGAAAAGAGGAATGAAAAAGAACAAAAAGTTTGAAATTTTTTAATAAAGTGTTGCTTGAAAAGCAAAACAAGTTCAAAGGAAGTGAAAATAGTGATTGAGTTGGGAAAGTGAATGTTGTGATATTTTGGAGATAAGTGAGTGAAGTTATGAAGGTCTCATTGACCTGGTTCTGCTAGTCTATGCTCCTCCATGCTTGGTTTATCCACCATATTCCCAAATTTTTCCATACCCTTAGCCTCAGCCCCATTACAACCATTAAAAGTCCTCCTGATCTTTATGTGTTGCATTATTGAACTGAAAGTGAGTCAATGGATCAAAGTTAAAGAGTAAGTGTCATTTCTGAGTTGACTGAACTAGGTTGAGTGTCGTGGTGTTACCTTCTAAACACATGAGAGTAGACTCGGGCATGGGCCGGGCGGGCCTCGTTCACGGGCTCGGCCCGCGGGCTTGGGGGAAATGGCGGGCCGAGCCGGGGCGGGCCGAGCCCGTGAGTGGCGGGTCGTGCCGGGCCGGGCTTGAAATTTTCAGGTTTTGTCCACGGCCCGGCCCAGGCCCACGGGCCCGCGGGCCGGGCTCGTGCCTCCTGCGGGCCCGGCCCGTGTTTTATGTTGTTTTTTTTGTATTTTTGACAGGTTTTAGGCTAAAAACACAAAAGAAAGTAGCGTTCGGCCCGCGGGCCGGCCCACGCGGCTCGTACCGGTGCGGGCCTTGAAATTAAATTTCTTGACCGTGGCCCGCCCACGGAGCGGACAACGGGCCGGGCCGGGCCTTGAACGGGCTCGTCTTTGGGCCGGGCCGGCCGCGTCTGGCCGGCCCGGCCCATGCCCAGGTCTACATGAGAGTAGTGAGTTGGGAAGGGACATATAGTGGGAATGGAGAGTGATCGGGCACGTCTTTTGCCTGCCACAAAAATGAGAGAAGAGTGTTTCCCTTGTGAGCACCATCTTAGCATTTGCATGATATGCGCAGTGACCTTGCTTGATTGTGTTTCTCGGTGATTGGTTGTTGGTTTGATATAAAGGATTGATGATGATGCATGCCTTCTTGATTTATTTTTGAGTCACTAATACTTTCGAACTGCATTTTCTATGGGGTGAAACAATTATATCTTGTAACTCATTTGTATGGTTTTGCTTAGGGACAAGCAAAAGGTTAGCTTGGGGGATTGATGTATCTAATTTATATAGAGTATTTAACCCGATTCCCCAAGCTTTGAGTGCCGGTTTGAGCTCATTTGAGCTCGTTTATGTGTGATTTGATATGTTTGGACTCGTTTCCGTTTCTTAGATGTTTTTGTGCAGATTAGCCCTCCAAAGCTTTTATTTGAGTTTCGGAATGGAAGTCCAATAGTCACATATGGCCAATAAGAGATCCGGGAGATTGTGCAAGTGTTTTGGACGAAGAATGCAAGGAAAATGGCGAGAAACTACACTCGCCCGGTCAACCGGGCAACCCCGCCCGACCGGGCGAGACACAAAGTTTAACATTTGCCAAGCCTTGGTAGCTCGGCCAACCGGGCAAGAAGAGAGCAAAATATGCTTGCGCGCCCGACCGGGCGGCTCTGCCCGATCGACCGGGCGGAATTTTCACCTTGTCGTAGTTTTTAGAACACCGTCGCCCAACCGGGCTGTTTTTCCGGAAGCCTAATTTTTGTCTTTTTTAGCCGGTTTTGTAAAAAAACTATAAATAGGGCATTAATAATTTCGTTTAGGCTATCTTATTATCTACGTTTTTAGCTTTAAAACACTTAGCCTTTTTCTCTCTAAACTTGTATTAACTCTTGTTCTTGAAGATTATAAAGATCATCGATTTTGGTTTTCATTGTTCTTCAATAATTTGGTATTCTTCTTTACTTTGCTTACTTTAATGAATTCTTATTTTTGTATTATGTTTATTGAGTTTATTATTATCATGAGTGAGTAGTCTATTTCTAGGGCTTAGAGAGGGAAGCCATGTTTATACCTATTTGATTGTGGTTTAAGGTTCTTCGATATTCGGATTGAATTAGAGTAATTCCCTATTGATTTGTTATGCTTGTTTAATTCATGTAATTGCGCAATATCATGGGTTATGTTTAGCTAATAGGAGTTAGAATCGAAAGATCATACTCATTAGAGGCTTGATACAATAGGTAGATCTGATTATGTTGAGCGACCATACTGGCATATGTTGATCTAAGAGTTGTTAATGCCCGACCGTAGGATTAACGAAATACTCTAATTATTAGAACCTCAATCCAAGTATTGTTGAACTATATTGTAGTGATTAAATTGGTATAAGCATGATGGACCGATCGATTGCCCTAGGTTTTTAATTATTTGATAAACTTCCATCTTTTTGTGTTCTAGCTTATTCTATTAGTTGTTAATTATTCAATCAAATTTCTTTCTTGAAGTAGTTAAATAATTGAGCACAAATCTATAGAACTCCTCTCCCTGTGGATCGACCCGTATTTGCTAGTTTCTGCTAACAACAGACACCGTGCATTTGCGGTATATATTTAAAACTCATCACTCGACCTGGAAAAATCGGGTACCCAATGACCCGACCCGGAAAAATCGGGTACCCAATGACCCGACCCGGAAAAATCGGGTACTCACCAAATTGTTTGTGGTGGACACATTATAATTTTTTTTAAAAAGAGTATATTGAGCCGGGTACCCAATGACCCGACTCGAAAAAATCGGGTACCCAATGACTCGATTTTCCCGGGTCAGGTCATGGGCTGCATTTTCAACTGCCCGCAAATGCGGGTACCCGCATATTCAGGCACCCGAAAAACCGAGTACCTGGTTATGAACACCCCTAAATTACTGCGAGTATGAATTTCTTCATTCAATGTTTTATTGGGTATTGGGGGGATTTAGGGTTTAAAGAAAATAAAAACATCAGATTTCCTATATGCTTGAGCTAACCCTCCGTTTTCAAATATTCATGAGATTCCTCTTAGGTTTGCCTATGATGTACCAGAGACCCTTAACGTGAACCTAATTCGGCTATTAACCCACACAATGCCAAAAAGTATACATTTGAGAATTTAGTCTCTAATCGTTGGGAGTGATCCAGCCGCTCAAAAACTAAGTAACTTGTTACTGGCAACTAAAATATAATCTTTCTTCTCTCAATCGTTCTCCTTTTTGCTGGTTTGGTAATCCTGTATTGAGGTAGAATCTGACCAGTCTATAACAAGGTTGCCATTGGTTGGGCTCGACCAGGTCAAGAGGCAACCAACCAGGCAAGTTGTTACGAAAACAAGACACAACCACGAGAACGAAGTGAACTGGACTGGGTCAGGTTGTGATAGAATGATCCGGGTTGTGCTGTTGTGCCCGGGTCAAACAAGGCCTGGCGAGATCACCAGGTGGGATAGGGTCGACTAGACCCAATGACCACCTCCAGGACTCACTAAGAGTCTAAGAGACTGAAATGAGCCACAACTACAAGGTCACATATATACTTGTTCTTCAAGAATTAAAAAGAAACTGAAACCTGACACCAAATAATTTGAACATGTACAGTTGTGTAACAGCAGAGAAGAGTGGATTAGCCTCATAATCCATCAAGGTTGATTCAAAGAGATCGCCTGGCCCACACATCATCCTCAAGAAAGCTGAATCCAAAATTATGATAATTGCTCCCATGATTTCATTGTTAGAATGCCGATTGATTCACTACAAAATTGTGCAAGTTGCATAAAGTTGGAAGGTTCAGCGACATCAACCTCTACCTCTACCCCTACCCCTACCCCTACCTCGACCTCTCCCTCTTCCTCTTCCCCTACCCCCTCTTCCTCTCCCTCCTCTTGATCCAGTATTTCCATAAGCTGCGCTGTCATCATCTCTTTCAAAGCTGAACATACTCATCCTTATATCTTCTGCCTTGTCTCTATGAGGACCTCGTTGCTCCTGAAGATAAAACAAGACCCTTTCTAGGTTAGTATTTAGAAATGAGAGCCGAACGTCTTCATGAATGATCAGGAGGGAAAGAAAAGCATCAAATTTACAGTCTTGTAAGGTTAGAAACATCTATCACAGCTCAATGATTTTAATAGAAAATCTTCAAAGTTGAAACCAAATAGAAAGTGAGAATGAGATGCAAAAGCAATAATCCTATCATAAATCAATGATGCATCTAACCGTGATTATGTCTAGCATCTTGTAAGGTATCTTAATGACTAATAGATGCTCACCTGTTCTTCCAAATTAAACTGGTTCTGAAGTTGCCGAGCGAGATCCTCATCACGACTGAGATCAATAGGTTCTTCTCTAGCTTTTGGCTGCGCTTTTCTCCTTTCCCACTCTTCTAGAGTGAAAACTTGTGTCTCTTCTTCTTTCTCCCTCCCCTTGTACCTTGAGCCTCTATACCTTTCATTATTATAGTTTGGATTATTCATTTTCTGGAGGAGTTTCTGTGCAGCTGCTTGATTCTGAATAGGGATGTATTCGGCCACTGGCAGGCAAGAAAATACCAACTCAATAGTCATTTAAATTACACATAAAGTAATCATTACTAGAATAAATTGTGTCACAGAACCATTATCATCATACTCATCCAACTGTTCGCTAACCTACAAATGAAAAAATAACCATAGAAACTACATTCCCACAAAAGTGCACAAAAAATGACTTAATTTAAGGTAAAAAGAAAATAGACCTTCTTTTGGTCTAGTATCAGAGCTACTTGGCTTTTCTTCAGCTCTTTGAGAACTTGAGGCACTTTTCAGATTAGCATTTACATCATCAGCTTTAGCATTAGAGGCTTGCTTTTGATCCATCTGTTGTGTATCAGCATATCTGGACGACTTTACAGCAGTAGGTTCGCTATTCCTGGAGGCTGATCCAAAGTAAAATGTATTTTAAGAGCAAAAACAATGTATAGATATATATATCCATAAAATCTAAATAAGCAACATCCTGACTTAACCCTTGCAATCAGTAATTCAATCATGCAGAAACTTGAAAGTAGACCACAATGTAGGTCCAGAGAAACAGGCTCTTCTTTATTCCAAATGCACAAAGTTTTGCACAATATACAAAAAGTTGAGCTGTATGGCTCTTTTAACAGGAAGACGATGTATCTTCATTAAGCTATAAGCCTATAACTATCTACCACCATTAGGACAGTGCACAAGCTCTTCAATTTTTTCATTCATACAATCTGTCCCAATATTTAGTTGGAAATACTAACTCTGTTTCTTAATATATGATACTGATGAGTATCACACTCAGGGTAGTATTAAGGCCATCTTACTTAGTTTATTTCCACTTTTAGTTCATTTTCCCTTGATTTAACCTCTTATTTTATCTAACTCTCTCTTAGCATATATATACATGTATTTGCATCCCCTCCCCCTACTCTTCCATTTGATCTTTGATGTGCAGAAATTCAAGTTCCTACAAATTTAGAGGGGAGCAAACAGGAAAGCAAGAATGAAGAAGCATGCCCGGGATTCGGGAAGCCCAAAGCTTGCCCGAGCCCAAACCCCTCCCGAGCTGCCAGCAGCCCGCCCGGGCAATCAGACCCCCCCGCCCGAGCTCTTCGGGAGCCAAATTTACTGCCACCTTCTGGAAAAATGGTGCACGCCTGGGAGATTTGCTCGCCCGGTCACCCTGCACCGTCCGGGCTCTGTCCTAGCCCGCCCGGGATCTGTCACATAAGCCCGCCCGGGCGCCTTGAACCCCACCCGGGTTACTGCCCGTTAAATCTTTTTCGCGTTTCTTTTCCTTTACGACATTTGTAATTAGAAAAGGTATTAATACTCCTTTACCCTATTTTGGAAAAAAAAATCCAGATTGTTAAAACCCTAAACTTAGCTACTTAGATGTAGGAGGGGGAAAACTTGGCTCAAGAGGTGTATTTTGGAGATTGAAAATCAATGAAAAGTGACAAATTTCTTTGAAATTCTTATTTCCTTAGTAATCTTCTCAATCCTTTCTTTCTCATTGTATTTATGCATTTTTAGTTTATTATTTTCATGCTTTGGTTTCATGTTTTCATTGTTTTTTTTTAATCTTCATGTTTAATAGTTTAATCTATATTAAAGTTTCCACCTTTTCTTAGTTTCTTCTTATTTGTTCTTTAGATTTTGTTTTATTTTTGCTTTAAAGTCTTGATTTTTGATTTTTGCTATTTTAGGATTGGTGGTTTATTACTAGTTTTTTCAGGTCTAGGATATTTGCTTATATAATGAATAGAGAGTAGTTCATTAACTAGGATTGGAAGTAACCCAATCATTGTTTCCATCCTTTTTCATGAGTAAAGTTTGGTTCGGTTTGTTATGCTAAGGATTTGTGCACTTTCAATCATTAATGTTGTTGGTGACTTAGTTGATGTGAGCTCCATCACCTTTTGATCCTTTTTGTTGCCCTTTAATAGTTAATAGTTTACTTTTAGGTGGTTGACCTTCATAAATGATTGATTGGTTGCTATGCATCACTTGTTGATTTGCATTGACTTGGGTTTGATTTCAATTCCTAACTTGGCCTAGTTAGGTGATAACACCTCGAAACATAGGTTTTATTGCTATAATTAGGACTCTAAACTCCCTAAAAACGAGTTTAGAGGTGTTTAGGATTTGTTTATTCCCTTGCATATCCTCTTTGCATGTTAATCTCATAACTCTACTTGGTTTTTGGATGTGAATCATGATTGTGGTGTTTCCGCACTCCTAATGGTTTTCCTAATTTGATTCCAATAGTTTAAATTCCCTAGTTTAACCAAAACTTGACGTTTTCTTCGATTTAGCTTACTCTTAGTGACTCTAGCTTAGTGAGACCTCCGATCCTTGTGATTCAACCCTTGCTTAACACTTGACAAGTTTAAGTGGATAGTTAGGACTTTTATTTGATCTTAGGGGAATTAGCAACGACCAAGTTTTTCTCTTGTTCAATTTGGTGTTGTTGACGGGGATCGGCGTATTTTCATTGAGTAGTAGTTTTGCTTGTGAGTCTAAGTCTTTATTTTTCTTTTCTTAATCTTTTGTTGTTTGTGTGTTGGTGTCCTTTGCTTGCTAAGTTGTTTGAGTAACCCCCTTGAGCCTTGTGGTTTTGTTTGCCAAGAAGCAATCGTATCTTGCCTCTTATTCCATTTGATACAGAACTTGAGAGAACCGTAAAAGCTATAAGAAGAGGGTTGAGAGGCGAGAGAGCGCAAGAAAAACTGCATTCTCCTATTGTTCAAATTCAGCAAGGTTCTACAAGTGCCTCTAGTTTTGAAGAATTAGAGCAAGAAATAGGGGAAGTAAACAACCGGAGTTTGAGGAACTATGGTGCCCCTATGGCATATGCTTCAACAAGTGTCATAGTTGCACCCACCATACAAGCTAATGACTTTGAGTTCAAGCCGGCTTTCATTCAACTTATTTCAAACAATCAATTTGGGGGTATTAGTCATGAACGCCCTCGAAAACACTTGAGGAAGTTTCTTGAGTTTTGTTCAAACGGTGAAGCACAATGAAGTCACGCAAGATTTCATTCGTTTAAGCATGTTTAAGTTCTCCCTAAGAGATGAGGGATCTTGTTGGCTCATGGACCTACCTCCTAACTCACTCACCAGTCACCACATGGGAAGATGTCACCAAAGCTTTCTTGGGCCAATTTTATTCATTGCAAAAAACGGCCGAAATGAGAGCTAAGGTTTTGACATTCAAAGATACAGAAGATGAGAGTCTAAATGAAGCATGAGAAATATTCAAAAGCCTATTGAGGGAGTGCCTACACCACGACATGGGGAAGAAAATGCAACTCCATTGTTTCTACAATGGACTTTCTTCTCACAACAAAATGAGTCTAAACGCAGGAGCGGACAAACCAATAATGATGAAGGGGGATGATGAATCTATTCAAGCAATTGAACATGTGGTTCAAAATGATCGAGATTGGAACAAGGGGGAACGCGTTTCAACCTCCAACAGAGGTGGAAGGTATGAAGTTGATAGCATTGATTTACTTCTAAAGTAGATGCTTTAGTTAATCAATTAAAATCATCTACCATGTCCCCTTCCTCATCTAATGTTTCCATGGTTATTCATTTCCAAAACCCCAACTCATGCCCCCCTCCAAACATGTCTCATATTAATAGCTATGGGAACACTCCGCACTCCGTTCATACTAACATGCTAATGCATTTATTGTTTTGTGATACTTGTGGAGGGTATGACTACTATTCTCCTAATTCAACTTTATTTACTCCAACATGTTTTCTTCCCCCTCTATGGAGTAAGTTAATGCCCTAAACCAAAAATTTGACCCATATTCTAACACCTTTAATCCGGGTTGGCGCTATAACCCGAATTTTGGGTGGAAGAACCAAGGTCAAAGCTCTAATCAAAATGGGTTTCAAAATGTGGGTCAAAATATTAATCAAGGTTAAGGCCAACATAGATACAACCGCGGTCAATACCGTGGTTCGTATCCTAGTCAAGGCCAATATTCAAATGTTAAACCTCCCCTGGGGTTTCAAGGAAACCAAAGGCCAATTATAGCTCCTCTTAACAAGCACCCCCTTTCAATTAGGACCGCCAACACTAGTCTATAGAGTATGATGCAGACCTTCACGACTAATAAAGCTAAAGAGATTAGTGAGTTGAGAGAAAGCCTAAAGCAAATGTAAGTTCACATTAATCTTGAAACTCAATTGAGACTCTACAAGGGGGTGGTGATAATAGTCCACCTCAACGGCACCCCCCCTCCCGAGCCGGCCCCTCTTCTTTCCGTGCCACCTCTCTTCCTCTTCCCGCCAAGGTGAGCCCTCTATTGACATGTCTTCAATTGAGACTCACCTAGCCAACCTTGTCATGTCTCAATCTCAAGGGTTTGGTCACCTCAATGACCAATACCAAAAGATGAGACAATATATCGACACCAAGATGCTCCAAAAAAACAAAAAAAATCATTATCATGTGAAGCAAGGTTTGTTGACCCATTGTCAACCACCCCAACATGCCGCCTCAATATGAGTCTGTTTAAACAATGGTCAACCGACCTACCCCTTTTGGCCCCCTAGACCACCACTATATGACTACATGGTGTCGTGCAGGACCAATCCAAGGGGAGATCATTCCTACCCGTTTGATGATCCTACCTTTGATAGGGGTTGATCCCCCCATGGTATTTTCCCAACTACCAGGAGGTGACCCGGTGGATGAGGATTAGGATCTTCATCATATTTCCCCCGCCCTTCCCCCTATGTGTATGCTTGGCACACCAAGGACGGTGTTTTTGATAAGTTTGGGGGAGTTGCTTTTACTTATTATTAAAAGGGCGGGGATATGTAAAAAGGGTAGTGAATGATAAGGTGTTTGGAGGATAGGTTTAAGCTTTGAGGAGTATTTCATGAGAGTAAGAAATTGCTTGATGTTTGGTGATGACAATTTGATGTTTGAATTTGATATGTGAAGATGTTGATGGGTTGTTGACCTTTATTTTTAGGTAGATGACCTTCATGAATGATTAATTAGTTGTTATGCATCACTTGTTGATCTGTATTGACTTGAGTTTGATTACAATTCCTAACTTGGCCTAGTTAGGTGATAACACCTCGAAATATAGGTTTCGTTGCTATAATTAGGACTCTAAACTCCCTAAAAACGATTTTAGAGGTGTTTAGGATTCGTTTATTCCCTTGCATGTCCCCTTTGCATGTTAATCCCGTTAACTCTACTTGGTTTTTGGATGTGAATCATGATTGTGGTGTTTCCCCACTCCTAATGTCCTTCCTAATTTGATTCCAATAGTTTAAATTCCCTAATTTAACCAAAACTTGATGTTGTCTCCGACTTAGCATATTCTTAGTGACTCTACCTTAGTGAGACCTCCGATCTTTGTGGTTCTACCCTTACTTACCACTTGACTAGTTTAGGTGGATAGTTAGGACTTTTATTTGATCTTAGGGTAGAATCAGCAACGACCTAGTTTTTCACTTGTTCAGATACGTTGGCAAATGGCCCATAAGCCAAGGAGGAGGAGAGAGAGTGAAACATAATAAATGTGCTTAAATAATAAAGTAAAACTAACATTGTATAAGAATTTGCCAATAAGAGAAATGTTGCAATTATTATAAAACATCCCAAAAAATATATGTTGCGTGTATTAAGAAATGGAGGCAGTAGATACACAGTAATTTTGGAGGGAGGTTTCACTTGAAAGTGCATGTGAACATAACTTGAGCATTAACTCAGAACCCCACAATATTCTTTAATAGGATAAGTGACAGGCAGCCGCATGTCAACCTTTAATAGACATCCTTCATGGTTTTAGGTTGTTATTAAAACTTTGTGTCACACCACAAGCAATTACAAGCAATTCCTATAATATCAACCAATGAAGACAGCCTCTGTGCAGGGGAATTCTCAATGTGGAAAGGAACACAAACAAAGATCATCTACAAAGAGCTCAGATTATGAAAACAAAGCAAGATGAGGAGTATACCATTGTGAGCAAAGCCTGATTTAGGCCGTCCAATCTGCAATTTCTCAAAAGATGGAGGACCACCAGAATTGCCATCTTGAAGCCTAAGAGAGGAGCGGGAAAAACCTGCATATTTCTGGTTCATCTGCCACTCTTCATACAATGACTCCACAACACCTCCAAGCACAGTTATCGCATCCGAAGTAAGGCAGACAATACCATAGTGTACCACAACTTTCTTGTCTAGTCGGACCTATAAATAAGCAACAACTTGCATTCATCAATGATAAGTTGATAACTAACGGTAAATTAATACAACAAAAGCCCCCATAACCACCACGAATGAAAGCATTTTGTCCTAACATAGCCTCTAAGGTCATAGCCAATTAAACAGCCACACAGAAGAAGACCATCGTCTTCAATGGCATTACTTGGCTGATAGAATCTAATCACATTCAGTTTGAATTACAATCAAACTTTGCATGCAACAAGAAACTCAATGCCTCCAAAGCTGGACATATTGGTGCGTATGATTGCAGATGATACTTCTAACAGTTGATACTTCTAAGTAGTTTTATAGCTCTCTACAAACATGCATTATTAGTGAACCACAATTCGACATCCAAAGCTAAAAGTTGCCGACACACAGAATTTCTAAGATTACAACTTAGTTCTTTAGCAAAGGAATAAAACAACTCCAACCAAAACATCAACTAACCACGACAATTCCATAGCTGAATCATATGCAATAAACAATCAAGGGAGTAACCTTCGTTCCAGGAACGACATTATCGGAAAACGACGATATAGGACAGTACTCCACAGCCGTAACTTCCGACTGTCCATCACTCAAAATCATCTTCAACATCCTCCGATTGCTCGAACCGTGCCCGCTCACCTCGCTGCTCCTACTTATATCACTCACTGAAGCTATCTACAATTACCAAATACAGTCAACAAAAGCAAATGCAACCGAATTTCATTAAAAACAAAAAAAAAACTTCAAATTTGGGGAAACGAGGACAAAAAAACCTAGAAATGGAAGGAAGATTTTGAGAAACGATTAAACAAACTAATTAAATTAAACATCAAACTCGCTAAAAAAAAGGATGAATCATTTCAAGTTATTCAGAAAAAGTGAAAAACCCTAGAAATTAGGAGAAATTGAGGAGGAGAGAGAAAAATAAACCTGAAGGACTTTAGGAGGTTGAAGAAACTGCGACGCCTTGCGAAGGAGAGAAGAATCGGGCAATGATTTGCCACCAATGGTGCGCAAATCGATGTTGCATAGCTCGGATTCGAGTGATTCGACAGTGCCATTAATGGCGGCATGAACGGTGATGAGTGCGCGAACTTGATCGTAATCGTTGAAGCACCATCCTCTGTTAGTTAATGTATTCAATAAGCGTTCTGTTAAAGGGGATGATGATGATGACGACGAAGAAGACTCCATTGATGTATTCCTTGTCTCACTTCAGGTTGTATCAGAAGAGATGAGGAGCTGAGCAATCTGCTTCTCATGTCGTGTCGGGCTAGTAGTCGGCTCATTTCGTGCCAGAAAAAAATACTTCATCCGTAACACAAAAAACGCAACATTTGCCATTTTGGGATTTAACACAAAAACTGCAACAATTTCATTTCTTACTATTTTAGGTAAGTTTTTTAATATGAAATTACCAAAATACCCCCAGTTATAAAGATTTAAACATCATTAACAACTAAACTTAAAAATCATTAACATTAATTATTTCACCCTAATTTAACATCATCAACCTTCCTCCACCACTGACCTCACCAACCACCACCTGCCAAGCTGCCACCAACCGCCAACAACCACCCACCGCCTACCTCACCACCAACCGCCGATCTCACCGCCATTCGCCAAACCGACCGCCATAAGCACCAAATCGATCGCCACAAGCACCTACTGCCACCACCACAATCATACCACCAACTCGAACGCGATTTCGTGGTTTGGCTTTCGAATTAGGTAGGTTTGATTAAGTTCGAATTTTCTGGGTTTCATTTTGTTCAATTTTCTAGGTTTCATTTCGATTAATTTGGGGTTTGATTTCGTTTTGAATTTCGATCGATTTGGGGTTCGATTTTCTGGGTTTGATTTCGATTGATTTTTTGGGGTTTGTTTTCGTTCGATTTTCTTGGTTTCATTTCGATCGATTTGGGGTTTGATTTCGTTTTTGATTTCGATCGGTTTTTTGGGTTTGATTTCGTTCGAATTTTCTGGATTTGATTTCATTCAATTTTCTGGGTTTGATTTGGGATTGTGAAGGTGGGTTTGATTTCGATCGATTTGGGTTTGATTTCGTTCGATTTCTGGGTTTGATTTGGGGTTGTGAAGGTGGTTGTTGCGGTGGCAGTGGTGAAGATGGTTGTTGCGTTGGCAGTGATGAAGGTGGTGTTGCGGTGGCAGCGGTGGTTGTGGTGACTGGTGAAGGTGGTCCGGTGGTGGTCAGTTTTGACTCACTTTCTCTCTCCTCACAAGCCTAATCATACCACTAATACTCTAACCAAACTCCTAATACTCTAACCAAACCCCTAATACTCCATTAAGAAAAACTCCCTAGGAGTCTGTGTCGAGAGGAAATGTTGCTATAATATTGTTACGGAGGAAGTATATAAACTTGGTCTTAGCGACCAGTGCCGGTCCTAACATCTTGTGGGTCCTGGGCGGAATAATATATGGGGCCCCTTTAAAAGAGAAATTCACTTACATTAATTTGTTCGTAAACTATTGTGCTATTTTCCTTTTCGGTTCATATCTGAAAGTATATATGCCTCAATTATTTTCATTTTTTTTCTTTCAAAATTGTACAAATTATATTTTGGATTCCATGCATATAATATCCTTCATAAAAAATTTCATTTTCTTCACTCTCATGGAGTACATTGTAACATAGCTAGATCATGTTGAGGTTTTGGAGATTCGTGAAAAAATAATAACAACTTTAAACTATTTTTATTGGTTGAAAATAATGATATAGTTGTACTAGGTAAGATTTATTAGTAGGAGGTAGGAGGTAGGAGGTATTTTCTAACAATTAACAACTCAAAGTATCTTACTGGGAGGAAAAAAAACAATTGAAATAAAGTATGTGGCTCAAGAAAACCACAAAACGTGTCCTATGGGGTGTGAGTGTGTGACATGTGCCCATAAGTTAGATTAACATGTGCGAGGTTTCGGTCAAATAAGATACTTCTCCTTACCAATTGAAAAATAAAACTATACGAAATGTAAAACAATTGCATGATGTAATGCAAAGTTTGATTGCGTTTTGGGTTTGAACATGTTTATCCTTGTTGATTCATATTGGATAAGTTACCTACAGTGCAACAATATTGTGCTCAAACCAAATTTATTTTTCTTCATCTATTATATTTTTGAATGGAGTATGTAGAATCCGAATATCCTCCATCAGAGTATGCAACAACGACCATGGGCATGCATAAAGCCCATGCAAAATACAAAAGCCCACTTGATTATCACTTTCAATATAAAGAGTCTGAATATTAAGCTGCCTTTCCAGGTGGAGCCCATTCCTTAACCCCATGCTTCAGCTATGATAGTAGAGGCTTGCCCAAACCAATAAGTTTGAGACGCAACAAGGTTACCTTGAGAATTACGAATAAATATTCTTGTTGCCGTGAATTTGCGATTACTGAGCCATCAAAGTCTAACTTGAAGCACCCATTAGGAGGAGGATTCCAATACACTGAAATGATTGAAGGGGACCTGCATTGGTCTTTCCATTTTGTGTCCCAATTTTCCAAACTTTACACATTATTATATAGGTCCAAAATGTATTTCAAATCTAAAAAGCCCGAAACCACCTGTATAACTTTATCGGATTTAGGCAAACAATCAAATTATTAAGAGCCAAGACTGTCCCATGAATCACTAATCACCTCTATAGTCTAGTACTACGACTTCCAAATTAACAATGATCAAAGAATACCAATAAAGGCAACAATAATGTGGATGAAATCTAACTTAGATGATAAAACCTTGTAGAGGTGATGCAAAAACTTAAAATCGAATCCCGTCTACCTCACCGCGCTTAGCCTGTCCAAAAATAAGGGCAATAACACTATGACATTGGGAAAGTTATAACTCAAACAAAACATCTTTTACGCAGCAGTACCACTATTTTCCATTTTCCAGTTTCCTTCCTTCACTGCGCAGCTTAAGCTCTTAACTCTTTGCTGGTTAGTACCCATTTTCTCTCTCTCTTCCCCTCCCTCGTTAATTTTCTCAAATTGCTTTCGTTGTTTTTGTTGCTTATGATATTTCACACACTATTGTTTATGTATATAAACCCATTATTCAATTTTAGGGTTTTTCCTTAATCTTTTGGGAACAAACATCCTCGATTGCAAAAACTCTTTGTAAACCCTAATTCAATTTTACGCTAATTGAGTTGTTGGCTGGGCTGCTGACTAAGTGCTGAGTTACTGACTAGTGAGGGCTTGAGAGTTGTTAGTATTTTCTTTTTTCTTAAAATTTCTTACTTCTTTTTCATCTAATGTTAAGTGTTAATTTATACTCGTAGAATGGTATTATGTGTTTTATGTCCTTTGCATGACTTAGAAGAATGTATTTACGCTTCTCTTTGTGAAGAAATTTGAGTTATTCACCATTTATTTGGGCATTGTCTTGTTCAAATTTATGAATTATGATTGATGAATTGTGGGAATTTTTAATTTTGTGTATTGTGGATTTACAATTGTGATTTGTGAAGATGTGGGAATGGTTAGTGAATAACAATATGTGTGTGTCAAAATACTTAGACACACTTCTCTAGGCATGCTTGCCAATACATACCTTTAACTATTAATATCTCTGATTACCTACATGTAAAACTTATAAAAAGTTGATAGTTTGAAAGTATATATCGAGACGAATCTAAGAACACCCCATATGACTATATTTTTCGTCCTTGCGTACTTATCACAAAACACGGTCAAAGGTGAGTATGTGAATAGTACAAAAGTCAAAACGTGTCATTTACTCAACCAAGCCAACAAGAATTTGTTCCTTCAGATGTAAACTTGATGCAATTGTAAATCGGCTCCAAATTTTGAGAATTCGTCGTGAACAATTTTTATTTTCTTTAATTTAAGTACTTTGAGGTTGTATTTGGATTATGTAACATTTTGAATTTAGTTATTTTGGTTATTTTTGGTATGCAATAGCATTGCAAAAATTACGTTGGCTTGACTCGAAATCCTGCATCCGCCACTGATTATAGCGTTCTCTTTTTCTTCCCTCTCTTTTACATCTTTCAATTTTCGAATGTGATTCAAGATATTTGCATTGTTATGGGGAATCGGAAGGGTGGAGTATGAATTACTTTCCCTTGTCAAAGTGTCGAGTGTCCAACACGGTTACACAACATGAATGAAGAGTTGGCGTAGTATAGTATAATATTCTTCTAATAAGGGTTGCATAATTTTGAGACATTTTACATTGTTATATAATATTTGTCTGAGCTTTCATGCTTTAATTGAAACATTATCTAGGATGAAATATGGCTCAATTGGTTCCCTTAAATCTCGACAAAATGTTCAACTGTCATTTTAATGATTTTTGCGCTTAATCAACAGGAACAGCGTATATTACATATTTTCACGTTAGAATTCAGAAAATCCCTAGATTCCCAATTAGCTCATTTCTTTCATCTTTTTGTCGTGCATCTGCATGATCTTCCGAAGTCCAAAATTTCTTTCTCTCATCTTTTACGGATGGCTTCCTCTAGTCTCTCCACCCTGAATGCCGTCTTTTTTTTTTTTTTTTTGGCTTTAGATCGCTGTAAAGTCTAAGTTGCTGCAGCAATGCTGTACTCTTTTTCTTCCCCCACCTTATTTCTTCGCTCTGTTCTGACTCCCAATTTGCCAGTCAAGGTTTGCTTGTCAGTAGTGCTGGACTGCTGATTCCATTTCCTTGCATCAATTCTTTGGTTTTGTCTTTTGTTCCTTCTGATTTTTGTCATGGTTTTAGCTATTTCAGTTATGCGCCCCCTTTATTGGTGATTATGCTTGCTGTTCTCTTTCAATTGCTATGATTTTCCAAGGTTTTTAATTATTTTATATACGATTGTTATTCTTTTCCTTCTGTTTTGGATTTACCTATGGTTTACATTGACCCTGTTTATATCATAAAATAATCAAAGTGATTTCAATTATTGTATTGCATTCTTTAACTTGGAACCTGAGATAGCCTTTCATCTCATTCTTCCCCAGGATTGTAGGACGTTCTTGACTTGAAGCTAAATGGCGGTAAGCATTAATTGTTTATTATGTTTGTAACATCGCTGTTGGCAAAGCTCAATTCTTATGAACATGTCTTCTTTATTGCCAACATTTACTTGCTAGATGAGAGTCTAATGCTTTATGTATCCAATTAAGTGGATTGATTTGATCTAATTTGATTGATCAGTTGTGATGAGTGTTCTCATGGTAATTTTCTGAAGGCAATCACAGGTAGAAAAGATTCACATTATGCTTTTTATTTAATCCACTATATAGATCAAGAGTTCCGTCCCGGCTATGATTCCTTAGCTTAGTACAAGGTCGAAAGGAATGCAAAACTTATATTATATTTAACTCCATTGCCAAATGTCCTTCAAAGTCTTAGCCTATGAAAGGAACCTATTCGCTCGAAAGCAAAAAGAGCCACTTCCATTTCATAGTCTTATTGCTCATGGTTTAACCCACTACGTAGTATGAGTTGGATGGTGAAATGCATCTGGAATTTTATGGGTTCTTCTTAGTGCAAGTTCTTGTAATTTTTCGCACGGATTAGCTTCCTATTGTAATTTCAATATAACTTATTATAATGAGAAAGTTATCTGAATTTTACAGTTGCTGATTTATAATTTTGCTTTCTTCTCACTATATTATGTCGTACCAATTAGGATGTCTTCTCACCAGCATGAATCTTTTTCCTATTTTTGTTGGCCAAAATAAGGAGAGGAATATTTGTAGCATTGAATGTGTGAAACTCTATGGTATGAATATGCGGCTACATTTTGCTTGGCCTACTTAGATAGGAAAGAAGGGGAGGCGGGAGGGGTTAGAGTGGCAGTCAGTGATCTATTATAAGTTACAAGTGTGTCAGTTCTACATCCATGATTCCTGAATCGTTTTCTTTGTTTATTGTGCTCAATTTTGCAGACTGTCCCAGTTAACCCAAAACCTTTCTTGAACAATTTGACTGGAAAGCCAGTCATTGTGAAGCTGAAGTGGGGAATGGAGTACAAAGGTAATTATCTTGTTGCTGTGAATGTGATCAGGAAACAGGTTTTTAATGTCTTGAACTTCTTTGTTTCTGTTTCTCATAGTTTCATTACTGTTTTTCTAATTGAACTTTGCTTTCATTTGTGCTGACTGCTGACAAATAAGGAGTGCCATAACTCAATTTTTGGAGTTATAGTCTTTCTTTTAAAGTTATAATTTTAATTGCAACACTTTGACCTTTTAAAGTTATAATGTTGTTGGATTTATCTCAATAAATTATTGCAAAATAACAATAGCATGAAAGCCGAAGTGTTGCAATTAAAAGAAGTGGACCTTTTTTTTTCTTCTGGTATAATAGATTTCATAAATCCCTTTTGTCATTTCGAGCGCCATGGGAAATTTATGTGACAATGCTTTTACTTTGATGGCTTGCAGGTTATCTTGTGTCAGTTGATAGCTACATGAACCTACAGGTGCTTACTGAGCAATTTTCTTCGACTGCTTTCAATGATACTTCTAAAATATGTGATGCTTTTTGTTGTGATCTATTGTTGCATTTCATAGTTGCTTAACTTTTATATCGATGATTTGCCTGCAGCTGGCAAATACAGAAGAGTATATTGAAGGCCAGAAGACTGGAGATCTTGGAGAGATCCTCATCAGGTTATTGAAACTTTAACTTCTACTATCATTGCAAAAGCGAAGTTTGTCGGTATAGGATCACACCTCTGCACTTTCTACAATGTGTCAAATTGTCAATGTTTGCATCTGCTGACGTTGGGTCCACCACCTTTGTTGCTTAGAATATCCCATATTGATGCTCTGTGACTCTGAGGCTTGTGCCTTGTGGTATGGTTTCAAGAAGACCTAGCAATAATTCCTGACCCAACAACCTGATTAGATTCCCCGCCTGAAAATTTACCTTCTAAAAACATACTGTACATATGATCACCTGGAACAATTACAAGATATGGAAAAAAATTGTAAAAGGGTTTGACTCGAAAGTGTTCCTGAAATCAACCTGTACCAAACCCGAACCTACCCTACTCAAAACGAGCTGACCAACATGTTTGACAAGGTCTAGTTTAAAGAGTGTTGGTTGATCCTTGCTTCTCTTTCAAATTCCTTAATGCTACCTTTTTTTTTTGTTTTTCCCCTCACAGGTGCAACAATGTCCTGCATCTTCGTGGAGTTCCTGAGGATGAGGAGATAGACGATGCAGACCAAGACTGAAGAAGACCATTGTATTGCTCATGATTCAGCTTGGAATTGTACCAGCTCATGTGAGACGGCTTATATTTGGGGAATAGGGGGTAGAAACACTGCCTGAGATGGATTTGATACGTTCTCGTATGTATAAGAACGACTTAATACGAGATGATGAACTGGAAATTTTGTTCTCAGATGTCATGTTTATGGCTTTAAAAGAGTTCCTTAACATTTCAGATTAGAATTCTGAGTTCCTGTTATTTGTTCGGACTGAAAAGCATCTCATAGGTGTTTTCCATAATGTCTTTAATGATACACTTAAGAATCCCAAAATAGACCATATGAGAATATTTAAGACTTTGGGTGTACAGTACTACATTACTCTAGGTTTACAATGTGTATTCTGCGGTCAGAGGGAGTATAATACATTTGATTCAGTGTTATCATGATTCAGTGTTATCATGAAGGGTAGTTTATCTCATTTACGAGGTTGAGGTGGTGGAGTAGTGGCATCGCTCTCCACCTCATATCCCTGAGGTCTAGGGATCAAACCTCATGGGACTCATTTGAGGATTTCCCTTTATCCCTTTAAGTGAATCCCCTTCATCTTACCTTAAAAAAAAATTTTTTTTATCTCATCTACAATATCAATTTTTACTTCCAAAAGAAATCATATTATAGCTTATACAAGTGTCATGGGAGTAGTATACAAATGAAAGATTTAAATTGAAGATATTTTTATAGAAGGGTAAGTTGAAGTCTCCAAAGAAATCATATTGAATCTGAAGTTATGTTAATATTACTAGGCCATTATCTGCCGCTCAGATAGAATTGAAGATATGGGTTTAGCTGATACACCCAATCATCAAATAGTATTCATAAAAAGACTTGAACCATCAATACAAATACCTTCTATCACAGGCAATTTATTACTTAATTGGTTCAATTGCGACATCTCTTTTTCATGATTTACTCTCAACTTTATTGTAGGAAACATGCGTCTTATTCATCATTGATGCCCTATTACACATTCACACCTATACATCATGAATTCACGATCTTCTCTTTCTCTATTAAGAAAAAAATAGACCTCACATGTACTTCTAAAATTTGATATTAATTCCTACTCTAACTGAAGGTGTCTTTTTTAATTCCAATTTTAAATTTCTAATGCTATACTTCCGTTTCGTTTTAATTTACTTACTTCACTTTGGGGGAAAATCAAGGAGGAAGTACAAAAATATGAGAGAAAAATTGAAAAGGTAGAGAGAGAAATTGAAAAGTGTGAGAGAGAAACTAAAAAGTGGATTAAAATATTAAAAAGTGAATGACATGGGTGGAAAACTGAACTTCTATTCATCGCCCCAAAACAACTTAAAATCGCCCCGGTCCCACCAAATATTTCCAACTTTACCCTTCTTTTGTTTTTCTTTTCTTTTCCCAAACCACCACCTCCTGCCACAACCAGCCCACCACCACCTCCAGCCCCTACCGCCCATCTCAAGCCCCACCGCCACCTCGTCAACCACTCATAGTGCGAAAATTTTTTGAGTCTAAGGGTCGAACGTCCGGCCAGGACGTTCGACCCATGGCCCGAACGTCCGGCCTGGACGTTCGGGCCATGGGGCGAACGTTTGGCCAGGAAGTTCGACCCATGGACCGAACGTCCAGGACAAACGTTCGGGCCATGGATCTAACTTCCTGGCCAAACGTTTCGCCCCCTTTAAAAAATTTTGAAATTTTTTTAGTTAAGGGTCGAACGTCGGCCAGGATGTTCGACCCATGGCCCGAACGTCGGCCTGGACGTTCGGGCCATGGGTCGAACGTCCTGGCCGGACGTTCGCCCTATGGCCCGAACGTCCAGGCCAGGCGTTCGGGCCATGGGGTCGAACGTCCTGGCCAAACGTTCGACCCTTAGCCCCAATTAAAATCTTTTTTTTTTACGTGGTGGGTGGTGGCAAGTGGTGGCGGGTGGCGGTGGTGGTGGGTGGTGGCGAGGGAGGTAGGTGGTGGTGGGTGGTGGCGGTGGTGGCGGGGGTGGTGAGTGGTGGAAAAAAGAGAAGGGTAAAATAGTAAAGTCAAAGTGGGACCGGGGGCGATTTTAAGTAATTATGGGGCGATGTTTAACAATCCCCGTGGAAAAAGAGGAGAAAGTAGATATGACATGTTGCCATGAATAGAAAAGGCAACAGTGTGTAGATTAAAAAGAAACAAACCAAAAAGGAAAGTGAGTATATTAAAAAGAAACGAAGGGAGTATATAGCAGCGTGTAACGTATCTGGATACAAATTTGTGCAAAATAAACTAACATGTGGGGGTAATGCATCTTAAAACATTGACAAGTTTTTATAGGTACTTTGGCCTCTAGAACGACAACAACGACTTCGAGAAATTGGTAAGTTTGTGAGTTGGAGCGCATTAAAATGAGTAGTACGTACCACACTACCACATGTATAATGTATTTGAAGTATGAACCGTGCAATGCGGTGGAATGATTGCTGATAATATTGGGCACATCTTAACAACTCACTTATTTATAACTTCACCTAAACTTGCAGCTGGAAAACAATCCTATATAAATGAACATGCAATTATTTGACCAAGATTACTAAGAAATTATTAAGTATTTTGAGTATCAAATTATCAATAAGTTTGTTCAATTTGTAGAAATTGAAAATTGAGTTGGAGTTCTTTAACTATGTGTACATGTATTCTTCCTCTATTTTTGTACAAGTGTATATTACAGTTGTATATACTTCTACACAAATATAGATTAAGAAAATTCAAGTTTTGAATTGGTATTTAAACCTAACAAATAAAATTGCAACGGTTTTTAGATAATAATATGAAATAAAACAAAGATGTTAGTTCAATATCTACGTTGTTCATACTGACGTTATTATTTTTTGTGTTGGTTTGATTATACATTGCTAGGTTGTTATATACGTTATTACCTACTTATGAATTTACTTTATCTATAAATGCTAGCTAAATTAGTTGTTAAAGTATTGAGGTTGATATGCAAAATTAAGGATAAATCTCAGCTATACGGGGATACGGGCCATTATACTTTTTTTCGAACGAACATCAACCACTCCTTATATGACTCTTAAGTCAATACACCGTATCAAAAAAAATCTTTACTATTTTATGTTTATTAGATATATTAATTATATGATCTAATTAGCACCCATAATTAACTTTTATATTTGTCATGTATATTTTTGTTAACTTATTTTGAAATAATCTTATTATGTGTGACAAACGTGGAGTGATAGAGTATTATATTGATGAAAGAATTTTTTATCATTATTTTATACTCCCTCCATCGTTTTAATGCACATGTTTTACTATTGATATTTATAAGTACGTATGAACATTAATTATAAAATCTAATACTTATATAAATCTAACATGCAAGATCCAATGGGACTATATATACATACATACTTTGCACATACGATTAAATAATTGACGGTAAGTAACTAAATGTAAAAGAACAAAAGAAAAAGGATACAGAGGGTATACTTATCCAAATTAGCTCGATCTTAGAAGTGATAAAATCTTTTACTAAAAAACTTGAATGTTTTAGTAAAATTACTAGTTAATAATTAATTAAACAAAGAATAAATTACTAAAATAAAAAAAATTTATATCTTTGAAGAGATATATTTAGACAAACCTAATTATATCAAACATGATCATGCTCTTTTTTTTTTTAATATATGACCAAAAGTCATGATTAAAGTTAATGAACTTAATTACAAAAAGTAAATGAAACAAATATTTCAAATTTTCAATGTAGTTGGATAGATTAACTTCAAATGAAAATAAAATTTGATCTTATACATGTATTACTTATATGCTTTTTTATTTATTAATAAACAAAAAAGTCATACACAAATAGTAGACATAGTAGACAAATTATACGTGAAAGATTCAACGATTGAATAAGATAATGTGATATATACTTATATAGTACAGTACATTCTCTGGGCCATTTTGTTTTTTTTTTTTTTGACGGGTGGGCCATTTTGTTAAATTATCGATCAATATAAATATGATTCTTGATTTTTGGTTTTTGATATTGAAGGCAGCAAGACTTTGGGGGCTAACATATCACGTGCTCCTTTATGGCAATTCTATGCAATATATTGTATTGATGTGGCTTTGTTTATGACCTTGTCCATATGGAAGTCCATGTTTATTTGCTGAGGACGATCGAATCGAAACCAATTAAGGCTATACAAGTACAACTATAGTTTCTGTCCCTGTTGCCTTTTTGTTTCATCCTTTTTTTTGGTAGTATCATTACTAATTTGTATTGTCATAACATATATATACACCTTTCATCAGGGGTGTTAATTGAGTTAGCAGCTCAATAAGCAATTCGAACTCGACTCGATCAAAGTTCGACTACTCAAGCTCAAACTCTACTTGATACATTAACGAATTGAGTTGAGCTAGTCTAGACTCGGCTCAATAAGCTTGTGAGCTGTTTGATTAATGTTTAGAGTAAGTTATTAAATAAATTATTTGTAAGTTACTTGAAATGACTATCTATGAAAAATAGAGAAAACTTTTTTTCGAACAATTTAAGGGAACTAATCAAGTATATTTGCTCGCGAGCAACTCCTAACGAGTCGAGTCAAGCTAGAGAATTTCAAGCTCGATAAGAAATAGCTCGACTCGACCTCGGTATCTTAACAAGTCGAGTTGAGCACAGGTTAGCTTGTGACCAACTCGTTCGATAAGCACCCCTACCTTCCACTACTTGAGTTTAGCTCACCTCAAAACAAAATTTGAGCTTTAGCTAATTGATACCTTACTTCTTAATATTTAATGGAGACTATAATAGATCCTTAGTAGAAGCAATTAGTATGTTTAGAACTAGCTAGATTGTTTAGTCTTTGAGATAGCATGTACACACATAAACTCCTTATCTCTTCACCTATTTGTTTTTCAGAATATCGAAAACCTACTTTTGGTCACTAACTTTATCAAGCACATATTTAATAAATAGTTTATGGTTTGAGTAAATACTGAAACCAATTTAATAAAATTCCAAATGATATTGTTTTAAAATGATTTAGTTCAAGTTGATGAACTTTAACTTTTAAAAAGAAAATAGATAATATCTTGAGAAAAAGTGAGTACAACATATATATTAGTTATTGGACCAAACTCTACAATCCGTGTAGATTTGTGAAAGATAAAGAAACTATCGAACCAAATCATCTTCCTCCCATCCTTAATTACAATAGGTTTGTATTAACTTAATGTGCTATTTATTATTTGAAGAAGTCCATATAACTAACTAATTTACTTTTTATATAATTGTCACTAAATTAAATTACAAATTTACAATGCATCCATTGCACCCAAATCAATCTACTTGTCGCCGTCATAAAAAAAATATTACTTCCTCCGTTCTTATTTGTTCTTCCTACTATAACCTTTTTTCTCTCTAAAAAAGATTCTAAATAGGATGAAGAAATAGAAATGAAGGGAATACTAGTAAACTAAGTACTCCTATTAATGTAATTAGCTAGTAAAATAAAATTAATTTTAAGTGCGATCATACCCACATTTGGTGATGCATTTTATATATCATTCAATCGCGGTGAGTAAAAATATTTGCATGTGTAAGCATAGCAATTTCCAGCTCTTCTCTCTTTCATTCCTCAACGACTCAACGTCAATATCCACCTTAAATTTTATCACATGAAGTGTCCCACTTATCAGTTGATTGGGAAACTAATGCTGTTTTGTAGCTTTAATCTAATTTATATACGTACTCTTTTGACATGCTTTCTTCTTTTTGGAGAATGATTGATGGAAGTCATCGACTAAATCATGCAGCTATTTATACTATTCCGTCCGTTTCTTTTTATTCTTCTTATTTGGAATTTTTCGAGAGATAAACAAGATCAAAGTATACAGTAATAACATTTTGAGATAGAGGAACTACTATATGTATAATATCATCGATACTACGGAGTTTGAGTATATTATACTCCCAATCTCTTGAATACTTGTTTCACAACAACTAAATGAAAAATGAAGGTATAGCATTTTGAAACAAATAATACCCCTACTAGGTAATGTAGCAGACGCTGGGCCTAATACAAGCCCACGTCGGATGAGAGTTTGACTACATATATACAAGGTTGGCATATGTGAGTCAGGTCACTGGGCCCTCTTTAAGTCCACGCCGGATGAGAGTTTGACCACATACGTACAAGGTTGGTAAGGTTTCATCCTCAAAACCAATTGGGTGATAGGTGGAGTAAGGGCCTGTTCTCCCCAACTTATTTTCAGTTCAGTTCAGTTCCTAAATGATAATCATTACTATTAATTAGTTATAATTTAATTCAGTTTTAGTTATAATTTAATTCAGTTCAATTCTGTTCATTTGTTTTATGCCGAAGAAAACGGGCCCTAAGCCCCTAACCCACCAATTTATATGTTAGCCTTTCTCTCTCTAATTCTTCGATGTGGGATAACTATTTCCTAACTCACATGTGGGTTATACTCTTAACATGCATTAAATTCAATATATTAGAGAGAGAAAATGCCATCAAAATAATTGCATTATCATGGTCTCAAATCTCTTTGATGAGGGCTATTTTGTCAGCCTTTAGGGTCACCTAATTAAAATCTTGCAAGAATTATTTCTGAAATAATCCCTTTGTTTCTTTTAGCCTGTAAAAATCATTACGTAACAAATGCATGGAAACTGTGGAGAATTAACGAAATCAATTGTAATAACTGTGTTAAACAAATTTTATTAGTAAAACTCAATTTTGATAAGTGAAAACAGTTAGGAGTTCAATATCAAACCATTTGAGGAGAACATAGGCTCATTTAGATTTATATGATTGCTAATAGTAGAGGCTATCTTTCGCTTCAAAAAAAGAAAAAACGAAAGTGGATACTATCATTTACTTTTGAGTTTTGACCGTTTAAATTATTGTCAAATTATATCAAATCTATAGATAAATGAAAAAAAAAATTAACACAATTCAAATTGCCATGTTCTCTAATCAACATCGAACTTAAATAGTCAAAGTTTTAGAATATAGTAAAAGTTAGTAAAACGATATGATAGAATTGTATCAAAACGCAAATTTATAAAATTTTACAATATAATTGTCAATATACACAAATTTTTGGGTGTAACTGTTACACCATAATCTACGGTATAACAATTGTACCTAACAATCAAAGTTTCATCTAAGAAAAGCCAAAATGAAAGTAACTTTGCTCTTGTATAATATAGTGGAAATGTGAAACTAGCATTATTCCGTGTTCATACTTCCAAAGAAGGAAAATAGCCTAGCACAGCAAGATTATTGTTTACTACTTTGTCCTTTAAAGCCCAAAACAAGCAAATAAGGCACACAATAACGGTAGAAAACCATCATGAATTTCATTTTATGATCTCCCCAACCGTTACAACTAAATCAGTGGCCACCACGATGAACATATTTGCATTTATCCTTCACGCGCCCAAAATGTTTGTCACTACACTTTACACCTTTTACCTTCATCCACAAATAAATCATAACATGCATGAAGAGGAAAAATGAAGATCCCCCCTTCGTCATATCCCTCATACCATTTAAAGAAAACAGACTTTTGCTGAAGTGTGTTTTTTTTTCTAATAGTACTAGTTGTCTATGTCTTAGTCATAGTTATGAACACCCAGTGTAGAGTGTTTGTTTTTTCTCTTGTTTCTTAGTGGTTGTTGTTTGTACTTATTACCAAAAAAAATCATAACATTAGTTTACAATGTCTAAAACACCCCCACATTCTCAATTGTCGGATCAATAGTTAATGAAATATTGAGCGAAAGCATTTCAATTTTGGGATCAATACAGAAAAGGTCTCTCAGATAAAGATTTCTGGCGTTAATTTCTCCTTTAAATTATAACTAGTATTTAGGCCTGGGGGTTACTCTGTGCTACAATTTAGCAGTAGTTAAATAAATATCTCATATTCATTTAAAAAAGTCATGTCATTAATTATATGGATTTCAAAAGTTTTCCATTCATATATCATCATTAATTTTGATTAAATAAGCAATAATAGTATGGTGGAGTGATGGTTGGATCTCTTTTTTTCATACTTGAGATTGTAGGTTCGAATCTTCATATTAACAATGCTTCTTTTTTTTTATTATATGAGAAAAACGTGGATATAATGTTATTGAATGAGGGATGGTGACACGTGATACATATACGTTCTTAGGAACGTTTTTTAATATATTAGTATAGATAGATACTTTAATTTAGCATAATAATCTTTCTTGCTTGGCAAAACTAATTTTAAAAGTGTTTAAAGTCATATAAGATCTTATATATTATTGTAATTTAATTATGATTTATACATATGATGTTTTGGAAATTTTAGATTATTTGAGAAAATTATTAAGAATATCAAGATTAGATTACTTATTTTGACGGGAAGGTTAACTAATTTGACTAGCAAAGAACAGATCAATATTTCTATCATTATTCATTACATTCCTCTATAAAAAAAAAGTTTATCCTTAAAAAAAACTTCATTATTAAATTACAATAATATACTACTATAAGATCTTATATGACCAAACAGTCCAACACGTAAAATCACCGCCCTCAACTGTCTGTCTACTCCAACGGCCATTAAATGCATTTTGCTTTCTCTCTCCCGCCACTTACTATTTTGTGGAAAATGTGAAGGACATAGAGGGCCTATCTAAAAAACACTAAATTAGTCCCCTAAAAGAAACACTAAATTAGTCCCTTAAAAAAACACTAAATTAGAATAAATAAAAAAGACGTTAAACAATTTTTTGTACCGTTATATATGTTACTTAATATTATTGATCCATATCATTAAATTTAAACAAAATATTTATTTTTTTCAAAATAAACATGACAAAAAATAATTGACATCAACCAATAGGTGTGAATGATACAAATAATGGTATAAATAATTGGGACAAAAGATTTTATTTCGTTAATAATATTCAACGTAACCTGAAATGCTAAAGATCGCCCCAAAACTTCTTAAAATCTCCCCAAAGCACATTTGAAAATACAATTATATCCTTACCTTTATTTTTACTCTCTAGCTCCACCACCAACACCACAACCACCAACACCACCACCAACCCCAACGAAATAGCCGCATGCATGTACACGCAAAACTCTCCGACGACCAGAGAATTAAATTTTTTTATTTGGGCGATGGTCGGAATGTCCGGCCAGACTTTTCCTCCATGGTTGGAACGTTTTGGCCGGACGTTCCAGCCATCGAGGAGGCCAATGTTTTTTGGTTTCGTAGGTGGTGTGCGTGGTTTAGTTGGTGTCTTGGTGGTGTGCGTGGTTTCGTTGGTGGTGTGCGTGGTGGTGGTTGTTGTGTGTGTGGTGGTGGTTGTTGGGTAGTGAGGGACGGGTTTAGTGATGGTGAGGATGAAATAAAAAGTTGAGGGTAAAATTATACTTTTAAGTGTGCGATTTTAAGAAATTTTGGGGCGGTATTTAACAATCTCCTTCTCGTACTAAGTTATTGGCTCTAACCCAGTAAGGGCATGTTCTTCCCAGCTTATTTTCAGTTCAGTTCAATTCAGTTCAGTTCAATTCAGTCCAATTCAGTTCAATTCAATTCAGTTCAGTTCAGTTCAATTCAGTTCAGTTCCTAAATGATAATCATTACTATTAGTTAGTTATAATTTAATTTAGTTCAGTTCAGTCCAGTTACGTTCACTTCAATTCAGTTCAATTCGGTTCAGTTCAGTTCAGTTGTTTTATGCCGAAGAAAACATGCCTAAGACTTGGCTCACTAGGTCAAATTTGATAAATTTTTTTTTTATAATAGTTAATTAGAATCTTGGGTTTATATCTTACCAAATAAAATTTTTGGAAAGGAAACATGGTATGCTCTACTAGTAGATGTGCATCACATACGCTAGGAGTATATTATACACAATCATAGTATATCACACGGGACACAATCACTTAATTACTTGTTATTTATTAACCTATCCGATCTTTTTAGCTACATTTTTCTATTAAATTCAAGGGTTTTGATATATACAGTCCTTAGAGTTGCAAAAAAAGCATTAAATGCATTTTCTAAAATAGTATTATTTGAGAAATTTATTACACAATCATCCGTCAATCGATATAATTAATACTTATTTATTCCTTAAAATGTTTCCACTTTTATTATTTCCCTAAATTAAATTCCTCCAGAATATTCTTTTTCCGAAGTTGTGAAGAGGTTGCATTGTCACGCAAGGAGGTCTTGTATATAAAATCTTCCAAGGTAAATCTAGAGGTCAACAAATGGACACAATAGTAAAAGGTGTTAGGAGAAAGAGTGGAAGGAAATTAGAGGAAGTTGGTAATAAATGCATGGGACTTGGGAGAAATAATAACCCAACTACCAAGCACATACAAGAAAAAAAAAAAAAGAGAGCACAGAAATAAATACATCCTCCTTACAATGGCAGCTTAGCCACTTACTACAATAACCTAAAATTAAAAACTAAGGTCCCCCATTTCCATCCATCCATCTATCTATCTATCTATCTACATTATCTTTTCATTTCCAATTCATTCATTCACTATCCTCCATTCTTACAACTAGCTTCCTAGCTTGCTTCATTTTCTCTCTCCTGCTTCGCTCTATTCTCGTCGTCGATCATGTGGAATTCGACGGCGGAGAATGTGTTTGCGAGATCAGAGTCGTTTCGAGAAGGCAGCGACGATGAAGAGGCACTGAAATGGGCTGCACTTGAGAGGCTTCCGACGTACACTAGAGTACGCCGTGGAATATTTCGGAATGTTTTAGGAGATTCTACGGAGATCCATGTTGGAAAACTTCAAGCTGATGAACGTAAGATTGTTTTGGATCGTCTTTTCACTTCTGTTGAGAATGATCCTCAGGTTTTCTTTGATCGAATGCGCCGCCGTTTTCTTGCGTAAGTTTTTTGCTTCTTATGAACTCTTCATAAGGCCGAAAAGATAAATTTCATTAATTGAAAGACATATGTTACAGTAAAATATTTCTTTCGCCTCGAAATTACCACAATACTTGCTTTTGGCACGGAGATTTAAGAGGTAAGAAGTTGAGAATGGGATAGTGTGTTACTCTCTCCGTCTCATAATATAGTGCTCACTTCTCATTTTTTTTTTTAAGAAAATTAAGGAAAATGGAAAGAGTTTTAGGATTTCTTAAAAACATCTATTTAAATAAATATATTTTGGGTACTTTTGTCTTGGAACTAGTTTTTTTTTTCTTTAAAATAAAATGAAAATGCAATAAATGTTCATTGGAAGGGTGTAAAACAATAAATAGGGGCACATATTTTGAAAGAAAAGTATGGGTATTTTGGAAAGTTTATGTAGAAATGAAGGGCAATTGAATCCAAACAAATTGATAAAAAAGAAAATAGACACAATAATTTGGGATACCCAAAAAGGAAGGTAAGCACAATATTATGAGACGGAGGGATTAATATTTATGTTAAAACAAGGAAAGAGAAAATTAGTTTAGTGTAAGTGGTCTCACATTTTAATATTTTTTAAATTTTAGGTATATAATTGTTGCAATAAATTTAGAGCAAAGAAAAACAAAACACAATTTATTTGATGATATTGGTTTAAGTTTCGTTGCATGTCCTTATCAGATTTGTGAGATTATTATTTTATTCTATTTTTATTGATAAGAGCATGAGAATTTTCAGATATTGAGCATTTTTTTTTTTTTTGAATATATGACGATGAATTATTTTGATAAAAGAGGATATTAGCTTTTGTACTTAAACTTGAGTAGTTACGAGTTACGACAATGTACTAAATGAGGTGCGTTACTGTAGTCTCCAGTACTCCGCTGATGTATTGGTTGAGAAAATAATGGTTGCATAATAGAGGAGAGAGAAAATAAAAGGGAGGAGACGAATTTACTGAGGACAATATTAATTAGTTTTCTTTTTGGTGCAAAACATTCATTAGTAAGAGTAGCATAAATGTGATTAAAGGCATGTTCTCTTCGGTATAAAACAATTGAATTGAATGAATTAAATTATAACTAATTAATAGTAATGATTATCATTTATTGGAGGAAACTTTAAAATCTTTGACGAATATATACAAAAAAAAGAATTTACATTTATATTATCAACTTTTATATTTTTTACTAATCAAAATAAGTATTGGGGCGAGAACATAAAAAGAACCTACCCTAATAATAGAAGTAAAGTGTAAAAGAGGAGGAAATTTAACTTTGGATGCATTGTATATTGCATTCGGAGAATTCGCATAATCGCATTTGGTTGGATATTTTAGTGAGAAGTAATGCTGTATGAGTGTATGTGTAATGTTACTAATTTTAGTAGCAAAAAAATAGGGAAAATGATACTTCATGGAATCTTTTCATTGCCTTATTCTATTTATTCACATACTATAGCTTGACAATTGTTGGTGATGATATATTAGTATACAAGAGGAAAAACATAGTCATTAGGGCCGTCGAATAGGGCGTGTAAAGTGACCAACATCACAGGGCCCTGGTTTTAAGAGGGCCCAAAAGTCTTAAATTAAATGCTTGTTCTAGTCATATTATTTAATTACAAGCTTTAATTATTTTGTCAACAAAAAATTTAACAATAATATATTTTATAGAATACATTATTTATAATTTTACGTTCTATGCCAATAGTTTTATATTTACGGCCCAACTTTATGATTAGCACAAGGGCCTCAAAATTTTTAAGACGACCTTGATAGTCATATACTCATGTCTCATGCAGATTTTTCTTGGACGTCTCATCAATATATTTTTAAAATATCAAAGTATATAGTTTTTACTTATTGATAATTAATAATGGTCATCATGTAGATTAAAAAAGAAACAGGGGTATAAATAAAACAAGGTCCTTTCCATTTCATTTCTACTTAAGAATTATCAATTTACGATATAGAAGTGCTAGTGGATGTCAACTAGCTTAGTTGGTTAAAGTATTGGGAAATTCCATCTACATCAATTGCCCTCAAATTTCATGTTTGATAAGGTGGTTTTTGACAAAAAAAATCCTTAAGAAAAACGATATAGAAGTGCTAGAGTGTACATGTACCGATGTACCTATGCTCATGCATGGGATATCTATATTAAGTTTGCGTATTTATTTGAGAGAATTTGGATTATATATGTTGGTGACTTATTACTTATACGTGTGAAAATTTGTCTTTCTCGATTACTATTCGAAATTTCTAATGATCAGATCAATCTAATATTAGTTAAGATTTTATTGTACATAGTAAGCATCATTAAATTTTACTTATTTCGCGTTACAGGGTAGATTTGGAATTCCCAAAGGTAGAAGTTCGCTTTCTGAACTTGACAGTGGAGGCTAATGTCCATATTGGCAGCAGGGCATTGCCAACTATTCCTAACTTCATTATCAATATGTCTGAGGTGAAAACCAAATTAATATCAACAACTTGATCTTATTTATTGTAATTTATTTGTTAATTGAGGTCTTAATCATGGAATATTTGTAACATTGTTGAAGGCTTTCTTGAGGAAGTTGCATTTATTCCCAGGCAAAAGGAAAAAGCTTACCATATTAGATGATATAAGTGGAATTATCAGACCTTCCAGGTGCTTAAATATAATTCAAGTGTTATTCCTTAGTCCCTTGTTTGGTACAATATGATTGACTTATGGTAACTAATACTAAACATTGCAGGTTGACCTTGCTACTAGGACCTCCTAGTTCTGGGAAGACCTCTTTGATGTTAGCTCTTGCGGGACGTCTTCCACCTGGATTGCAGGTACCAAGATTCCAATTTAATTAAACTAGGGGCGTTTACGAAAATAAACTTATATGTACCCATTGTGTAAACTGCCCACTAGAGATAGACGTTAATGCTTTGTGGAATCTAATGAAAGCGCAAACAAATGAAATTTTCATCATTTATATTTAGTGGGGCGAATTAGATTATCCATTGAGTAGATGTAGCATTCTCAGTGTTTATGATATAATCTCTTTACGTCCCAGAATAGACAATTGCCAACTAGTGATCAAGAAAAATGACTACTTCAATATGGAAGCCACCTCTACTACATTGGATCTTCTTTTGTTAGTCCCATTTAATTTTCATAAAGTATTGGTAACCAATACTTCCTGCATTCTCAAACAATTGCAACAATACGTTTTTCATGGTCAAGCTTCACAAATTTTGGCCAGAAATTCTTATTTCTCACGTGATATATAAATAAAGATTATCGGATCTTATTATTTTTGTAGGATGACCTATGGTTAGCCTAGTGATTAGATCACCTGTTACTCTTTTATGCAATGCTCCTAGCAATTTACAAAACTCAGCATACTCCAGTAAAGCAGTAATGAAGTAGAAATAATATTTGGAAGTGAATAAAACTGAAGTACTTGTCTCAAATTTCAATGCACTTTGGGTGAAATGCATATTGGATGTGTCTTGTGGTTGTATGTGTTTCTCCTAAAATCTCTTTAGTACTTGAAAGATGTCAGGGAAAATCACATATAACGGGCATGAGCTCCGAGAGTTTGTTCCTCAAAGGACGTCAACATATGTAAGCCAACAGGATTGCCATATAGCAGAGATGACTGTTAGGGAAACTCTTTCCTTTGCTTCACATTGTCAAGGTGTTGGAAGCAAGTACGGTAAGCTAGTTACAACTGCCTTTTATGTTTTCTTGTCTTGATAAAGCTGGAAATGGTTAAGTAAATTGTATAATCATTATGGCAGATATGCTTCTGGAGCTTGCGAGAAGAGAAAAGCAATGTAGACTAAAACCTGAGGAAGATCTTGACATTTTCATCAAGGTTAATGCAGTGTTTAAATATTTTAGTACTATAGTCCTCGCTTAAGACTTATTTAGTTTCTTCGAAGTCGCTACCTTCAATAATGTAGTTAACCTAATGCAGGCAATGTCTCTGGATGGGAAAGACACAGGCCTTCTTGTGGATTATATTCTGAAGGTATTGTACTAAATCCATCTGATTTTGCATTGTACGTTGCATCATCATAAAAACTAATCTATTAGATCCTTTATATCTAATCAAATAATCTATAATAACCAATTGCAATAGCATTGTGCTCATTTTATGGATGTAGGTTTCCGCTTAGCTTTGATCATTGTAACAGCAATAGAACTTTTTTTCTTATCGTGATTTAGCACTAAAACTATTTATACAAAGATTTTAGGTTTAGATATATGTGCGGACACTCTTGTGGGTGATGAGATGCTTAAGGGAATTTCTGGTGGCCAGAAGAAAAGGCTTACAACAGGTATCAGTCAGCTGCGGTATTCCAATCTTATCATTGACAACAAATCCCTGTTATATAGTGCATCTTTGCTGATGCAGTCTTCTTGCTTTGGTAGGTGAACTATTAGCAGGACAATCTCGAGTGTTGTTTATGGATGAAATATCGAATGGACTTGATAGTTCAACTACTTACCAAATTATTAAGTATCTCAAACATTCAACCTGTGCACTCGACGGAACCACAGTGATCTCCCTACTGCAGCCTGCTCCAGAAACCTATGAACTGTTTGATGACATTATACTGTTAAGTGAAGGTCAGATTGTTTATCAAGGACCACGTGATTCTGTTCTTGATTTCTTCACATCCATGGGATTTACTTGTCCTGAAAGAAAGAATGTTGCAGATTTCCTGCAAGAGGTAAAGTAGAATTTCTTCGCTTGAGATGGATTATTCTGGGTTCTACGTACCTGGATGTGTTACTTATAGGGTACACTTTTTCCACAGGTTACATCAAAGAAGGACCAACAACAGTATTGGTCTGATCTTACTCGTGCTCATCAATATGTTCCAGTAGAAAAATTTGCAGAAGCTTTTCGCTTCTTCACTGTGGGAAGTAATCTATGCCGGGAACTATTTACTCCATTCAACAGGCGAAAAAATCACCCTGCAGCTTTATCCACTTCTTCATATGGTGTCAGTAAATGGGAACTTCTTAAGATTGGATATACTTGGCAGAAGCTCCTAATGAAAAGGAACTCTTTCATCTATGTCTTCAAGTTTGTACAGGTAAGATAGCTATGTATTTCTCGTGAGGTTTCTGCCATTCTTTGCATCTGTATTTGTACCTATCCTGATTTTTCGTCCATGTGCTCCTGCAGCTGGTCTTTGTTGCTTTCATCACAATGACTGTTTTCTTCCGAACAAAGATGCATCATGATACAATTGATGATGGAGGCCTGTATATTGGTGCTCTCTACTTCTCCATGGTTATAATTCTTTTCAATGGATTTACAGAGGTCTCCATGTTAGTAATGAAACTTCCAGTTCTCTACAAGCATAGGGACTTGCACTTTTACCCTTGTTGGGTATATAGTATTCCTTCTTGGCTCTTAAGCATCCCAACTTCACTAATTGAATCTGGTGTTTGGGTTATAGTCACATATTATGTGATTGGTTATGATCCCAACATTGCAAGGTAACTTATGCATACAAGTTTACTTCATCTATTCTGTTTAATTGCAACTCTTTAACTTGTGCACTATTAATATATTAGCTTTCACATTAATAATATATAAAAACTAATGTTAGTATGTCAGATAGAGTTGGATTTATCTCAATATTCAAAAACTTGACTTTTTATACTAATAGATAATTAAATATGTTGACGATTAAAGTTCTTCATTGGATATCGTGAAAGTCAAGTGTTGAAAAAAAAAAAATTCTGTCTGTATGCTTAGAGGTTTCCTGCAAAATTATTGACCAACTTCCTCTTTCTTATTTTCAGATTGTTTAAGCAGTTCTTGTTATTCTTTCTCCTGCATCAGATGTCTTTGGGACTTTTCCGTGTGATGGGATCCTTAGGTCGAAATATGATAGTGGCCAACACATTTGGATCCTTTGCCATGTTGGTTGTGATGGGTCTAGGTGGATACATCATTTCAAGAGGTAAAATATTGTACTTTACAGGTAGCTTCACGCATAGACCTCCAACTTCATTTAACTTGATTTTGTTGATTTGCACAGATAGCATCCCAAAGTGGTGGGTCTGGGGTTTCTGGATTTCTCCCCTCATGTATGGTCAAACTGCAGTTTCTGTGAACGAGTTTCAAGGTCATTCCTGGGATAAGGTAATTAGTTCTTCTACATTTTGTTGTAATTTAAGATATAAACTCTGGTATCAAAAACCTGATTGTTGTACTTTTGCTTTGGTTTGTTTAAGACATTTGGGAATGTCAGACTAGGTGAAGCTGTACTGAAATCAAGGAGCTTGTTTACAGAAAGTTACTGGTACTGGATTGGAGTAGGTGCAATGGTTGGATACATCGTCTTGTTCAACGTCATGTTCACAGTCTTCCTCACTTATCTTCATCGTAAGATATGCATCTACTACTTTTAACTTTTTGGAAGTTCCATCTTAGCTATAATATACCCCTATATTCAGCTCTAAACGATATATGATTAGCCACTGAGGAGAACATGCTAATCACATTGGTTTACTAAATCAATCAGCCCTTGTTAAGAGACAAGCTGTAATTTCTAGTGCTGAATTCCAAGAGAAGGAAAGGAAGAGGAGGGGTGAAACTATGACTATCCAGTTGAGAGAATTAATGCAGCATTCAGGTTCATTAACAGGTGTGTAACTACACATTTATGTTTCATTCTTCCTTGACAATCATATGCGTAAGCACCTTATTATCTCTTTTCTCGGTGCCTTTACTCAACAAAGGAAAAGCATCTGCACAGAGGGGTATGGTTCTGCCATTTCAATCACTATCAATGTCCTTCAGTAACATCAACTATTACGTGGATGTTCCTTTGGTGAGCATGTCACAAGGCGTCTTTTCAGCTACAAAATAGATTACATATCTGCAGCTACTAATTCTCAATAATCCATCTTGTGATGCAGGAGATGAAACAAGAAGGCATATCAGAGGATAGATTACAGCTGCTGGTTAATGTCACTGGAGCTTTCAGGCCTGGGGTGCTCACCGCATTGGTTGGTGTTAGTGGTGCTGGTAAAACAACTCTAATGGACGTATTAGCTGGCAGGAAAACTGGTGGACACATAGAAGGGAGTATTTTCATATCCGGACATCCCAAGAAGCAAGAAACATTTGCACGAGTATCTGGTTACTGCGAACAGAATGATATTCATTCCCCTTGCTTGACTGTTTTAGAATCTCTTATGTTTTCTGCGTGGCTACGATTGTCATCAGAAGTTGACTTGCAGACACAAATGGTAAGCGTCAGCCATTGCTGATAAACTTATCAGGCTGTTATTTCCTTTCAAATTTAAAAAAGAAAATTTCTTTTGGTGTTTTCGGATTATTCTTTCTCTACCTTTCAAGACTTATTAGAATTATTTAGGAGTAAAGCTGTGTGAATTAGGGGACCCCAACTAACTACTTCAGATATTTATTTCCAGGCTTTTGATGAGGTAGTTGTCCTCTACATTTCTTTTGTTGTTGTCAACTGACTACTTCAGACATTCATTTCCAGGCTTTTGTAAATGAAGTGATGGAACTTGTGGAACTCACTTCCCTAAGTGGGGCCTTGGTTGGTCTCCCTGGAGTTGACGGTTTATCAACAGAGCAAAGGAAGAGGTTAACTATTGCAGTTGAATTGGTTGCTAATCCGTCGATAATCTTCATGGATGAGCCAACAACTGGGTTGGATGCAAGGTCAGCAGCAATTGTGATGAGAACTGTGAGAAATATTGTGAACACTGGTCGAACAATCGTCTGCACAATTCATCAGCCAAGCATAGACATCTTTGAATCATTTGATGAGGTAGTTTTCCTCTCTTAACTGTCCTCGTTACTGAAGCCTATTTGACAGTAAGGATGAGTGTTTTTACAAAAGTCTCTTTCCATGGCAGCTTCTATTTATGAAGCGTGGTGGGCAAGTCATTTATGCTGGCCCACTTGGACCAAGATCTTGCAAGCTTGTTGATTATTTTGAGGTTAGTGAAGTTGCAAGTGCACTGATCTGCTGTTTTTTTTTTCTTTTACAAAACAAAAAGAAATTTGGTCCTTAATATTTGGAAATACTTGTAGTCAGTGGAAGGGGTTCAAAAGATCAAGCCGGGTTGTAATCCTGCAGCATGGATGCTTGAAGTTAGTTCTATGGCAGAGGAAGCACGTCTAGATATAGATTTTGCAGAAATCTACAAAAGCTCGCGTCTATTTCAGTATGTGCAGCTTTTAATTTCACGTAATTCATCATTGTTGGTCTATGATACTCTTGTTTAACATTTAGCCTTCTCTTGGTTCAGATATAACAAAGAGTTGGTTGATCGTCTCAGCAGGCCACCTAGTAACTCTAAAGAAATAAATTTCCCAACAAAATATTCTCGATCATTCTCTGATCAATTCCTGACTTGTCTTTGGAAGCAAAATCTGTCTTACTGGCGGAATCCTCAGTATACTGCAGTTCGCTTCTTCTATACTGTTATCATTTCACTGATGCTTGGATCATTTTGCTGGAAATTTGGCTCTAAAAGGTACACTAGTTGGACGACACTTTATACCCTATCGATAATCAAATAGGTCTTCCTACATAATCACTCTGATATGCAATGGTGCAAATATCACATTGGAACATTATGCAATTCTGGGGAAGTTGTGGGTTTTTGGGAAATCAACAGAAAAATAAGGGTGCTCTGGGATGTTTAATTCCCATTTTTTCAAAAAATTACAAAATGCTACTACATATGCACTATTTGCAAATCACAGTCAGAATATAGTGGTTTCTCATAATCATACGCACCATTTCCAAATGTTCTATGCCAAAACATCATGTCTTGCTAACACTACTTGTTGATATTTTATAGGAAAAACCAGCAGGACATCATTAATGCAATGGGATCACTATACGCAGCGGTACTTTTCCTTGGAATTACCAATGCTACAGCAGTTCAACCTGTTGTTTCCATTGAAAGATATGTTTCCTACAGAGAGAGAGCTGCAGGGTTGTATTCAGCTTTACCTTTCGCCTTTGCACAGGTTCTCTTCCTACTATATTTTCGGTTTTAAATCTTTTATCCTTTTTTCTTTTCTTGAATATTCTTTAGCTGATTCTGAAGTTATGTTTTTTTCTGTCTATTTTGTTGTGTGCAGGTAGCCATAGAGTTTCCTTATGTTTTTGTGCAGACAATTATTTATGCAGTAGTCTTCTACGCTATGGCCTCATTTGAGTGGACAGCTTTGAAATTTTCGTGGTATTTATTCTTCACGTACTTCACAGTACTGTACTTCACTTTTTTCGGAATGATGACAACTGCTATCACACCCAATCACAATGTTGCTGCCATAATGGCTGCTCCATTCTATATGCTATGGAACCTCTTCAGTGGCCTCATGATTCCTTACAAGGTAACATCGTTTGCACTAAATATATGATATACAGTCTTCTGCCAATTTTATAACCAACAAAAACATATTTTGCTCATAATATTTGTTGGAATGTATATTTGATCACAAATACTGTATATAAACTGAAACTAAATATCAGTTTATGATATTTAGTTTCAGTTTATGATATTGGGTTATTGGACTAGGAATTTCCTGCTATGTAGATAATAACATGCTTCGCTAAGTGCGAGTAGAATTCATCCTATGTTTTATCCTTTCTATTCACTTGGATCTCTTCCATTTCATAGATTTTTCTTCTGAAAAAGGGAAGGATAAGGTTCTTTATGTCAGGATGCTATAACTACTGAATTTTCTGCTTTTAGATACTTAATAAACTGATCTACTTAATTCTTTTCTACACCAGAGAATTCCTATATGGTGGAGGTGGTATTACTGGCTCAACCCAGTAGCCTGGAGTCTTTATGGTCTTCTTACATCACAATATGGTGATGATAGCACGTTGGTGAAGTTGTCTGACGGAGTTCACTCGATGCCTACACGGCAACTGCTAAAGGACGGCCTAGGATTCAGGCATGATTTCGTGGGCATTGCCGGTATTATGGTAGCCAGTTTCTGTTTGTTGTTTGCTGTCATTTTTGCTTATGCTATAAAGTCATTCAACTTCCAGAAAAGGTGATATAACACTCTATAATGATACTCTCTTCTTCAGAAATTATGTAAGGAGTAATATGTATAGCAAACAGGTATTTACATATATAGGCCATTCATTTCATACTTGGGATATTAATTACAATTTGTTATTACATGTTGGAAGGAAATAAGTATGCAATTTGCACCCCTCTGATATCAGTAATTAAAGATCTTCTCTAACCTTTGTTATTGTTTCTAACATTATATTGTGATTTAATTGTGATGCTGACTTCCAAGTGTATGGTATGGGAAATTTACTCTGCATGCTACTCATAGAAGTTTAGAGACAATAATAACAAATTGGTTTTACGTGGTTTTTAATGCAGATTTCACATAAATTTTTAAAGTATGTACTTCAACTAAATATTATAAGTTTTTAGTCTTCTTTTACTTTTTCTTTTTCATTAATCCAATAAGATTTCGCAAATGGTCAACATTTGAATCTTTGACCATATGATTCTGAATATGAAAAATAGTTGTTGTTTATCTATGCTCTTCCAAAGATGTGTTGGAATTATTTTCCAATGAAAGTTAATCCAATGATGGGAAAAAACGAATCTCTTTGTTTAATTATGTGGATATATAATATATAAGATGGGCAAAACATAAGTTCACAAGTGGATATTTAATTAATGTAGGATTATATTCTTAGAATTTTCAATTATAATCAAAGATTAGCACAATTATTGAGCTTATTAATTTTGTCCAGGTTTCTCTGTTATTTTTGTTAATTAATTAATGACAGAGGAAGCTAACAATGTAGTTAGTGACAGTAATTTAAATTTTTACTGTCATGCTTCTCCTATTTTCTTTAATTGTCATGATTTTCCTAATGTAAACACTCTCTTAAGCAAATTAGTGAAATCTAACTCAACAGTCAACTCTAATCTCTATATCAAATGAGTGACTTATTTAATAGGTAAACATAGCATTCTCCATATTCAACCCCACACGAACACATAATGAGGCAGGTACCTCATACATTGTCATCAATTGAAGAACCTTTTAGAGAACTATAATAACCGCAATATCCAACTAATGATTGTATTTTCCTTTGCAATTATTAAGCATCCATAACGGGTTCAAATTCAAGTCTATGTCATAACTGTAATACAAAAATGATCTCACATAATATGCACGCCAACTGTTCTAAATTGATACTACTCCCTATCTCCTTCTCTCCCGTTAGATTCTTGTATTTAAATGAATGTTTCTCGCAAAAACTTGTATTTAAAAGGTTGTTTCTGACGAATTTTCATAAAATATATTATCGAATCAAATAGGGTCTTATTGTATTTGTTTCAATGTGTATTTTCAATAATATCAAAAAAATTATATATTTGCTAATATTTAATTAAAAATATTAATGGACAAGAAAGTATGAATAATAATTTATAAACCTACAAGAACTTTACAATCTTGGATAATCAGATCATATCCTGCAAATAAGTACAATAAGAAATGCATTCTTAAAAAAAAGGAAAACTCGTTTAGTTTTAGAATCTCATCATACAGCTGCTGAGTTAGCACTGGAAAACAAAAACAAACAGCATTCTAAAAATCCTACTCACTAAGCACAAGACAGTTCCATTCATTCTAAGTATAGGAATATAAACATGAATTCTATGCTTAAATCTCAAACACAGTTCAGGAAGTTCCTAAAACAGAAGTGGTCTAATCTCTGTAAAACATCAGGTCCCTTAAAAAAAAGCATGTGACCCGTACTCGTATCACTTCCAGAGCTTTACACACTTGTCGTGGCTAGCCGAAGCGATCAAACCCAAGACACTAGATGTAGCCAAGGAAGTAACCTGTCCTTCGTGTGCTACCAAAGTCATCGTCTTATTCTCCTGCGTGTTCCAGAGTTCCAAATTCTGGCAAGAGTATAAGAAATTTGTTAAAGTTGAAGCACAGATTGGACATGGGACAACACAATAAGTTAGACGGGGTGTCCGGGTTGGGAACCGCATTGGTCAAAAATACCTGTTTATTGCTTTAGACTTTAGAATCAAGATACCATACATGCTTCCTCTGTATATTTTCAATTGCATCATTGGGACTTCTACCTATTAACAAACTCTTTTTTGACCATCTTTTGTGATTTAAACACAAGTAAAAATACAATCATGTGGGGTCTTCTTAGAATTTGTCTCGATATGTGCTTTCAAAATCTTAATTTCTTTTAATAATTTTAATTAGAAATATTAATGGTCAAAGTTGTGTACTGGTGGGTATGAAACCATATTATGCAATAGACAAAAAAAACATTGAGGAAGTATTAGGTAAAAAAAATTTACAAAGATAAATCTAGAATGTTAGTACTTCCGTTCTGAAAGATAGTATAGGGCTAGAAGTGTAAAAATGTAGAAAAGACCAGGGGATTCGTGTAAAAATAGATAACAAGTGAGGAGAGAGAAACATGCCTGATAACAGCCTATGATAAGAAGAGAATTATATCCGGGGTGGAATACACAGGTATTAAATTTGTTGCCAGTACAGTTCAGCTCGTGAACGCATTGGAATTTGCCGGTAGTGTTGTTGATACGCCAAACTCTGACCATGTCCTCGCTTACAGAAGCAAGACGTTCACCAGCAGCATCCCAGCAGACTGAATGAAATTTTTGTGAGTGGCCCTGATATGAAACAAATTCATGCAATCAGATCTTAAGTATATTGTTGCTTTATGTTTGATCCTAAAATAGTTATTATTATTGTTGTTGTTATCAGTAAAGGTACAACATAGGCTCGATCACCAATCCTGGGTCCTACCCCTAGGATTGTGTGTGTGTGTGGAGAGGGGGGATGAGAATCAAACTTGGATCCCAGGAGTGGAAAGGAACGCCATCATCTTGGTGTCTCATCTAGTGTCCCAAGTAGTTCACATCTTGACACCTCATCAACTCTTATTAATCATAAAAGGTAGTTAATTGTAGATTGATGAGGTATCAAAATTAGAAGGGAGCGGGACACATGATGAAACATCTAATGGGACATGTGATCTCAACCTGCCTTCTTTGGCAATTGGCAATCAAATATTGTTTGATTCGACCAATTACGTGTATTGGTTGTTTGACTATTAGGTGTTTATAAAGATTTTTGGTAAAATTAGCACTTTGGAAGCCAAAAGCGATTCTTAAAAGGCGAGTGGGAGGAGGATTTTAATTTTTGCTAAAAAGTAAAAGCCATTTACCAAACATATTTTTGCCAATTTGACCACAAGATGAAGTCAAAAACAAACAAAAAGTTGGCAAAAGTCATTTACCAAACAAGAACAAACTACCAAGAAGGAATCACAAAAACAAACTAAGAGGCAATTTTCAACAGAGCAAGAAGAGAAGCATCACCTTTAATTGCTGAAACAATAAGAAGGTCTCCACATCAATCATATTAATGACCGTCTCTGACACAGCAGCAAGATACTTTGCAGTACGAGGCTGAAATCTGACCTGAACCGTGCCACCCTGGAAAAAAGGAAACTAATTGATAAATCAAATACTTTATCTCAAGTTACGCAAAAGTATAGAGTTTTGTCACACTTTATACCTCTGAAACCTTAGGACAACTACCATTAGTGATACTCCAAATCCGTATCTCCCCGTTTGAGTCATTAGAGACAATAAGATCCTCTTTGGTTGGATGGAAATCTAAGGACATCACAGAGGTAGAGTGACCGGTGAAATTCCGAAGCGAGTAGCCAGTCTGAAAACAGACATGTTAAAAAACTCATGAGGAAACTATAGCAGTCAAGCTTGGAAAGTGAAAAGCAGTATGACGAAACCAAGTGTACCTCTCTATAGCTAAAACAGAAAAAGTAACACACTTTCATAGAGAAAGGTATAAAAAACGAGATGAGAAGGTAAAAAGGAAACAGATTATTGCCCCCTACATTGACTACTATCTTCAGAAGAGAAGAAATATGAGATCTTTTGGTCTTGATGCCAAGCTCCCATTAAAAGCATTGCTAGGACAAGAAGTTAGCCACTAGATCATTTTGCCAAAAGACACATATACTGCACTTGGAAGTGTAAGTTCAACCTTAGCTGAAAGAATTAACTACAATGGATGAAGAGTTGAAATCTAAGAAATAAATGTAAGCATATACTTCATATTTGGTTTCTATATACAAAAGTAGAACTAAAACTGAATGCGCCTATCCCACCTATCTGCATCACACTCATGCAAATAACTTGGAAATTCTCTTTACAACTTTGTAGGAACGAGGCCTTTACAATACAGGCCAAAACACAAACGCACAAACACAAAAGAAATATATATTATTGAATGTATAAATGCACATTGAAAAAGGGCGACGACAGGAAAAGTGCTGTCCTTAAAATAAATTAAGCATGGCAACTAAGCTAAGCACTAAGAAAGGCCATAAGAACAAAAAAGTTACAGAAATGCATACTAACATTATCAGTATCCCAGACCCTGACAGTTCTGTCAAAAGACGATGTTGCCAGCCGTGACATGCTTGGACTAAATCGAACATCTGTTATCATATGAGTATGCTCCTCCAGAGTAGACTTCGGTTTTTGAGTATCAGTGAACCACAAAACAGCCTGCGCACATTTTCAAGTTACACATTATCACTTTTATGGATCAGACATAAACAGAATGGGGAATTGACGTCTCCAGATATAAACCTTCTTATCATGGCCACCTGTGGCAAGCAGCTTTCCATCCGACGAGAAGTGACAGCAGTTTACTTTGCTGGTACTAGCTTGAATAAGGGCCATTTCCTTGAATGTGAAACCTATACACAGAAGACAGACACTTCTTTAAACTACTCACTAGATGCACCTTGATGAATGGCATAATGTGGGGAAAAACAAGTACCTGTACTGACTTCCATACCGCGACCCACAACATCTCTTGGATCTCCCTCTTCATGAGACAAAAAGACTCAACATTGTCATCCAAAGTCGCTTCATCGCCAAAGCGGCTCAAATCAGCCTGCAATCCCACCAAAATGCTTCTCATACATAACAGAATGACATCTACTGTACAACCTAAAAAATCGCTAAATAAGCCCAATTACCACTACTTTTTTTCACGACTTTTCAAGTTCAATATAAACTTGGGTGCCAAGCAGAACTTTCAACTGCCATGTAAGATCAAGGTGTAATATTAGCATTATGTTGAATTGTCTGTCAGTGCTCCTTATTAAGTTCCATTACAAATATCCTATAAGGTTAAGAGTTCTTTGCGCACTACGAAGTATATAATTTCCAAGTCACAACTCAAATCCATTCTGCTTATGCGTAACTGCAAAATTTGCTGAGCCTAATTAGTAATAACCAATCCTCCCAACTTGTTAACCTCCATATCTGTATAATTTAAAGGAGAAAGATGGGGACCTTCGAACCCAAAGATCCACAGGATTAAAATACCAAAACTAGGCCTACCCAGATGTTAAGGAGAAAGATGGGGATCTTCGAACCCAAAGATCCACAGGATTAAAATACCAAAACTAGGCCTACCCAGATGTTCTTTTTTTCTCAAACAGTTAGGACACCGCTGCAATTTATCTGCTAACAAGCAATGAAGTGTTTTGACTTTTGAATATTCTTTAACTCAAGCACTTAAGCTGACCAGACTCATTACCACTGTCCTCACCAGTCCTTCTCAAACTTCCAGTCTAACCTTGACAAGAAACAAAAACTGCTTACCAATTGATTCGGAGCTGATGTGAGTGTGCCTACACTATCAGAGCCGAATATAAGGGAAGGCTTCGAGGAACCACCATTATGTGGTAAATTTGGCATGGACATAACATCCCCTGGTGTATGTGTTGATGGTGTGGAAGGAGCTGAACTGGGAGAAGGGCCAGCAGTATTTGCAGTACCTGAGCTATTAGCAGGGCCTGAAGACGAAACTGGCTGCTTTCTCTTCCTCCCCATCTGACCTTTCGAAGCCTTGATTACCAATAAAGAAAAGTTAGTTTAAATTTATGGTGGAACAAAGTTGACAAATGATAACAGTATCCAATAATGTAACTTCAGTCTGACAATGAAATATAATAAATATATGAGCACTTCCATTCAAAGATGTAAGTCACACTTGAGATGCTTTTTTGTCTACCTTCGTTAAATACTTAACCTTTTTCACTTTCCTACCACAGTAGTTCTATTCCTTAACTTCTTGATAAGCTTTTCTTAGAGTAGTAATGAACAATTTGTGATGCAGAGCATAGTTATTTAATGTTTTATAACTACAAAGCTCCATCAAGAACACGTCCACAATTTAAAAACCAATGTTTGCAAATCTGAACTTGGAGCAAACCTGATCATTTCCTCGAAATGAGTTAGACATACTAGCATCAATTGCCGTGCTGCCAGAACCCATCTTATCAGGCTGATTGATCTGGTTAGGAATCTGAGGTGACTGACCCGAGAGTCCACTTTGAGGATTCTGAGGTTGAGGTTGGCTGTTGTTTGGTAATTGTTGCTTTAAAAAAAAAAAAAATCAAGATGTTAATTTAACATGCAAGAAACTCAACACAATAATGCATGCACTTAGGTATACACCTTCATTAGCATATCAGAGTCCCCTCGAGGCAAAACTGAACAGCCAACTTGTACTGGTGAACCAACATTTGAAACAACTTCGCCTACAGTACTTAGCTGTCCATCTTTCCCAAGACTCACATTTCTGTTACTATTAAGAATCATTCTCCTCCTGGCCTCCATATCCATGGAGGGGGAAGCCAAGTTCTGCTGTGCTTGCAGGACCAATTGCTGCTGCACTTGGGCGGGATGCAAAGGCTGGGGCGACTGATTCATTGGTTTTTGCGGAGGAAGAATCCCTGATCGAAGTGGATCAAAACCCTAAAACCATAACAGCATGACATCAAGAAGGCAACAACTGCAGCATATAACAAGAAGCATACAATTAAATCTATCTAAATTAAGTATGAAAAGATGGAATTTTAGACTATTAGAATGGGGGGAAAAAATTCTCTGAGCAACAAAAGCCAAAAGGACATCCTATAAAGACACAGAACTGCAGGAGACAGGGACAAACAGAGGAAAACAGAGCTACAGCCCAGGAAAGGTGTATAAGCAAGAACATCCACATCAAGGTGTCTTCACTGAATTGTGAAATCAAAGAATTCATTCTATTCCCTCCATTAAAAGTGATGTCCTTTCATAAAGATCGACAAGATATACAAAAAAGAACCAAATGTAGTAGTATTCAGTGGATGTAAACATTTATACAGTCAAATGGACACAAAAGACAAGAGAAAGCAGGAGCCAATGGGAAATGAAGGGGAATTTGAAGATTGCATATGTTGCCAACTTACTTAATACAGGCCAAAGGATGGCGGGAAATAGATCGCTAAATGAATGATTTAAAAAGAGTGCAAGAACGTCAAGACAACTTACTGTTAGTGGCCACCCTTTTAATGTCAAACTGTTACCACCTTGATTTGACCCTGCAACATAAGCATATATTAACATGTCGGATCACATAAGTAACAACATTATCTATTCAACCAATCCATCAAAAACTAAGCTGCTAAAATCCAAAAATCAACACTCCATCACAAAATAAACTTCCACTTCTACATTTTGGATCAATTTTAATTATTTCAACCACTAAATTGCTAAATTTATAATGATCCACAATATGGAAAATAACTCTCATTATCTTCCTATTCTGTAGCAAAAGCATAATTTATTATTTATAAAAGCGAAAGATACTGGTTTGATTTCAAGCTTGCATATAGCAAAAAGTCAAAGAGAAAATCTATTTTGGGATGAAGGAAGTATGCTAATTGCTAATTTCCACATAGATTCAAATCGATAATAACTAGCAAAAAACTAGAAGCAAAAGACTTCATCCATAGAGCTGCAACATTCTCAGAGACCACAAAGACCTCTTTCTCTTTAACAAAGCAATGATATAATTGTTTCACAGATATCGAAGCTTCAACTATTCTTCACATTGCAAACCAAGCATGTTACATTTGTAATCTTAAGCTGGCAAAGATAAAAAAAGTTTGGAAGGTTCACAAATTAGTCTCAACTTTATAGATGATAAACCACAGCAGAAGGATAAAGTGTTTGAAACAGTAGAAAGTATCTATCTACTTCCTCCGTAACAAAATAAACACAACAAACGAATATTTTATACCTCACAAATAATACCCATTTGTTGCATTTATTATGTTACGGAGGAAGTACTTCTTTTCCATAGACAAATAACATCAGGACTAAGAACAGAACCAAAAGTCAACTTCTAAGCCCTCTAAACACATAACATAATACAATTCTAGAGTCCCCCTAAAAGATTTTCAAATTTGTTTAAAAGCTTACCAGGAACTCCCATCAACCCTTCTTGACCAGGTGGGCCACCCGCTCTAGCATTCATCATGGGATTCATCTCAGGTTTCATTTCCTGCGCCAAGATTGAGTAAGTGTATGAGCACAATAAAATCAAGCAGACAAAAGACTCTTGGTCTAAATACCTTACGTCCAAAACAAGAAAAACAGGAAAGGACAGAGATATTCAGGGAGGTGAAATCAGTCTAAGGAGACACAACGACAAAAAGGCATGTGATAAAGAGAACACAAATACATACTTGTGCTGAATGAGGAATATGTGAAGTTCGATTTGGATACTGCTGAAGATTCCCTGAGATGCTTCCAGGAGTCCCAGGCAAAGCTTGCCTAAAAAATAAGATCACTTGCTTCATTAGCAAGTATGACATTACCAAAACCAATGAGATGAGCAGCAACAAACTTAGTATATTTACCCTTGATGCTGGCCAGCACATGCAGCGGATCTCAGAATTGATGCATGATTCGGATCCAGAAGATGGCCTACATTTTCCCCAAACCTTGACTGAAAAAAATAAAAAAAAAAAGGGGGTCTCACCTACCAGCTGAATTTGGGAAGAAAAAAAAAGACCTTAAAGAACATAACATAGACCCCAAAAAAAAAGGAAGGGACCACCCAATCCACTTTACAGTCACCTTGTTGTCATCTGATGCTTCTCTTTGAAGTGGCAGCTTTAATTTATCCTCATACATCTTTGCGGCCATAGCATTTGCACTTCCAGGGTTCGACCTCATCAGAGGATCACCATTTGTCATTCCATTGGCATTGCCATTTATAAGTTGGGTACCATCTCTCCTCTGTTGCTGCTGCTGTGCCTGCCTTTGCAAAATCATTTGTTGCTGCTGCATATTGATATGTTGTTGCTGTGATTTTTGTTGATTTAATTGTTGCAATTCCCTTGCTTTAGATATTTGAGTCTGACATTGTAAAGCACATTATAAAATAAATTAACCTAATGAATGAAGTAGAAGAAGAACAATTGAGCACAAAGTCACATCATACACTCCATTGCTGCAAAGTACAGAGCTCCACACAATTGAAGAATCCTTCACACTCCTTACTAAATCTTGCAATGCATCCTTTTCTTACTTTTTTCCTTTGATGCTTACCTTCTTATTCTTCAAACTGGAAAGTTCTTCTAGTTGAGAATTGTTTCCCGTGTCACATTACCGATGTTTTTCTATTAACTAATATTTAAACAGCAAAAGATCTAGAGAGAAATTCAAGAAACTATAGAAACTGAAAGGGTCTTCTGGCACCTTCTAACCATAACGTTTGGGGTCCAGCTCATATGTAACCCAAACTCGTTGTAGGGGAGTGTCTGCAGAGTGGCTACCACTACCCTTCAAAGTAAAGCTTAGCCTAGGCCAATGGGGTGTTGGGTTAGAAGGCCCTCATTAACTCCCTGAGGAAGGAAACAACATCAAGAAATCAATTTGTGGGTTCAAATATTGAGATCCTTTAAACACTCGCTTGCAAGATCACAAGCTCTAGTCCCCTCTATGAACATTTAGAATGTCTTCTCTTCAACTTAAAAAAATAAGTTTCGGGTCCAATCAGGTCTGATCAAGTCTAGTCAGGTGTAAGCATAAGGTAATATCAGGGCTCGTCATGTCTAATAAGTTCAGTTCAGTTCAGTGAAGAGAGCACACCCTTAGTAATGATTTCTTCCATTAATCAAGAAAGGAAATAGGAAAATTCTAGTTAGCTTCAACATTTCTATTGAAAGAGAGAGATTCCCCACCCCCCTACGCACACAAAAAAAAAAAAAAAAAAAAGCCATATTAAATTGCAGGGAAACTTTTTGCGCCTCCCGGGCACCCCAGGAGTTTGATTCTAGGTTGTAGGGCCCAGGAAAGTATTGGCAAGACTCCAAGTTCAACCGAGAGCTTTCGGATAACAGCAACTTAACTGTTAAAATTTGCTGACGCTGTCAAATTGCAGTACTTTTGATTTCCCAATTGGACAAAATCCAATGTCAACCACCTATAATTAGAGGTGGTACAATCCAAGTAGACATAAAATTACATTCGATTTTTGAAAAAAGAAAAGCAAATGACACAAGGAGTGACACCAATGAGACAATGTCATCATCCAGCTCGACTTATGCACATTTAACAAGTCAACTAACCTGGAACTAGCATAACCCAAATTCAAAGTTCCAAATAAAGAATTTTCGCTGGAGATACAGATAACAAACCTCAATATAAGAAGCTGCAGCATCTGAGTGCTTCTCATTAGTCCTTGCAATAAATATATCCCAAAACACTGACCACCATTCAAAGAGAAATCCGCCAGGAGCATCGATCGCTACAGCAAAATCAAATAAGGAAACACCATCAAATAACAGAACAAAATACGCTGTCTTCAAATTTAGCATATATTCTTGTCTCTTGAAGTTTCACTTACCAACAGGGTCTGTAGATACTTTCCCCTCTTGCTGAAAAGCTTTAGCAGAAGCATGTAATTTCCTCTTTACAAAGTAATCATGTATATAAACATCCAACCTGACACCCAAGTAGAAAGTAATAAATCAAACAACTAAGCTAATAAACAAAAAGAAAGCAGAAAAATTCTGATAACCCTAATAAGACTGAGAAACTCTACAATCCGAAAAAGAAAAAAAAAAATAGATGATTAAATTGTCTTTATGTCAATCAACTTTAGAATCACCAAGACCAACCTATATCATAAAAATCCCCCCTCCCCCAAAAAAAAAGCCCTAAAATTTCACTGTAAAATCATATCAAAAATACAATAACAAACAAATACACAATAAATTCAGATTGCAAACCATAAAAAAAACACAAAACCCACCAATAAATTAATCAAAAGACTCAAATTTAATCATACCCACTAAACCACAACTCAAAATTAATTGATAAAAACCCTTAATTGGTCAAGAAATCAAATAAAAGATTCAATATTGCAATACCCAACAAATTGATGAGAGAGAACAATAATTTAAACAAAAGAAAAAGAAAAAAAACTTACATTTTATCGGCTTCCCAGTTTGTCTGCGACATAATTGAAATGCTCAAAGTAACCTCAAAACAGATTCTTCCAGAGAAAATTAAATGCTAGTATTATAAAGTTCTAAAGAAATATAAAAAAAGAAGAAGTATAGTTTAGTTGAATACTCGAAAAAGTCTATTTGCTACCAGTAATTTTCTGCTACTTCACACAGAAGGTTCTTCCAATTTGATTAAACCTTATTTATAGGGATTAGCAACCTCATTTTTTTGCGTACTTTCTCCCGTTTTCTTCGACTGAAAACGAGTTGACTCACTCTGAAATTATACTGTTAATGGACAAAACTCAAAAGGGAATATCTGTAAGTTAAAAAGTATTGTGATAGTGAACAAAATATTAGGTCTAAATAAGGTAAGGGTGAAGATATAAAGAGCAAACTAAAGGTCAATGACTAGCTTGATCAAAGGTCAATATTTTACTATCATCATAAGAATAGGCTGATACTTAAATAGATCCGACTCGTTAGAAAGAGACGAGTATGTGGTTATCTTAGCAAAAATGACATGATTGTCTCTGAAAAATAATAATCTCTATATTGATGAAACAACCAATTGACCTAGATTAGCATTTAATTTGGTTGATCAGTTTTCACGACATATATGATATATCTGGTGATAATTCTTAGAAAAAGCTCATACAGACATCAGTCTTTTTCATAGTAGTTGAAATAAAGCATGAACACCGTCAAATTTATCCCTTCGATTCAAAGATATTGAAATTCTAACTCTTTGGATATTTTGAATGCTTATAAGAGAATTTACTTGGTAAGGAAGAGTGACTAAGGGTTGAAGTTAATTGAAAGATCTAATAAACTTTGTCATCCTTTTGAAAATATATAAGCTATTGTTCTAATAAGATTTACCAGTTCATTTAAATTTAAGGTGACATAGTTACTATGAAGAATGATCACTCTAAGGTGAGGTAAGATACATTTATGGACTACAAGCGCAAGTACACATTTGATTTGGGAAGGCATTCAGTGAGGTGTCCTCGAGTTAAAAACTCTATGACACAAGATGAGAAATCCATCTATACATATATGTATTAATGACATTGACAAATTAGATTATTTTCCATGTGGAGCTCTTCTTGAGTTTTAATTATTGACATGAACTAAAATATCCATAATACAAGTTGTTTCCTTCTTACCAAAATTAAAGTCTTAATGTTGGAATTTTGTCATACAAAAATTATACAACTACTAATAATGGTTGTGTTTAAGGTTATATCATCAAAAAATAGGTAGTCATAATGTATTGATAGAGACCACTTATGATTTTAAGGCTCGCAATAAGTGTTACGAGTCTACTATAATCTTTCAACGAACCCATAAGGTTACAAGTATACTAGTTATGTTTAATTAGCCATCTATAAATTATTATAAGCTTAAATGAATGAAGCGAATCTAGTAATCATTATATAATATGGGTATTTTTTTTTATTAGGAAGGATAATTGATCCGTAGACCAACCCTACTAGGCTACTAGCCTGCAGGACACACCAGCTTAGAGGTTAGATACAAGGCTAAACAACCCAGAACACAACAAGCCGAAAAGCCCACTGCCACCACAAGTGAAATCCCCAACATATTGTTGGAATGAGTATTCGAACCCTAGGTAATGCTCTGGAATTCGGGGTGGTACTCCACTAAGCTACCGCCTCTCCCTCTTATATAATTTGGGTATGTCTTGTTAATTATGAATTTGTTCTCTATTAATCACCGCCATATTTAGACTTTTATTGTTTAATTAGGTTACTAACTCATAATTGTAAGACTTTTGAAAAGTTAGTGAGTGAGTGAGAAGGGGGGGAATCCTAAAGTGGTCGGAATTATATGTTGATACATCGGCAAAGAGAATTATTGGTGCGAATATAGTAGAGACACGATTAATTTGAATGGCCCATTTTTTGTTGATATTGAAATTCACGATATCACATACCAAAGGTTTAATTAGTTCTGCCCATCTACAATAGATCGCTAGCAATTAAACATTTATCAATGTACTAAAAATGGTTTAATCGGTCCTCAACTATATACCAAGTCCGATCCTAATATTGCATGGATTTTGGTTTAGTAACATAGAGAGAATTTTGAGTCCACACTTATTCGATTTTTATTTGTCCCATTTTCTTTCATTCATAAAGAAGAGGTGTTGACAAAGCAAACATTGTTTACGTCTAATGTTGAATTTTTACACGTCTAGACTATATACAAGGCTAAGCTCTAATGATTCTTAAAACCCCACCAATAAAATTGTTTATAAGTTTGCATACATCTTATCATAATATCATTGATTAATGGCTTGATGGTTTACACTTAGTCAAATGTTTATAAGTTTGCATACATCGTATCATTGATAAATGGCTTGATGATTTACATCTTGATTCTAGAGTCTAGACATATGACAGTTTCAGATAGAATAGTCCAATGTAGGCATCATTAGTTTATGCAAGGCTTGTATATTATCAATAATGGTACCAAAAGTAAAATCTATCAACATAGTGACATACAACTATTCCACTAGAGGTTGAAGTGCAATAAAAAGGGTAACGTAAAACTACTAAAAATGAAATCAAAGGTAAATTTTGATCTCAAACTACTACTTTGATTTCATTTTTAGTAGTTTGAGATCAGAAATTGATAGTAGTATATTGTGGATAAAAAACTATTACTTTCAATTTTGATCTCAAACTACTCAAAATGAAAGTTGCATATTGTGGAATCAAAGTACTTTTTTATCCACAATATGCAACTTTCAATTTCCAACTCATTAACAAATGAAAGTACCATATTCCCAAAATTCCCCTCATGATGAGGCATAAAGCATCACCTTTTTTACCTAACCCCAACATTGTATTTGCCAAGTTGATACCATATGATATGACCAAGTTGCTACAAGTTAATTATTATCCTATCAATACTATGCTTCTTTTAAATCTTTATTTTTTGCTTACTCACAATAAAAATAAATAAAATCTTCTTGATAGGCCAAAATAATTGTTCTTTTTTTAGTTCTTCCCCACTCAGGCACTTGTCTTTTACATATAAGGTCCAATTGGGTCATTTTATTAATTGTAAATATCATCTGATGCAATGTTCATTAGAGGGATTCTCACTTCCTAATTGTTAGGACCAAAAACTATATCAAAATAAAATGGAGAGTAATCAACAAAATCATAAAATCTCAAAACCTTTTGACTTTTCATGTCTTGCACAAAAAATGCCAAAAAATTAGAGAATAATCCAAGTTAGAAGAAACTTGAAACGTGGTCAAATTGTCAAGAACTAAACAAAGCAAAATAAAAGACCCCAAAATCATTTTTAGAGAAAATTCCAAAATCATTTTGATGTTGAGGCAAATGTCATAATTTGTTATTTGCTCCTACTCTTGAATATAAAATCTGAAGGGAGAAAAAGATGGAAAAAAAATATGCAACATTACCATTTTCTAGTGCCTAAAATAAGAGACTTCTTTACCTAATCAAAATTTAATTTCAATCCTGGTGAAATAAACAGTGGTTGCAGAAAAGAATGGCTCTTAAATTTGACCATTAATTAATGGCCTATAATTTGGAATATGTTTCTATTCCTTGAAATCATCCTTGTCGTCAACAGGAATGGGAGAGTTTCTCCAATAAACAGCAAGGGCACTACCACCAACCTGCAAGGGCAAAACAAAGGAAACAATCAGTTGGATGTTAGCAAATTGCAATACGACGAAGTTGGGGAAGTAATGTAATTAGTAGAGATTTAACACAGAAACTTATACCGCCATGAAGACCACGCTCACAGCAGAAGGGACGGCCACGAGTGGATTTGTGAAATGTTTTTGCGCAAGCAGAAATCCGAGTGCAGAACTCTACAAAACACGCATGAAAAAAGATGAAGAAAATTACCTATGACAATGCAGGTGGCTCATAGTGTGGATCCAATTTTATTCTTTTTCGATGCTAGTGTGACAATTCAATATAAGTGTTCATAGACCTAATAAAACTGACCCAGCACGAAATAAAGTTGACTTGAAGCTGAAACCAGATTAGTCGCTTTTTCCGTGATTTAAATTGACCTGACTTGAACCAAAATAATATGACTAGAAATCGATGATCTACATAAACTAATATGACATGAACTGAAGCCAAACCCAACCTAATCTGAACCTGATCAAAAAGACACGTTTGTCACCTCCAAGTGTCGTACCTAAACATGTTTCCAAACATCTTTATGAAGCTTCTAAACATGCAACATAAATTTTATGTAACATATGCCCATCAAAAGACCAAGAATGAAAATTGTTGCTTTCAGGCTTCAAATTACAGGAATTGCACGAATAGTCAAACATGATGTTGAGTTTCAAGAAAGATTAGAGAAGCAACTTGCCTGCATGCCGCATTCTATCGAAATTGTACGAGAAGTGGATTCCCCAAATGATATTTTGGACAACCAGTAACCAATCGCGAAGGCAGCAGCATGCAAAATTGCAACTGGAAGGATCAGTTGAGCTCCTTGTGCCTTCAGGACGTCTGCGACTTGCCCGATCTGAAGAACAAGGACAAAATTAATTTTAGCTAATATGGTATACTCCAACTCTCTAACAATAATCTAAAAAAAATAAAAGACTAAAATTATTACATGATGAATAAACTTACAGGACTAGCACAAAGCAAGGTGGTGAGGATCACTCCAATCAGAGGTGTTATTGTGATTATTTTTGCTGTGAACTTGGGGAAAAATTCATTCGCCAGTACTGCAGCACAAAAAAAGTAGTTATTAACAGATTTGAGCACTTCCGTCTAAAGAGGACTGGAACAACAGCAGTCAGCAGCAACAACTGCCCAGTATGAGAACCCTCATAATTACTTTTTTTTTTCTCCTAAAGAAAAAAATTAAAAGAAACCAAACAAAAATTCAGTCCAGTGTGAGAATTTTGTTTTCAATTGTGGCCATACCATATAGATATTATGGAATTACCATCGACATCTAATTATTTAGAATAGGCAATGAATATGCAATCCATTGCAATTAAACTATAAAATGCTCAACAAAATCCATCATAAAGGATGAAGGTTAATCACCTTCTTCAACTTACCTCCAATAATAGTTGGTACTAAGACAACCTGGAAAGTGCTGAGAGCCAAACCCTGGAAAGAAGAAAACAATCAATGAGTTCTCTCTCATTGATATCAAACATTGACAATTCTCATCCATCCCTAGATACAAATACAATATACAGAAAACCTCAGGCTCCACATATAAAACAGTTACCAGTGCTTGGAATTAGTATCCTTTCTTCCTCCTTAAAAATTGACCTAGCAAATTAAGGGAACTGTTGTTTGACTTACAGTAAGTCTAACTCCTTTTTTCTTTCCGTCCACTCTTTTTTCTCTTTGTATACAGTGACTAATCCATAATATTTGGCAGACTCTTAGCCTTGTAATTTCTATTATATTTTCCTCTGCTTCTTTCTCTTTCGGGTTTGGCTGACCACGCTCAGCAATCTCACACCCATAACAGTATAAATTCCTTCTAGATTGGACTATAATGGACCGACAACCATTCTAGATTTAGGCATGAGTAGACCTACAGCTGCATCAACAGGAACCAGTTGGCCAGCTAGAAGCTTAGTGAGAAGCGGGGTCATAATTATAGCTCCAATTGTCGAACACCTGCAAATATCACCAAAGAAAGAAGTTAAGCAATCTTTTATTTAATTATTCAACTGCAGAGCCCTGATCTATTTATATATAATATCACAAACCAAAGAAGTTAAAACTCCATTACAAAAGCAGATTCTCAATAATGTGTTGTTATGTTTAGCCACAATATAGGTACACATCAGCAAATTGAGCTTACGTTGTCATAAGAACTGAGAGTGCAACATTCCCTTTAGATATATAGGTTGCAACATTTGATGCCTGGCCTCCAGGGCAGCATGAGACAAGAATCAAACCAGTAGCAAGAGGTGCGGACAATTTCAGGGCCTGTACATGAGACGAATGACTGTCAGCAATGGTAGCTTAAACTATGCTCATCTCAATCATTAGCAAGAAAAGACAACATTAATTTCTTTTATTAAATTAAGTTTCAGTGCTTCCTTGTAGCCAATGATCAGTTGGTCACATTCATCTAATTTGACAAACACGTACTACAAACATCAAGTATAAGGTAATCATGCAATGGACAAAATTGATAAATGCGCGTTGTTGTTTTTAATATGGAGTTACAAGGAAGACCAAAGTTGATACATTCCCGAGGCAATGTCATACATCGGAGAGAATTGAATATGTCTCACAAGAAGACCTCCAACAACCAAGGCATTTAGGTATCCAATGACAGTGACAACCACCAGCTATCAACTGTTATACAACTCTAATACCCCAACATGATAAAGAACTTGTAATCGACCTTAGATATCACAGGAATGAGAATAAGAGTCTTTGACTTCACCACTGTTGTCTAGGTTTACCTTTCTGACCCATAATTTAGAAGGCCCAGTCTCTTTCAGGCATCCTAGTTAAAGAACCTTAGACTTAGTCTATATTTCCATCCTATTTTGGGTTCAGTCTTTCAGGTGTATCACTTAAAGTCAAACCCCACTTAACTGTTCTTGACCAGAATGTAGGCTGAGAGGAAGGCAGAGCATACACAGGTTATTTCAGAAAAGCCAAGGGCACTAGTTACACAAATAGATGATCTAGAATAAGGCACAACCTCCCATGTGAATGTGCTACGAGAAACTCCTTGCAAATAGTATAAAATTACAAAAATGTTTGTCTAACATCGATATCATTAAATTGTGTATCCTTTCCCAATTTCCTTCAATCTAAAAACCAAGTTCATTTATCACCATAATATACAATCCTTGACAAGTAACTTCAAGAACATATTTAACATCAAAATTTTAGTATATAGATCAAGAACTCAAGACAAAGTAAGTTCACAAAACCTATAGGACAATGGAATATTATTATGTAGATCAAGAGTTCACACATACCATTGCAATAGCAAACCCTAGCAAAGGCTTGACCATATATTGAGCTACAAAACCAACGCCGACCTGAGATTGAGGGGAAATATAACAACGTTAAGACAGCTTATCTAAAACATCTTAATATAAATAGGTGTTAGTAGTTGCTTGGGTGGACTGAAAAATTTCCTTACCGTCCACGGATTCCGCAAACACCGTTTGAAATCGTCAAATGTTAATGTCAATCCCATTGAAAGCATCAGGAAACCCAAACCAAGCGTAAAAAGGTCCGTCTGTAACCAGGTTACCTGTAGGAGAATAGGAGAACCGCATTGTTGTTAGACAATAAACCTTTTTCTCCATTAGTAAAGTAGCAGAAGCCAGTGAGATTAGGATTTTTACCGCAGCAGGCTTAAAGATGCCAATAAGTGTTCCCAATATGACCTGTGTAATTGGTTGTACAGCCATATAGTCAAGCATCAAATTATGTAATATAATTATTTAGAAACAAACATATGAAAGACACAAGCTTATATTCAATTAACATTTCAATAATACATACCCAGACAGGAAACAAAGTCGTCAAGGTCTCAATTATCTTCTCGTACTGACTCAATTCCTTTGGGGCACTGCTGGGAATATCGCCAGAGTAGTCTGTCGCTGCTTTGCACAGAAATGAGGAACTTCTACATCTGTAGCCAACCAACAGCCATTATGGTGATTAAAAAGGGTGAATGGCAAATACTCGCATAGTACATTCCATTCCATAAAGTAAAGCAGCTGGCAACTGCAGTTCCACAAGGCCAAGATCTGTGTAATGCCATCAAATATCTGATCATGACTAGAGGTTAACATATGGGGATTCTACCATGAAAACAGTAGAATACAATATGTGACAAATGATAATATGAGATAATAGAACCACCTTGAAGCCTTTGGCTCCATAACAATTATGTTATGTATTTCAATGTACCGCGGCTACAACTTCACATTCAACCTACTCATATACATGCCAACAAAGCCATTCTCCTATGACTGATTATGATCTCACAAAATTATTCTTCTGTCACATAAACACTGATACGAATCACATAGCACGCTAATGAACTGATACAATCACAAAAACTGTGAGGAAACTAGCTGTGAACTGAAGTGAGCTGAAACTATGCCCAAAAGAATAGGGCCTTAATGTCCCAAATAGCCAAATCCAATACAGGAAGCACGCTAATGAAGAAATGAAACAACATTTATCATACTAATTGCATGGTTCTTTTCAACAACCATTTCGTTTTTACTTATAGTGCATATAGGAAGTCATATGTCTTGAACAAGAACATTCTATTATTGCATTCACCTAAACTTGTCAGAACTATTGCCAAAACCGTTCTCCAACAGAATAGGCATTATACAAACCATAACCAATATCAAATACAAACACCTTTCCTCTATTCGTTGGCTCCCAAAAGGCACCATGTCATCCAAATCTGATCCACTAACTAGAAACAAAGTACATGGCAAGCTCAAAATAATTTTTTTTACAGAAAAAAAGATTCCAGAAACATGGAAACATGTTACATTGACTTAGGCTATTCTTTTTACTTTATGACCCAAAAAACCCTTGTCTGAATTTATCTGAATATATCAGGACGGAAATTTTAACGCCAAAATTTGCACTATGTACAGCAATCTTCTAATGCGGTATAAACAAGTCAAAGAGGTAACAACAACCCCAACAAGAATAACCTTACAATTAAGGAGGAAATGATTCGAAGAGATAAAAGGTATGTCAGCGTAAGTAGAGTACATCAAGGAGGTGGCTGAGTTGATCAAGGAGCTTGCACATCATGGATCGATTATGAAGATTCTTCTACAAATAGCAACAAACTTATGGGATATGTAAAGGGGTTTCCAGCAAAGGAAAAGATACATAAGATTGACTAACCAGCCATTACTATCTTATGAGAAAGATCATCAGTATATTAGCACCAAACTACAGTAGTAATCAAATCTTCGGCCTTCATGTATATTATCTCTTAGTGACTACCAAATAACCATAAGTACCCCAAACATACGTGTCGTACATGTGGAAACTCACATATATATCCCTCTCTCTCCTAGTGCACTAGCTGAGCCACAAACATAGACTGCAACACCTATAAAAAAACACACCATCTCCCATCTCTTAGACTTGCAGCCATCATCTTTATTCAAGAGCCCAAAATTTTATACAAATTATAGTATGTGATTAGTTGATTACACTAGAACCCCAAAACCACTTTCTCATATACTTTTCCCACTATGCCATCAATCCAATTATCTAATTCCCTCTTGTCAATATTTGTATCTCTTCCTGGCTATACTTTTTGTAATAATAACAATTACAGTAGCACCAATGTTCCTTTGCATCTGACACTAACATCGTAGTGGATTGGTGGACAAGAGTTCCCCCCATGGTTTTTTCCTCTCAAGGATTTTCCACCTACAAAAAGAATCCAGTCTGGTTTTTAGCACTTGATCATTCTCTATTTATTTTTTGCGATTATTCGCATTTCCACGTTATATTACCGCTTATCCTTAATCTAGTACTAACCAAGCATTGTCACCTAGGCAAATTTTGACATAACCAGTATTTTATTGTACATTGAAACTTGAGTAACCCTAATCTGAACCCGATTTTCCCTTATCTATACTCCTTCAAGCTTAATATTTCTCAAACTTATTTTTGTGAGGTGACAGGTGACAATAATTACACAACAATTCTCACAATGTATGATCCTCAAGTCATGAATCCCTTCAAATCTCTTTCATTGAAGTTTACATAGTATTCAAAAGTTTATAATATGACAGTAACACCTGGAGGACAACTGAAATTCCAACACATACAACATAGAAGTATGATTTAGGAGATGCAAATTGCATGGAGCAACTGTTCTGAAAATTTTGAAACTACCTTGAACTCTGGCTGATAGGAGAAGATGAAACAACAATAGAACTCAATAAATTCTTCTTCTGGGCAGTAGCAAGACAAGTTATTTGAGTTTCAAGTAAAGATGACCCATGTCTTAGATCTGTTAAGAATAAACAGCTCAAATTACTCTAGTGCAGCCTCGGAAAAAATCAAAACTTGCATATTCTAAAGCAATTAGAAAGTAGAAACAAACCCAATTTTCAGGGAGTGGAACTAATAAAAAAATAAAGCACAGATAGCCAAAAATTACATTAAAAACTGAAATCAAACATACCCAGATGAGATTGAACAGTTCTTGAAGCATAACAAGAACTGGGTCTGGTAAAAAAAGCCTCATGAAGCTGCAATTTACAGTCTTTTAGCACACATCTAGACATAGAAGCCATTGAAATGAATGAAGTTCTCTAGAGAGTTGAAGAAACCCAAAACAAGGAAAATTGAGGATTTTAGTGGGAGGTTTAGGGAATCATGCTAAATTTGATCCTGCTGGACAGATTGGGGGGTGAATTGGTGGGGCAAAAGTTGCTCAAAATGTGGATTTTTAGAAATCGTGGACACAAATGAACCACAGGAGTGAGCTTAGAGTCATCCGAAAATTACAGCTTGGACTATCGTCAAGACTCAAGTGTCGTTTTAGACTGAACTTTGAATGTGGTGTTTGTTTATGTGAGTAAGACAACATGCATAACGCATAGGCTGTGTATCTATTGTCATTTGAAAAGTTGGTACATGATTTGCCAGAAGTGAAGTTGCCAATATATCATGTTGTTGTTAACCTACTTGGAGCTTTGAGGGTGGCCTATAAGACTATTTACAATCTCCCTCAGTTTCTTTTATCTTACGCTTGTCAATGTAAATGTCTGAACATTAGCATTTTGGGTAAATTTCACACAAGGATCAATTTGCTTGGAGGTGACAATTAAGTTGCGATACGAGCAAAATAAATACGCAAAATAAAGTGCAAATTATAGTAAATAACACAATACAATTTTACGTGGAAACCCTTGGAAAAGAGGGAAAACCCACGGGAGGATGATATCTAACTTTACAAACCAAAAGAAGAAAGGATTTTTTTGGTTTCTAAACGATCTAATAGTTTCCCCCTCACGCCAATTCACTATGTAGCAGTTTGTAGTACAAGTACAATGTTTTTGCCTAATTGGCAAAAAGAACGAGCAACTCGAGTTTTAGAGAGAGAGAGATGACAAATTAAGAATATGAAAGAAAAATGATCATGTGAGGCGTAATAGAATTTTTAGGGTTATGAGTGAATGGGAGAAAGTTCCCTTATTTTACATGGTTTATATTAGGAGTATTTATAGTAGAAAGAATAACGGTTTAAGCATAATTTAGCAACTTGTTCCAACTTGTTAGTTCCTACTTTTTAGGGATCTTCCCTGATCTTTTCAACTGCTTGCCAACTGATTTGATCACTGACTTGTTGTTTGCCTCTTTATCCATTTGCCACTATTTTAGGAACTGCCACAATAACCTGCCACGTTGGCAATATGGGCTTCCATCTTCAAACCAATCATCTGCTGTTAAGTGGCAGTGCAAATATTTTGCTGCCAATGATTGATTGCCATATGTAAATGGATTTTTACTTCATTGTAACAATTGTAAAAAGTACATATCGAGACGAATCAAACAAAATCTCATATGGCTATATTTTTCCTTACCCATTAATCACAAATGATAGTCAAATATAAATTTGTGAATAATGTCAAAACTCAAAGTGTAACCATAAAAAAAACGGAGGAGTAAAATATTTTTTTTTAAAAAAAGTAAGAAGAAATCATGCTGGCCGGCTTCCGCACGTGCCCCCCACCTAGAAGCCCATTACAAGCCAAACACCCCCAACCCCCCTTTTCCTCCTTAAATCCCAAACAAATGATTGGGGTAGAATTGAACCCTTGACTTTGCTAGGGAAGATGGGAAAACTCACAACGTGAGCCAACCCCAATTCATAAAGAAAAAAGAAATCAAGGGAGTAGTTTTTATATATGCACAAATAAATTACATAAAAACATATCAATTACGTACATTGTCACAGGTACATGCAAAGTTATTAAAATCGCGATTCAAATCTTAAAATCTTACGATTTTACGATTCAAAATATGGTAGACGATTCGATTCACGATTCTAGACGATTCTATACATTTCTGTTGACTAGCGAAAACCCCGCAAATTTAAATCATGCTAACAAAGCAAATAATAGATATATATTGTTAGTTATTGCTAATATAGTGGGTAAACAACTATTTTTCTAATTTTTAGGTCTTTTGACTTATAATTTTAGCATACTCAATGAAGATTGAGTGCAATATCTTGATTATACGTGTTTGTAGAATCGTATCTTGATTATACGTGTTTGTAGAATCTTACGATTCTATGATTCGATTTTACGATGCGATTCTATAGGTCGTTTTCGATTCAAACTAGAATCTCGATTTTAACAACTTTGGGTACATGTCTATACAACAACTCTTTTTTTTAAAAAAAAATTGGTAAAGGAGAAATGCCCTACTAGATGGGAACCTCGCACGGGTTAAACTGACTGACCCAACTACACAGGCACGACCCTTTGGAAGTGGGGGAAAGGTAAGGGAATCCTACCCCCAAAGTGCTTCCAGTGGGGTTTGATCCCACAACCTCAAGGTTATAAGATACAAACTTAACCACTAGACCAAAAACTACTTGGTTGTCTATACAATAACTAGGGGGTGAGAAATTATCCTGGTTGCATTCATACCAAAGTCGTTACTTGTACACAATTTTGCCATAGTAGCATCCAACTTGTTGAAGAACAGACCCTAAGATTTAAGCTTCACCTCCTGGAAGTTAAGACATAACACCCTATGTTAAGTTATAAAGATGGAGCAAGCTTGTATATAAGTTGTTTCTTTTTCGTTAAGCTAGTCGTGTAAAGGATGGCACACTTTTTTTTTACTTTGTCCACAACAAACAGAACATCCTTATGATACGGTCTATTGTTAGCAATGGGCATACCTAGATACAATTTTGAAATTTAACTTATATTACGCTAAGTGTTTCTTGAAAAAAGGTTTTGATAGTGTTATGGGAGGTGTCTAAACAGAAAGCCATATGACTTATCTTCAATCTTTATTATCAGACATGTTGCAAAAGCTTTTAAGACCTCTTTTGGTAACAACGGTGTTGACTCGTCAAAACATCCAAATAATAGACGGGGTAAACTGACCAATAAATGAAGGAATGTGTGCATTTGCTCTATCTTACTAATCCACCCGCTATCAGAGTTGCCTAATTGTAGCTCAACGTGGATGGTTCGCTTCCTCACGATTGAAGGCAAAACCCAATGCGGGTCTTATGCGAGTCAAACTCAGATGACCCATTACCGGGATGGGTGGCTCCCGGATAGCCCAGGCTATTGGCCATCTATAACAATATGTGAGAGGCCACAATTGATATCCTAAATTCTATAGTTGTAGTTTGCATTTACTTATTTGACTCAACATGCTAGTCCATAATTCTAAGGATTATTGACCCATGTGGTTTTATGAATACTTATGTTAAGCAGGGATTTTCAAGATGCTAAACTTTAATAGAACCATATATTTCTATATCTTATTATGTTACATAAAATCCTAAGATGCTAAACTTTTTATAAAACCAAGTGGTTCTACGAATCCCTACCTTAGGCAAAATTTCAAAATGGTGTTCCGTCGTAGAATGTCTAAGCTAATATTCCCCTAATGCTTATATTTTCATGGCGCCACGAGTAACTATTGGTTCCTTCTTTAGGCAAAATCTTATAGATGTTAGACCATTGTGAACCGCGATTCTAAGGATGCATGCCTAATGTTAATAAGAAGTCCATGATACTATACCTTCACAAAATCACATGGGTCCATGGTTTCCTACGAAGACAAAAATGCCATGATGCTAGACCTTAAAGACCCTCTTGGTACTATATATTCCTATTTAGCCAAAATTTCCAATATGTTATTTTTTTTTTGATACAAAAAAGAAAACTAGGACAGAACCCCTAATCTGGAGGCCAGCCTAAAACATCCTTACGGATGACAATAGAGAAATCAAAAGAGTAAGGAGGAAACTTGTAGATGAGATTGTTGGCTCCTTGACCTTCATGCGCCATGAAATCCGCTGCCCGATTAGCCTCCCTGAAACAGTGCGCAATAGAGACCTCTCTAAACTTGGACAAATCTAAACCTGCATCAGTAATAACAGCATTAATAGACCAAGGGGGTTTCCAAATTTTTAGAAGAGAGTTGATAACAGATAAGTAATCTCCTTCAATAAGAATATCTTCTAGATTAAGGAAACAAGCTGCTTTGATAGCTTCCCTAAGACCTGCTGCCTCAGCCTGAATGATAGAAAAATCATTAGGAACCGAGTTGCAACCTGCTAAAATAGCATTACCAAGATAATCTCTAATCACAAAACCAAAGGAAACCCGCTCGTCTTGATACTTAGAACCATCAAAATTAATTTTAAAAGAACCTTGGGGAGGAGGGATCCAACCAGTAGACCGATTGCCTACAACCGCCGAAGGAACACCGTTTTGAAACAGTCCAATATGTTATGCCTTCAATCATGTGAAGCTAGACCTTTTTAAACCACGTGGTTATATGGTAATATAATATACCTAAGACAATATTCCCATAATGTAAAGTTTCATGGAACCATGTGGTACTATGGATTATTTTTGAGGTGAAACTTACGTGTAGGAATCTTTTGGGAAATTCCAGGAGTTAAGGTACGAGCACCAACTAAATGTTTGAGCAAAGCTAGAATCCTCCAAAACAGATCATTAGACTATCAACGAGTGAATTTAGAATATCCCCTTTGATGCGTAAGGCAGCGGTCAAAGGATAAAGTCTAAACAAAATATTTATAGAGAGATAGAGCTTGGTTATCAACTATTCATTACCCATGTTTTGGGGATCAGGTCCCTATCTATAGCAAGCGGAAGAGTGACGTCATCTCATGACGTCACGCCTCGCAGACTCCCAGACAAATGGGCTGGCATTAACCAATCTTTGCACCATAATCTGTTACAGACTTCTCGGATATCTTGGTAACTTCACCCTGCCCTATAGGCCTATTTAATGTTAGGCCCAAACAAATTCCTTAGACAAAATTCCTCGATATTAGGCCATACATAACTACGTAGTTCTAAGGATGCTAACATTAACAAGTCATAAAGCCACGTGGTTAAAACTGTAAGGATTCCTTCACAAGAAAAAATTTCATGATTGGTAGACCACTATATATCTACGCGATTCTACGAATTCGATCCCTACCTTACCAAAATCTCAAAGATGCTATACCTTCATAGAACCAAATACCTTAGTCAAAATTTCGTAAGGCACCATCAACTTATGATATGAGCACAAGATTGTTGTTTCAAATTTGTAAGCCAACCCAAAAGCACAACCCATTAAGCCAGTTAATAAATAGCCCAAACCAAAAAAAAAGCACCTAAAAAATATCTCAATATTTATTGATTTCCAATATTCCAACATATATAGGCCTTAAAATAGCTTCACTCACCTACTGACGAAAATCCTCTTTTTTCTCTCTTTATCTTCTTCCTCCCGCCCTGTAAACCCTAATTCTTTCCCCTCCATAAATTCGACCTCCATTTTTTCTTCAAGATCCGTTAATGGCGGAAGAAGAGGTTGTTACCGTCACTCCTCAAGCTCCTATTGATAACAATCATAAACGAAAGCTTGAAGATATGGCTGAACCTGACGCACCGGCACCTGATTCTACCGTCGAACTCAAGGAGAATGATGAGACTGAAAATGGAGATGAAGATTCTGTTAAACGACCTCGATTAGATGAACAACTTGATTCTTTAGGTTTTTCTCTCATTCTCTCTCCTTGTTTTTAATCTTTCTTGTGTTTGTTTCGTGTTGAGAAATTTGTTACATTTGAATCTATTGACATTTTTTATGCCTGGTTGTTTTTTTCTTATTATCTCATTGTTGTTCGATTTCGTTTGCGATTGTTTTTTTTTTCTTTTCAAATTGGCGTTGGATATGCAAAAATCGAGCATCTTGAGCTGATTTCCGAATTATGTGATTGTATTCTTAGTAATCGAATTACTGGAAGAAGAAAACATTTTCAGCTGTATTGTAATTTAGGTTATTAACTTTGATTTTTTATCTTTGGTGGGATGAACACAGCAAATGAGAATGGACATAAGCCCGAGGAGGATAACGGGATTGCTGCGGTGAATGCCGAGACTGAGGCAGCTGCTGAAAGTACTGAAGCAGCTGTTGAGAGTACTGAAGCAGCTGTTGTTGATCAGGCAGGCGGTGATGAGGGAACGAAAGAGGTGATTCCTGAAGAGGAGAATGGAGCTCAACCTGTCTCCGAGGGTGAGAAGACAGTTGATGCTCACGAAGATAATTCCGATGGGAAGGATGTTGAGATACCTTCTTCGGAGGCTGTTCCGCTGGAAAGTGCAGAAAAGATGGCCACTGAAGGGGCAGAACAAGGTGATGTTGCGTCTGAGCAACATGATTCTGATTCTGGCACTAGGAGGAAAATTGAAATTCCCAATAATAAGGTGATGTTTCTTTCTTTATTGCTTATTGTTTGACTGACACGACATCATGTTCATAGCTCATAAGTTAGTTTGTTACCTAGATTTGGATGTGTACCTGTATGGTTGTATCCATCACCCACATATGAGAATCTAATTTTGGTTAATAATTTGGACTATAATCCGCTTCAACATTACTATTAGTCCTCAGGAGGTTTTTTTTTCTTGAGGCCAAAGTATTACGTGTGTGGACTGATGATGTTTGAATCTATCATGAAATTAGGACCTCGTCTTATATCAGTAATTAACCGTTGTTCGTATCTTGGAATGATAGTGATACTTCCAGTCTTGTTGTTGACTTGTCGTTGGTTGGGCTCAAAATCACCAGTGTTCCCTATTTATTCCAACTATCAACAATACTATGAAATAAGAAATGTTCGATGTAAGATTGGGTTATCTAAATTGTGTATTTCGAGTAGGTTGGGAATATTTGTTGTTAAATCTGTTATATTTCTGCTCAAATTTATAGCGAGCTTTGAAAGATTGTTTCCTTCTTGATGTAACGTAAAAGTATAATGTGTTTGGTGTGAAATGTGTGTGATGATTAGGGCACTCCATTCGAAAAAGCATTTTTAGATTAAGTAGAGACAGTTTGCTTCAACTTGTCTGATTGGTTATAAGCTTTTGTACAATTTGCATTAGTGGAGCATAAATTACTTGTTTTATAAGAACTATAATTTCATTGTACTAGGTTCGCCTATATGTGATCATGGTAATAAATCTCAGCTGGAACTACATTGTACTAGGTTGGCCTATTTGTGGTCATGGTAATAAATCCCAGCCGTGTCACCTCATCGTGACCGCATGTATGCATTGTAAAGGTTTTCAAGCTTTCTGTGACCGAAATGGTAGGCTGCAACAGCTGCAAACCATCCCCATCGCTTGCGAAAGTGGTTTCGTGAGCGCTACTGCAGTTGCAACCACATCTAAGATTTGAGACCATGCTTGTGAGTTAGATTATGAATTGAACATAGATGAAGCAGGGATGTAGGGGGAATGTTGATTGACAGTGTGTTCAACACAGACTTGCACTCCATGCTCGCTCTCGCTCTCGCTCTCGCTCTCGCTCTCGCTCTCGCTCTCGCACCTCACACACACATATATTTTTAGGAAAGCTTTGAGTAAGATGTATGTCCATCTGACCATAACTATCTTTTACTCAGTAGAGTGAAGCAACTACTTTTTCGTTTTTGTGATTGAGGGAAGCTGGTATTCTGATGCTGTTCATTTTCTGATTCTAAATTGTTGCAGGTTGGAGTTCTTATAGGCAAATCAGGAGATACTATAAAGTATTTGCAGCTGAATTCCGGGGCTAAAATTCAAATCACAAGAGATGCCGATGCTGATCCACGATCTGCAACTAGGCCAGTTGAACTTGTGGGGCCAATTGAATGTTTAAACAAGGCTGAAAGACTGATAAAGGATGTTATAGCAGAGGTGTGTCTCATTGCAAATTTTGATGTTTGTCTCTTTTATGATTTTATTTTTTTATTGCTGCTATGTTATCTACTTCTGCAGCTTTTACTGGCCCAGTTTCTTTTTTTGTTTTTGTTATCTGATTAGGCATTCGCTATATACATGCTTGGTTCCTTTCTCCTGAAACCTTTTACTTGAATTTTTGTTAACTTAGTGGGCCTTGTTTGATTGTAGTAACTTCCATGGACATTTTCTTTTCTGGGAACATATTGTTTTAAAGTGAATAACAAGTCTGTGTTATTGCTGTCTTGGAGGTCAAATTGATCATTTAATCGTTTACAGAATGAACAAAAATCTCTCTCATATCCAGATGTTCTCTAGAAACTTGGCCATAGTCAGATGAGAATGCACCAACTCCTGCATTTTTCTAATGCTTCTGATGAATCCAGATCTAGATAGGTGTAGGGCGTTGATATGATTCTCAATATGATGTGCACCAACGCTGGACTACTTCACAATAAACTAGTAGCTCAGTCAATATAGTGAGTAATTTTAATCTTGTTTATTGTAACTTAATTAAGAAATATATAACTCTTGACTCTGCTGGAAATGGACAGTGAGTGAATGTGCAAATATCAAGATTGGTGCCAGACTGTGCATGTGTCTAATGTTCATACCCCCTTTGCGTTCCCTCTCAAGTTGTCCGGTTCATGTTTGATAGCTCTTGTACAATATTTGCAGGCTGATGCAGGAGGTTCACCTTCCCTTGTGGCTAGGGGTTTTACTGCTGCAATTACCTCTGGATCTATGGAGATTGAGATACCTGTTCCTGGTGACAAAGTAATTTTAGATTGACACTTTTCTATTTTTTGTTGTTATTAGTTCCTGCTATTTAACTTTTATTTGATCTGATAGTGGCTTGTTAAGCTTATCTTATACCAAAATTGCTCTTTTCGTATGCTGCAGTAGTGCAGTTCATACTTCTTAATCGAAGCTCTTTTGATCTGATAGTGGCTTGTCATGCAGGTTGGTTTAATAATAGGCAGGGGAGGTGAGACGATTAGGAATTTGCAGACAAGATCTGGTGCGCGTATTCAGGTACTCAAGATGAATTTTTGATCACTTTGGTTGACTGTACTAATTAAGCACAATTTCTAAGTTGTGTCTCCTTAAATTATAGTTTGCTGACGTGTGCTTTTAATTGTTACTTGTAGTTGATACCACAAAATGTTCCTGGGGAGCAACAATCGAAAGAGAAGAAAGTGAAAGTGACTGGTGACAAGAAACAGGTGGAAGTGGCCAGGGAACTAATAAAGGAGGTTATGAATCAGGTACTCAATGACTATATTATGAAGTTTATGTAATTATTTTAAAAGTATTGCATTTGCTTGAGTGCTGTTTAAATAATTTTAGGTGACTGTCACACTACTGCTAAGTCACTCTGAACAGAAAATATTACGCGAGCTGGCATGTCTTATTACAGGGTTTCATATGTAGAGTATGTTAGCATGTGACTCTTCTGTGATGCTTGTTGCTACAAATGAAATATCTGCTTATACACATTTGATTTGTATGTTTCCTTATCCTTGTATGTTGTGAATATTGCAAATATAACTCACGATTGAAAAATATTCCTATTGGCCTTCATTCTTATTGTGAGCAAGTGTTTCTGTAGTGATACGTTATTGCGCTTGTGATTGTCGTATGACTATATGAATGTAGCTGGCCTTCGAAGCCTGTGTGTTTATTTCTATCTCTCTGAAGAGTTTGTAGATTTTATAGATTCTTGTAGGCAATAAGTTGGTTGGCATCAATAGCTTATGATGGACATGCTTTCTTTCCACTTTTTGCCATCCATGATATTGCATATTGCTTATCTGTCTCCTCCTATTTTTCTTATGAGAATCACCTCTTCTTATCTAGCTGTATAAATTAATCCAGAGCAACATTTATATTAGAAACTAACCTTTTGGTGTCTCATTTTTATCTGTATCCAGAAACGTAATCCCACTATATTTTACTTGTATGAGTTATCTGTAATTTCTCTTCTATATTCATGTGTTAGCTTTCAGAGCTGCTTTCTTGGGGTTTGAATTTGTAATTATTAAGAAGATTTGCTTCCTTCAAGAGCCATTATTGTAGTAGCTATGATCATTCCTAGGGTTTGAAAATCAACAATAGTGACAAACTTTGTGTTCTGAAGAAAATAAATTTCCTTTTTAAGACTCAATTAGGTTTATGTATGAGATTATATGAGATGGTACTTTTGGAGCATCTTTCTTGCCTTTATTGTTAAGGAGGTGATAAATGATTAAATAGATATCAGGTTAGCTATGAAGAGGTTGCATGTGTTTGTATGTGATGGGTAGTATACATATCTTGGTTTGTATATGATAATCCTTTATGAAGGGGGGATTTGACTATGATGTACATTATGAGCGAGAGTGATATTCATGAGAGTTCTGCAAAAAATGATTCATGATCCATGCCAAGATCTCTTGCTGCAACTGGAAAAATTCTGTATTCCATGGAAATGTCGGTTGGCATCTTTATATATGTTGAAAGTTCCGACTGCGAACTGGTTGGCTTTAAAAATGCAGATATGGCTAATACCTTTCAAATGCGGTCAGCATTCGTTTCTTGGTGTATCAATAGGCAACCAATTTTCAGTGTCGTCCATCGAAGAGAGGTATCAGGCGTTAAATCTCCCACTTGCTGGAATTTACTAGTTGGTAAGATTGCTTTGAGACTTAGAAACTGAAACAATGATTTTTGCCAAGAGTTTGCTGTCTCGACCTCAGTGTTCTATGGTGCCCCATGTACAAAAACATGTATTAATAGAAAGCAATGCTAGCTGATAGTCTTCCTCTTTTGATGGATGAGAGTGTTGAATCAAGTCCCATGATAATATGAAAGTTTGGTGTATGTCACCTGTTATCTTATTCACATTTTATTTCCTATCCTGTAGATGCTTGTATTTTAATCATATCTTATTTGGAGGATGTGGCCCATGCATTTTTTTTCTCAAATATTAAATTTATGGTTGCTTATATTGTTATAATCTCTCTATTTTTGGTTGAAGCTTGCCGCTACTGCTGTTCTGAAAAAATGTTTAATATTATGCTCTTTATTGCTCATGCCTCTATAAGTATAACAGTAAGATGTAAAGTACTCGAGGTGATGATTTGTGGAGAATACGTCTGTTATTCGAACTCATCGTATTGTGCTTATATATATATGGTTAAGTACCCCCTCTGTTTGTAGTTAGATTTAACACTTGGTTTCGGCATACTTATTAAGGACGAGGAGATATAGGAAGAGGTCAATCTTTGCTCTTAGACGAGGAGAGAGATAGGGAAGATCCATGTGCCACAAACAGAAGTGTTACATTTATTGAGGTACTTGTGGTCAATGCCGGAATCTTGACTTTTTGGACGGAATTCGGTGGATGGTGTCATCCATTGAAATTTTTTTTACTTCATCCATTGAAAAATTGAGGTGCCACTTTCCTATCTAGGATCTTTTGAAATATATGTTCCACTTCTCATAAAAGACAAGTTCATCCTCTCTCTTGCACCTTATCACATGGGTTGTTTCATTTGGTTACCAAAGAAGTGGAACATCTATCTACAAGCGGAGGGAGTACAAGGTGCTTACTCACAAAAAGTTCCATCCCGAAGGTGTTCTGACATAAAATCCTTTATTTCATTTGCATATCCTCGTATTCTTTTGAATATTTTAGTTGTGCGTGACATGCATCTCACGTTCTTATTGGTTTATTGTAAGACATGTTTTACTTTTCATGTTGATGATTGTAGGTCAAATTCTCTCTTTTAGGGATGGTTGTTTGTTCTTGTAGTTATGTTTGTTGAATTCTGCTGCTGCTGTGGTGCCATGTTCTTGAGTTTATGATTCTAGAGCTTTAGTTGTGGTGCTTTATGTGTTCCAATTGTGGTATCATCTAGCAATTTGCTATTGACATTAACTATAAACATTTTCTCAGTATTGTTGATAAATTAGATTTTGATTCTATGATCTAATTATGATTTATTGATATTCGCTATTCTGAATTTCACTAGATGCCTGGAAGACCATCACAATTATCTAGCAGTAGCTACAGCCAGCAGAATTACCGTCCTCGTGTTCCTGGCGGTGTGCCTCAGTGGGGTACTCGTGGTCCTCATCCTGCTCAGACAGGGCCATATGATTATCATCAGCGAGGGCCTTACCCTTCTCAAAATCAGCAGTACCCACCTCAGTCTTATGGTAACTATCCTCCGCAGGGCCCCTCAAGAAGCGGCTTTGGTTCTTGGGAGCACAGACCGTCAGCTCAGGGGCCACCATCTCATAGCGGTGGATATGATTATTATGGACAAGGAGGCGGGCATGTAGTAAATGCTCCAGTATCCACTCCACACTCTACACACATGCCAGGTCATCATTCATCTGGCCCATCCATGGCACCTCCACCTCATTCCCAGGTAAATTACAATTACACCCAGCCTCGAGGTGCAGATTATGCCCACCCTACTCCTTACTCCCAAACTGCACCACCTGCTCAAAGTTATGGTCACGGATATGGGGAGCCAAAATATGATACACAGGCTCCAATGCAGCAACAGCCTTATGCTGGACAAGGCTATGCACCACAACAACAAGGCTATCCACCCCAACAGCAGCAATACAACAGGCCACCATCCTATGGCATGCCATCACAGGCTGCTCCTCAAGGTTATGCCCCTCCAGCAGCAAGTCAGCCTGCTGCAGATACACCTTATCAAGCTCCTGTTTCTGCAGCTCAGCCTTATGGTCAAAACATGCCTCAGCAACAGCAATATTCACAAGCTCCTTATGGTACTGCACCCGTGACAAATGATGGCTATGCTCAGCCTCAACCTGCTGCAGCGGGTTACCCCCAGCAGGCAGGCCAGCCTGTTTCTGCATACGGGCAGCAGGCTGCTGGTTATTCGCAAACTGCTGGATCAACCACTGGCTATGGTCAATACCCAACAACAGCACAACCGGGCTATACTGATCCATCTGCTGCTGCCACCAATGCTGCTGCATATTACCAGGGCCAAGTAGATCCATCAGCTTATGCTGCAGCGGCCGGACAACAAGCTTACAGTGCTGCACCTGCTGTGGCACAAGGCTATGTTCAGGCAGCTCCAACACAACCTGGTTATGATCAGGCGGCGGTTGCTGCTCAATCTGGTGGATATGCTGGTGCTCCTGCTGGTGCACCTGTTGCGTATGGAAAAACCGTGTCACCCCAGCCTCAGCCTGGCTATCAACAATATGATGCATCCCAGCAGGTGTACACTGCACCTCGGTAACTTGTTAGAAAGTTAATGATGCTGATCCAGGTGTTTGGAAGCATTTGGTGATCCTAGCCTGTTGTAGTTTGCTGTTATTGAGGACTAGTAAAATTATTTAGTAGTTTTTTTTGTTATCGAGGAACTGGCGATTTTGTCTTCCTTCATTAGTTAGGTATGTTACCTTATCATGTCTGAACCTGAACCCATTCGACAGAATCATATTCACATCTATGTATCAGGATTTTCAATTTCTTTGCCTGTTTGAAGACTTGTCCACTTCTTTGCAATCATTGGTGATTGAAAATTTCTAATTGAGCAGCTGCCTTACCAGTTACCACATTGTTTTAGGTCCGACGATCTCTACTCTCAATCACCCTTGCCATCTTTCTTTCCACTTCAGATTCATCACTCTAGCTTTCAATCGATTATTCCATTCTCTTTTTTAAAGATGATAATAATTGCAAGTCATTTATATGGGTGATGGAGCTTTTTACATCCCAGGTCTAATTGTTGTACATAGTCGTCCCTATGTAACATAAAGATAGATAGCAAAATGGTGTCATTTTGCATGATTTTTTCTCCTTGATCAACAAGTCGTCAAGTCCCTATGTGTTTTCTCTTGGTCTAAATGAAGTGTAAACAACAAATAAGTTGAACCCTCAATCTTTTGGTTGGAGGACGATTCGCGTTCTTTTTGATGAGATTCGATTTACTGCAACGGACAGTTTGTTACATGTATTGAGGTGATTGTTGTTGGTGTTGAAAAAGAGTTTTTTTTTTTTTTTGGGGGGGGGAGGTTAGGTATGTGATTGTGATTTGTGAGGGCACTATGTGCAGTTCAGAATCTACAGGGCACTGATAAGTATATGGTGATTATATTCTTCACATATGTTCCTTGAACGACTTTAAGCTTAACCTTACCAATATAGCCAATGTAATTGCCTTAATTCTCCCAAAGATGATACTAGGAGCGTTGCATGCTCGAGTACGCACATAACATTGCATCAAAACTAGACCTCCAACTATAAGGAGTTCCATGCCAATGGAATCAACAGTGATGTTAATACCTCCGCTAATTAGTGCATCTTGATATAGCATATAAGGAGTGAATCATAACCCCTTCATTAAGTTGGATGTTTATTTTATTAGTCGTGTGGTTTTTGGCCCGGATGATGCAACTGAGTTTCTATGTGTTTTACATTTCGCTATCGTTGAAGTAGTGGTGATAGAAAAGGTAAAGAGGAGAGAGAAAATGAGTAAGGAAGTCATCGATGAAGATATGTAAAAGTGAGTTTTTTTTTTTTGAATTAAAGTCATATGACATCTATAATATATTTCAAAATCAACAAGTACATATCAATTATGATCAAATAAAATTCTATTATGCCAAAATCATATAACATAATTTTGATGTAGAGTTTGATTTGATTCAACTGATTGTAAGTGAAGAATTGACATATTATGTTAAGCTGACAAATTCTCATCAACAAATCAATCTGTAAGAGGAAATAAAACACCAAAAGCAAAGCCCTCAAAGTCTCACATGCAGAGGGATAAAAGTATAAAATCCAACGTATGGGTAGATATAACCCAAGATGTGGATAAAAGTACTATATTTTGGTACCACTTTGACTTATCTTTGGTACCATATTTTTTTTTGTCTTTGTGTGAGTTGCTATTTTGACATCTCACTATGAGACGCCCATACTTTCTCCTCCGTAATGGATCTATTGGCATCGTTAATCTTATCAGTTTAAACTTTAAAGTATTTAGTTGTCTTGAGTCAACAATTATTATACTATTACGTACAACAACGTACCTTAATTTTAGGGGTACACTTGGAAAATGCAATTTATGACATTTCTTATTTTGTTCGTCATTAACGACAAGTGAGAATGTGAGATTATGTTTGAATCTCTCACCTTCGATGTTTCTAAGTAAAAATACACCGAGCCACAACCTGTTAAACTGATGCATGCATTTTACAAAACATAGATTAATAATCAATTTGGGGCCCCAACTATGTAGAGGTCATGTCCTCAACACCAGATGTATTGGCTCTTAGTCGGGCCTGAATATTTTGATAATTGTATAGGGCCCTGATAATAATTGAGACGGCCCTGATAGCATTGTGGTACTTTTTGCAAGCTGAGTGTATCTGTTGACCCAATATGGTTTTGTAATAAAAAATTAAAGTAATAAATTAACATGGATTTGAGTTTTATGTGTGCAAAGTTTACTAACTAATAATGGTACCTAAGGATGATAATAAAGAAAGTTCCTAGTGCAAGTTCTAAGAAGAAGAGAAGAAGAGAAGAAGAGAAGAAGTTCTTGCGTTTGACCCCATGAGAAGAATATCTTTTAGGTACATTTTTTGAGGAACAAATATTTGTAGACTAAAATAATACATCACGTCTTGCGTGTACCTAAACGATCCCTAGCGACACCATTAACTAGAATTGAAAAGGAAGGAGTAGAAAGACAACTTTTGATCCAATTTTGCCAAGTTGAACAAAAGCCTAAATTTTTTTTTTCTAAAGTAGTGAACAAATCATTCCATTGTAATCTATTACAATCTTTGTTCATGTCTAACTTAATAGATATCCAACCTTGTTTTAACCTAAAAGAGTGGAAAACCTTAGATGCTTCTTTGGTTGTAAAGGGATGGGTGTTGTGGCCCGCAATTCTGATGGTCAGGTTCTTTTTTATGCTACTCGAAGAGTTAAAGCTTTTGGGCTCCGGAGCTTGCTGAGGCAAAAGCTATTGTCATGGCTTTGCGTTTGGGGGAAGAAGTATGGTTTACATGACATTATTCTAGAATCGAAGTGTCAAGTGGTCATCATCAATCGCCTCTCAAAGCACTCTTTCTTCCTTTCTGATTTAGATACTATCCTTCATGATATTTTATCTGCTTGTTTTTTTTCCTTCCATTTTATGGTCTCATGTAAAGCGTCATGGGAATTTTGTGGCTCATCACCTAGCTAAGCTAGTGTATTTTGGTATTGAACAAGCTTGGGAGAACCATTTCCCTCCGGAAGTGGCTCCTTATGTACTCATGGACAATTTGTCCTTGGATTAATTTAGCTTGGCTTTTCCCCTCAAAATAAAAAATTTTATAATAATATTTTTGGATTGCTTGTGATACGAACTTCCAGTCCAAATTTACAGGGGCTAGGGATGGCGATTCAATTTGAATCCGACCAAAAACTCCGCCCTGAACTTGAAAACCGAAAAATCTATTCCGAATACAATAAGAAGTAGAACCTAAATAAAATCTTGCCAGAATCCGATTACTATTGCTAAATCGGTTTTTCTAGCCTATGCACATAGTGCAATGGTTAAGGCTTATCTGTTAAACAAATTGATAAACTAAAATAGAATATTCTCCCTACAATTATGCTAAATATATATTAATGACAATTTTGGTTTAATTAAAAAAAAAGATAAAATATATATTAATTAGGAAATAACTATTTAGCATAATTGTAGGGAGGATATCCTATTTTAGTTTATCAATTTGTTTAACAGATAAGCCTTAACCTTTGCACTAGGTGCATAGGTTAGAAAAACCAAAGTTGAAAAGGTATCATCATATCATATATACTAATAAAATAAGAAAAATTCCGCCTACGTGTCAAGACATTCTCTTTCCTCTGCTCTCCTTCATTCTCAATTTTTCGGCCTTTTCTTTGCTTATGCCACGTGGCATAAGTGTTCTTCTAATCACCTGTTTATGGAGAGATTTGCTTTGCTTTCATTGCCTTAAATCAGGCCCAAATTGTAATTATCAAATTGTCTAACACTCTCACATTGTGATTTGCGGTGATTATTTCCGTAAATCCCGTTCCTAATTTTTGCAAATCATGATTCTCCAAATTTTTGCTAAATTCTTCTTCCTTCATGGCCACATCACTTCTTTCCTTCCCTCCTTTAAAAACAGTAAGCCATCGAACCCAATCAAATCTCCACTAATTAAGCAATGGATTGTTTCATGATTGCTATAATTTAAGCAAAGAAAGGACTAATACTACTCTATAACTATAAGTATTCACACACAGTATGTTAAACCAATCAAATATCACATATCCACAATTTCAAAACATTACTCACCAAATTGAGAAACCTCAAACAGAGAAAATTATGATAAAAAATGGTGAATACACAAATGTCGAAGAAAAATCAAACCGGAAGCAAAAGGAATGAGCCGGCCATGCGTATTATGGAACCAAGTAATACTCTCAGTGAGTTGAGGCGGAGGAGGTCTTAAAAGAGTCGACCATCGGTGGCAGAGTTGATCGATGAGGTCACAATCCCATGTGTTGGGGTCAGAACATGAGGAGGAAGATTTGGGTTCGCTGGTGTTGAAGATTTATGATTTTCATTTTTCAAGAAGCATTTCTCGAATTTGTAGCTTTCATATTGTAACAGCCTTGAATTTCCAATTCCTCTAAAACAACTTATAATAAATAAACTCGAAAAATCCAAAGGTGCTACGCCGCGATAATTAATAATAATAACCGCAAGGCTAAATGATTTACTATAAATAATAAACAATAAATCTTAAATAATTATTACAGACCAACTAGCTAGGATGTAAATAATTATTACAAACCAGAATGTACATTCTAAAGTCAAACAAATAACAGCGGAAGTCTTATTAATATTTATTAAGCTAAAATAGATCCAACGCACTCTTTACCCAACCAAAAGCTATCTTCAGGTACCTGCGCATTAAACACTGTAGTATCAGCCAAAGGCTGAGCAAGATTTCATACTATAAGAAACAAAACTATTCAATGTGCAGGTAAGATATATAGGAATATCTTACAAATTCATTTAAAAGTTGTACATTATTAACTTTCTAACATCCTCAATCCAATCTTTCTTTCTTTCTGAACTTTTCTGTAAAACGTTCAAATATAACTCTTTTGAAATATGTGAGTAGGAAGTAATAAAAGTCCAATGAGCTACCTAGGCTCACTAGATAAGGTAAACACCAAAGTCCCTAGTATGCATACCCCTAACTTGATAACCTACCAAGAAGGAAGACAAATGGCAAGAAATATACTCCCAACTACTAAATAAACGGTTGAGACACTGTTAACTCAACATACTTCTATACTCGAGGAATACCGCTTACCGGCAACCCCACATTTTCATTAAACTTGGTAATATTGAGGAACTCCCTCCTTATAAATCTCATAAATAATCTCATAAACTCTTTCGATATAAATATCGAGAATAATTTGAATCTCAAAGTATAAACTTCATAAAACAATCTCATTGTTAAAATAAATTTCCAAACAATGTGAAAACATTTCTGAACTCATCTGTACAAGCAAAGTAAGAAATCTTACCTTATTAGCAAACCACAATCAACCAATCTCAATCACAAGTCAAAAAAGTTCCTCTACGAACCCGGAATTTGATTAATAAAGTAATTGGAATGTAGAAGAGTGTAAAAAGACCAAAATTTCGTCTTCTTGACCCGATTTTCGACCCGAAAACCGCACCCCAAAAACCCTATTTCTCCTCTTCGAAATTGTCCACAAAAACGAGTGAAGATGGATGATGGACGGTTGATATGCAATAGCTTAGCAAGAATATGCTTTAGGTATAACCTTGAATCATAGAAAGGAAAAGAAAAGGATGGAGATGGAGGTTGGAAATTAGAAAAGAAAGGAAGATGGAGTATAGAGGGAAAATAAAAAAGGTCGTGGGTTTCCTCTGCTTACTCCCCTCTTCTAATTTTTTTTTTCTTTTTCCTTTTTTTTTTGTTTTCTTTTGCTTACTTTCTTTTCTATTTCTAATAGGTTTTGGGTTCTACTTAACCTAGTAAACTTAGGAGTTTGTTTTGACCACTTCTAAGTCAAAGTCAAATCTAATAAAAAAAATATTTTAAATAAAAGAAATCTGAAATTATTTTCATGAAATAATTTAATACAAATAGTTACTAATTGGGTATAAAAATTACGGAGTGTTACAATCTACCCCCTTAAAATAAGTTTCGTCCCGAAACTTAAAGTATTACACAAATGATCAAACTAATACTCTTGTTTCTAAAAACAGATCATTAAGTCTATAGGTCAGCCAACTACTATCACTTGAAATATAACCTCAACTTGCATTTCACATTTCTCATAGATAAATTTAACACATAAAAATAAATCATAAACTCTCTACTATCATATGAATGTTCATACTATAACAAGCAGGCATGAAACACATCAAAGCTTTATTAGAAAACTTTCAATCACACTTGTTATCATAACAAATTTCAAGACTAACGCATGAAATTAGCATGAATTCTACCCCCCTTAAAAAGGGAGTTACATCCTCATAACGAAAAATTTTACCTGGTTGAAGAGATGGGGATACTTAAGACGCATAGCATCCTCAGCTTCCCAAGTAGACTCCTCCGAGTTGTGGTTTGACCACAACACCTTCACAATCTTTGTCTCCCCTTTGCGAGTCTTTCGGACTTTGTGATCTAGAATATGAACTGGAAACTCCTCATAAGTCATGTTATCATCTAACTGGAGAGACTCTGGCTGTAGCACATGCGAAGGGTCACTAATGTATCGCCGCAACTGAGAAACATGGAACACATTATGCGCACGATCAACGCCTGGCGGCAACGCCAATCTGTAAGCCACCTCTCCTATTCTCTCCAGAATCTCATACGGGCCAATGAACTTAGGGCTCAACTTGCCCTTCTTCCCAAATCTCATCACTCCTTTCATAGGAGAAACTCTAAGCAGCACCTTCTCTCCCACCTGAAACTCCTCATGGCGACGATTGATACGTGTCGTTTACCGTACACAAATTAATAATTTATAATACCTATCTTAGTCCTTCAAAAATATTAACAACTAGTAAAAGGGTAAGAAAGGGTCGATCCCACGAGAAGATTATTAAAATTCCTAACTCTCAAAGTTTAACTCATAACAGAAATAAACTATTATGTACATAAAGAATATGACCACTAAAATATACATTATTTACTAATATGAACATAGAATGGGGGGGTTTTGAAATCATACTAGAGTAACTAATATGAATAAATTTAGAGATAAAAGAAATACTACTCTACTATTCACAAGTGACAAACAAGCAACCAACATAACTAGGTTCGATCATGGATAAATTAGACACAACTTAGTTTCTTAATCCCAGTCATTTGGTCTAGTTCAATAATAAGTTTAGTATCTAGGTTGTCGAACTACCGCCGCGGTCAGTTCGTTATTAAGCTCACTAAAAACTTAGAATCTTGCTAAAATATTGCCAACCCCGATAAACTTCCTTTATCAGATCAATTCATAAACTCAATAAAATTACGATGAGCCGCTCACAACAATAATATTAAGCCGTTAACAAATCTAAATAACCATTAAACGCCGCGCCTAATAGAAATCTAGCATAGCTTAGTTACTGTATACATGTAATCGTGCACTATCACAAGCATAAAGTATTAAACTTTTAATTCTAGCAACGAACATATGAATTGAATAAAAACCAAACTTAACATTGAAATATGAATAAACTCAGCGTTCAAACACTTAGACCAAAATCAGAAATTAGAAACCAAAATAACATCTAATTAACAAGTATAACAACCAAGTTCAATCACAAGAACTAGAGAATTAAAGAATAAAGTAGGGAGAAACTTATGAAATTCGAATTAACTCAAGGCAGCCGCTGCACTTGATTCTCCACCAATGTCGACCCTCTCCTGTAATACTCCTCAATCTCGTAGCCTCGGATCTCCTTGTATAACTACCTTGCTCTCACAACTCTAAATTTCTGTCGCTCTCTTGTGTGTCCTAACTGACGTGAAAATGGGTATTTTTATACCCATTTGAATCTCTTCCAACCCTTGTAATTAAGGAATTACTTGTAGAGAGGAGAAAATATAATCTGATTTGCTCCATCTTTCCCAATTAATCTCGAGAATTATCGGAAGAAATCTTGACTTATGGGAACAATTCCCCTTTTCCCTCACTGAATTGATCGTGTAATAAGAAAATATGGGAGTTTCCTTACTCATGCTCTGCTCACTGGATGAAGAATTAAGGAAGGAACACTTTTGGGAGTGATTTGTTTTCCTCCCTATGTCTCACGTGACTAACATAAAGTGGAGATACTTTCTTTCTTTTCTTTTTTTCTTCTTTCCTCCAAACTTGGTTTCTTATGGTTGACTTGCACATTTAGGCTTGATTTCTCTTCCTTAGCAAAGTAAACTTGTAAAGTACCTATAATAAAATAACACACTATTTAAGCTAATCATTCAATAATATATAATATGGACATAAATAACTCACTTATTAATAAAAGTCAATAAATATCATAAAATAACACATAGAGGACAACTATAAGACTAATTTTAGGGGACAAAATATAGAAATATATGCGCTTATCAAATTCCCCCACACTTAGCTTTTGATCGCCCTCGATAAAATATTATTAATAGAGAACTATATGCAATCTAATACTAAATGCAAGACTAATATTCCACCTCAATTTTCTTTGTTGGAAATAACTAACTTAAATAAGTACAAGATAAGAAACTAAAACATTTTTAAGTTAGTCATGAGAAAAGCATTTGGAGAAATTGTTAGTAGGAATGTTAACTTTGGATTTGGAACGACCTTACCATCAAAATTCATAATACATCATGCCAAAAGAGTAGGAAAGTAACTCAAAAGATCATCAGGGTTCAGAATAAGGATGTAAAGGGGCCAAGGTTTGAAGATGGGAGAGTGTTTTTGGGTATGTAGTGGTAAAACTCTAAGAATAGCAGAGCAGAAGAGTAAGAGCAGAGATAATATATAACAGTAGCCAGTAGCACTAATATACCTTCATAATAACTGCACATTTATTTTTACTTGGATGTTTCATGACTCTAAATGCTCTGTCTGTGTCAAGTAGTCCATGTAACGAGCTTTCAACCAGTGACTCCCGGTCCAATTGGCCCAAGGCACTAGGTTTTAAAATACCCCTACGGATCTACTAACTCGAACTACTCGAGCAAAGATAGAAGCACCACACGTACATGACTGGGTTCATCTCTTTCCTTTTTTTCTGCACCACTTTGTACCACTTCGCGAATTTGCTTATTTTTTTTTTTTTTTACCAACATTTAACACATTTTTTTTCGAACCCAGACATTGGTACACAGAGCCTTCAAGTATGAAACATTTCAACATATTAGAAAAAATATTGCAATAACAATCCATATTCATAACGCAACTGCTCTACTAATCTCAGAGAATGGTAGAATACATTGAGTTTTTTTTATATATAATGGCTCGTTTATTTCGTGACTTTGAACCAGAAGAAATAAATTAAGCTAACAACGCTTAGATTGGTTCACTAATGAAAAATTTGATAGTAGGCTTTTTGGCTTAATGTGGTGATATAACACACGATGATATTATGAACTTCTCAAGTCCTGTCATGCTTTTCCAATTATTAGACATTCCAAAATCTTTTATTTGGAAAAACGATTTTATTTTAAAAACATGTTAGATTAGAGTTTCTTACCAACTTTTACTAATAGTCATTCCGTAGGACGTTAAAGAGGTGGAAGTTCTAATGTTAATGCAAATTAAACCTAAAACTAATGCAAACAAAAACACATTTTTTTTTATATATATATATTTTTTAAAATATTTTTTCTAAAATTTATATTATATATGAATGAATGCAAATATAACTACTATGCATATGCAATAAAAACTAGACTGATTAAGAATTTTGGGCAGCATCTCCCCTAAAATATGACTTTTTCCAATAATAGCTGGCCAAAGATGCAAGATGTGTCGTCCCCCACACTTAAATTGAGCATTGTCCTCAATGGAAGAAGAGAAGAAAGATAAAAAGAGAGCAAAGAAAGAGAAAAAAAAAAATTAAGAAAAAAATTAAGGAACTTAGCTGGTTGTTCATTGCTGATATCAAAGTTTCTGGCATTATGTGTGAGTTGAAGGTGAACTAGAGCACTCCCTTGTAACTGGTTGTCAATAAGTGAGACACAACTTGAAGTCATATGGCCGCTCATCATCCAAATGATTTCCACACTTGCTGTGTATGGAGTATGGACAGTCTTGTGGTGATGATAAAGAAATTGTAGAAAACCACCAACAAAGAAAACAAGGTGTAACAGAGCGAGTGGTTTTATGATGAATCAGAAGGAGTTACACGGCCTTGGTACGTGCGGGTGTACTGCTATCAAAATGTGCTTTGGACCAATGAGTGTGGTGTGTTTGTAGTGCATGTTGATATGCTTGACCAAGGGGTCGAGATCATACCACCGATGAGGCTTAGCAAGCTCCGATCTAAAATCAAGATATAAAGAAATTAAGTGCACATGAAGAAGGAAACAAAAAAAAATCAGCAAAACAGAACCGAAAAGGAAGAAACTTATGAATATATAAAAGAAAACGAAACAGTCATGGGTTGCCTCCCAAGTAGCGCCTTTAGTTTACGTCGTTGGCTCGGCGTTGTTCAAACATCACTCTCGATGAAGCTCAAGTTCTTCAATTAAACCTGCATGCTCATTTTCATAATATGGCTTTAACCTGTGACCATTAACCTTGAAAACTTTGTTAGTATCCAAACTTTTAATTTCAATTGCACCATGAGAAAAAAGTTCAGTTATAACAAATGGGCCAAGCCATCTAGATCGCAATTTACCAGGAAATAATTTCAAACGAGCATTATACAAAAGAACCTTCTGTCCTATGGAAAAAGTAGTCTTGATTATTCTATTATCATGAAATGCTTTGGTTTTGTCTTTGTAAATGCGTGCATTCTCATAAGCATCTAATCTAATTTCCTCAAGTTCTTGTAAGCTTAACATCCGTTGTTGCCCAGCCAAGTCATAGTCCATGTTGCATTGTTTAATAGCCCAGTAAGATTTGTGCTCAATTTCTACGGGTAAGTGGCAAGCCTTACCAAAGACAAGTCTATAAGGTGACATACCTAACGGAGTTTTGAAGGCCGTTCTATATGCCATAAGGCGTCATCTAACCTAAGGCTCCAATCCTTTCGATTAGGGTTGACCATCTTTTCCAAAATTGATTTGATTTCCCGATTAGAGACCTCAGCTTGCCCATTAGTTTGGGGGTGATATGCAGTGGCTACTCGATGGGTTACATGGTACTTTTCAAGAAGAGCGCCAAAAGTTTTATTACAAAAATGAGTTCCCCTATCGCTGATAATTGCCCTAGGCATCCCGAATCTACTAAAAATGTGACTCTTGACAAACTTAACTACAGTTTTGGCATCATCAGTTATGGTGGCCTTAGCCTCCACCCATTTAGATACATAATCGACTGTAAGAATAATGTAAACATTGCCGAAAGATGAGGGAAAAGGTCCCATAAAGTCAATACTCCATAAATCAAATATTTCACAAACCAAAATTCCATGTTGAGGCATTTCATGTCTTTTAGAGATATTTCCAGTTTTCTGACATTTTTCACAAGACTTGCAGAAAGCATACGCATCTTTAAATAAAGTAGGCCAATAAAAACCACATTGAAGAACTTTGTACGCTGTGCGTTGTGGACCAAAGTGACCACCAGCTTCCAGGGAGTGACAAAAACTAAGAATAGATGCAAATTCAGATTTATCCACACACCTTCTTATAACTTGATCAGCACAAGACTTCCAAAGGTAAGGATCATCCCAAAGGTAATACTTACATTCAGATTTAATTTTGTCCTTTTGAGCCTTAGACAAAGTGGGAGGACAGGTTCCAGTCACCAAATAATTAACAATATCAGCATACCAAGGAGTTTCCACACTATATAATGAAGAAATTTGCTCATCGGGAAAGAATTCGGTTATCATTGGCCGGTCTTCTCTAGGAACAATCCTACTCAAATGATCGAGAACATTATTTTCCACACCTTTCTTATCTCTAATTTCCAAGTTAAATTCTTGTAACAAAAGCATCCACCTCAAAAGTCTAGGCTTTGATTCTTTCTTTTTCAACAAGTATTTAAGAGCTGAATGATCGAATATACACAATAACACGACTTCCCGAAGAAGTAAGGTCTAAATTTTTCCAAAGCAAAAATGACAAAGATACATTTCTTTTTCGATCACAAGATAGTTACATTGTGCGATGTCGAGTGATTTCGATGCATAATGAATAACATAAGGTTCTTTATCATGTCTTTGCCCTAAAACAGCACCTCTTGCCTTATCACTAGCGTCACACATAATCTCAAAAGGCAGTGACCAATTAGGGGGTCTCATAATAGGAGCAGTTGTCAATTTCTCTTTCAAATCATCAAAAGCCTTCTTACAATATTCATTGAAATCAAAAGTAGCATCTTTTGCAAGCAAAGCACATAAAGGGGAAGCAATTTTAGAGAAATTATGGATGAAGCGTCTATAAAATCCAACATGCCCCAAAAATGATCGTACTTCACGTACATTGGTCGGGTAAGGTAGGGAACTAATGACATCTATTTTTGCTTTATCAACCTCTAAACCTTTAGCGCTAACAATATGCCCCAACACCACTCCTTGTTCAACCATAAAATGACATTTTTCAAAATTCAACACAAGGTTAGTGTCAACACATCGTTTCAAAGCACGAGACAAACCTTCAAGACATCTATCAAATGAGTCACCAAAGACAGTAAAGTCATCCATAAAGATTTCCATGTCATGTTCAATCAAATCAGAAAAGATGCTCATCATGCAACGTTGAAATGTTCCAGGGGCATTACACAAACCAAAAGGCATTCTCCTAAATGCAAATGTACCAAATTGACATGTAAATGTGGTTTTATCTTGATCTTCAGGAGCAATAGCCACTTGTGTATAACCGGAGTAACCATCAAGAAAGCAAAAGAAAGATTGTCCAAAGAAGTTTTTCTAACATTTGGTCAATAAATGGTAAAGGGAAATGGTCCTTCCTAGTAGCTTGATTAAGCTTCCTATAATCAATGCATACCCTCCATCCATTAGATACTCTAGTGGGGACTAGTTCTCCCTTAGCATTTTCAACAACAAGTAATACCAGGACTTTTTAGGAACAACATGTACAGGACTCACCCATTCTCGAATCGAAATAGGATAAATTATGCCTCGCATCCAACCACTTGAGGATTTCCTTAAACACTACTTCGTCATGGCAGGGTTCAATCGTCTTTGAGCTTCTCTAATAGGTTTAGCATCTTTTTCAAGAAAAATTCTATGCATACACAAAGTAGGGCTAATCCCTCTAATATCGGCTATTGTCCACCCTATGGCCTCTTTATGGCTTGTTAGCACATTAATCAATTTAGACTCTTGGAATTCGGTTAAACCACTTGAAATGATCACGAGGCAAAGTCTCATTTTCACCAAGATAAACATATTTCGGATGAGATGGCGGGGGTTTTAATTCCGGTTGAGGAGCTTGAACAATCGAAGGGATTAATTTAGGAACAACAAGTAGGTAAAGTCACGTTAGCACAATCAACATGAGAAAAATTAGTTAAAGCTGTAATGATTCATATTCATTCATTTCAACAAGAACTTCATCCAATTCAAGCAAGGAATCAAAGCATTCTTGAGAAAGCCAATCAACACAATCTTGAGTACTAATAAAATGGACCTCATCTATGTCATTTGGGTATTTCATAGCATCAAAAATATTGAATTTTATGATTTCTCCATCAAATTCCATAGTTAATGTACCCTCAAAGACATCAATTTTAGTCCTCGCTGTTTTCAGGAATGGTCTACCAAGTAATAAAGGTGTGCTGTCAGAATTATTGCCCATGTCCAAAATATAAAAGTCAGCAGGAAACATTAACTCATTGACTTGTACTAGCACATCCTCTAATACACCCATGGGAAAAACAGTTGATCTATCGCCAAGTTGGATAACAACATCGCTTTAGACATAGGACCTACATTCAAAGTTTGGAAAACACTTTTAGGCATCACATTAATGGAAGCTCCTAGGTCTAACATGCACCTTTCGAACTTAGAATTACCAATTCGACAGGGAATAGCAAACATGCCAGGGTCTTTGTATTTAGGAGGTAGCTTTTTCTTTTGAATTACAGCAGAAATATTTTCCCCCACACATACTTTTTCAGAAGGTCCAAGTTTCCTTTTATTAGTACAAAGTTCTTTAAGGAATTTAGCATAACGTGGGACCCGCTTTATAGCATCAATAAGTGGAATATTTATCTCAACTTTTCCGAACATGTCCAAGATTTCATTATTAAGAGCTTCTTTGTTTGCTTTAGCAAATACGGACGGGAAAGGTGGCACAATGTTAACATGAGAAAAATCAGTTTTAGAACCTCTGTTCTTGTTGTTATCCTTTACAACCCCATTTTCTTGACGCAAAAGAGTCTCATTGTTATCCCCATTTAGCGCAATAGAAGGTCTAACTTCTAATTCATTCTCAACTTTCTTGCTCCTAACTTTTGGTTCATTCAACACTTTCCCACTCCTTAAGGTCAAAGCATTAACATCTTTTGGATTAGGGAGTGGTTGGGAAGGTAGTTTACCTGCTAGTTGAGTTTCCAAATTACTTAAGGAAGTGCAAATTTGGCCAATTTGACTGTCTAATTGCTGCAAGTGGGAATCAGTTTTCTTTTGAAATTGAACACCTTGGTTATGCACTTGCCCTATTTGGTTAGTTAATTGCTTAACTAGGTCTTCTAAGGAAGGGCTAGAAGGTTGAGATTGAGGGTTGTGATGAACAAAAGGTCGAGGATTAGCTTGAGTAAACTGAGGTCTAGGTCCATATCTTAAGTTCGGGTGGTCTCTCCAACCTTCATTATAAGTTGGTGAAAATGGGTCATATTTTCTTTGGGGCTGACCAGAAAAACCACCTAATGCATTCACATTTTCAGATTGCACTGTAGGACAAGCATCAGTAGAGTGAGAAAAATCAAAACAAATACCACAAACTTTAGCCTTAGATTCATTCCCAACAAACTTAGACATCAATGTAGTGAGGGTGGCTATTTGTTGTGCATTTTCCTCAGAATCGACTCTTAACGAAGTTAAGTCAATTTCATTTACTGTTTTCACATCATTACGTGAGCTAAATTGTCGAGCATTTTTGGGCCATGTTACTAATTAATTGTCCGGCTTGCGTAGGTGTTTTATCAACTAAAGCACCCCCACTAGCCGCATCAATCATATTTTTATCGTTACCCAAAAGACCCTCATAAAAATACTTGGATAAGAAGTTGGTCACTAATTTGATGTTGGGGACAAGAAGCACAAAGTCTTTTAAAACGTTCCCAATATTCATATAATGACTCATTAGAATGTTGCTTAACACCACAAATCTCCTTCCTAATGGATCCAATTCTACTTGCGGGAAGAAATTTTCTAGAAAAGCTTTTTGTAACGCATCCCGTGTAGTAATTGATCCAGGGAGGAAGGGAATACAACCAATCTTTAGCTATGTCAAACAATGAAAATGGAAAAGAATGTAGTTTGACATGATTAGGATCAATACCTTCAGGTTTCATAGAAGAACAAACAACCAAAAATTCTTTAAGAAATCGATTCGGATCCTCACCTCCACGGCCATAGAATTTTGGTAAAAGGTTGAGAAAACCTGAGTTTAACTTTAGAGGTTTTTCCAAGGTTGGAAAAACGATGCCAAGTGGTTCATCATCCAGCTTAGGTGCAGCTAGCTCCTTCAAAGTTCTTTCCTCACCCATCTCTTCTTCGTCTTTGAATAAGTTCTCAAGATAAAGATGTTCTTCTCGCTATTTTTGTAAGAATTCTTTCCTTGTTTTTCTGGCTGTCCGCTCTATTTCTGGATCAAACAACAATCGTTCACGTCGTAAGCGTGTGTTCATGTACTGTAAACAGAAAATTCAGAACTATTAAATACTTCAGGTGACTTGCAGTTTGTTGGCAGAGTAATTAAATAGCTGATAGAAGTAGAAAGTGGTAATATGATGATAATAACTTGCAGACACAAATAGTAGAAATTCAGATTACTTGAAAACTACATGAACCATAAGAGCCCACATAACTTAAAGCGCAAAAATAAGCAAAGTGTCTGAGTAAGCAGGACAACTTACTCAAATACACTCATGCTGCCCAGTTTAACATCTCAAAAAAAAATCAGCTTGTTTACTTTTATTAACATGATGGGTAAGTCCATTAATTTACTTCTTAAGCACATAGTTCATCTTCTTAAGTTCAGTTGTTTTCAGAATCAAGCTCTAATAATCAGTAGTTAAACAAGAGGTAGCATGGCTGCAGTTTACTAAAAAAAAAAAAACTGAACTTGACTCCCTTATTGAGCGTTTATAAAAATTATAGTTTATAATTTTTCCTTAATACTATGATGTGATTCTCATTTTAGAAGGGCAGGCCACTATAAGTGCTCTGAAATAAAAATGATTTCTCAAACAGAGGACTCATTTTGCAGGTAGAACACAGTTTCACACACTACTAAGATGTAATGACATCCACTTTTTATTGCATTAGAAGTCTTATGGTGCAGAGAGCTAAGGTGACAAAAATTACTATCAACAAATATAATGCAAGAACATGAACAAGCTAATATCATGCAAAAAGTTGTATGCAAACATGATATGGACATGTTACACTACTACAATATAAGATGCCAACTTAAACTAGCAGACTACAAAATCTACTAATGATTTGAGTCACATGTAAAGATAGAAATAAATGAATAAAAATTTCAGATTACTAGGCGAACAGAATACCAGACTGATAAACATCGTTGCTTGTCCAGCTAAATGACTTCTAAGGAATAAAGAAGCCATGAATTGTTTCCTCTATTTTTTTCACAAAGATTCACTCCTCAAACTATATAGTCACAGGAAAAAAAATAGATGCAAGACTGATTAGCTAAGCGACGCACAACAAGATGAACCAATTAGCACTTCTAGTCATGACAATCAGAGATTAAATGAGCACTAGAGACAAAATCAAACTCTCTAAACTCCTCGGCAATCAGAAACTTTATATTAAGGATATTTATGTGAACCTGCTCATATCTTACTACTTGTGTTTAAGCTAAACTTCAACATGTTAGACTAAGTTCAAATAAGATCATAGCTTGCAAAAAAAATTGGCCAAGAAACAAGCGATAAACTTATTATAACCCATCTAACACATATGAAAGCCTATCTCTAAGTAGATTTAGCATTAACACATATAAAGAACATCAAAACTCACATATAAGGTCTACTTAATCAGATTATTACTAACTCGCTTGTGCAATGAGGGTAAGATAAATTAAAGGAAAAAAAAAAAAGAGGGAAAAACAAAATGCAGCCCACTAGCACTAGTAAGTAGTGCAGTGGGTGAGGATCATAAGATAGCAAATAATATCTCCAGATAGGGAGTAGTGCAGTAGAGAGCACATATATAGATTATAATAAAAACCTAAGAGCAGCTGCATTTTGTCTAAAGTTTCAAACTCCAACTGAAACAGTTGTACTTATACTACCTTACTACTTCCTCCGTTTCAAATTACTCGCTACACTTTCCATATAGGGAAGTTTCATATTACTTGCTACACTTCCTTTTTGGGCAATAAACTCTCTCTATCTCTCTCCTCTCACATGGGTCTCTTTTCTTTTTACTCTCTACATCTCTCTTCTCCAAAAATTGCCTAGGAGTCCATGAATTGAGAAGTGTAGCAAGTAAAATGAAACGGAGGAAGTATAACAGTTACACAAAATATCGTGCACGAAACCTTCAGTAGAAATTGTGCTCAAACGATTGCAAGAGTGAATCAATTAGGACACCTATGTAAACATAAATTCGGACAACAATGCCACTCTTTTTATCCCACTGCTACCTGAATCAGAGGACTTGGAACTGACAGCTTAGAAAAATAATTAGTAAATGATTTCAGATGACTACTCTATTATGTGAACGTCATTCCTAATACAATCTGAGCAAGTAAGGCACAAATTAAACATGGTTATGCCTGTTTAAAGAACCTTTCTTTTCTTTTCATATTAAGCACTTATTATGGGAATATTCAGGCATCTAATCAAGTAATCTTTAAGTCAAAAGCAGAGAAATTCATATTTTTCTTTGTGAACACTTTGAAGCTCTTATAAAGTTGACAATTGTTATCAAGCAAGTTTTAAAAGTTAAGACTATTGTCTACTTACAACTTTCAACTCATTAGAACTTCATTCAAGGAAGACATTAGTCTACGCACAAGGAACAATGAAATAATCCTGAACATGTATGTCATTGACAAATCCAGTGAGTTAGTAAATTGTCTCTAATACTTTCATCAACAAGTTGACTAAAAGTAAGTAATATAAATGCGAGGCAAACTATATAATCATGACAATAGGTAGCATAAAGTCTTCATATTTGAATTTTTTTTTTCATACATGATTCACACAAGCCTTCTGTAAATAATGGAAACTAACCGACTAAAGCTAGAAGCAAGGCTTGTAAACGAACAAACATACTAGCAGATTGACTAGAGCAGAAGACAAGAAACAATACCAGCTAAGAACACATATTTATCATAGAACTGCTAAAACACTAGAATTGAGCATTATCTCTTAAATACATCTATAAGGCAGTATAATGCATAGCTATGAGAGAAAACAAAAATAAATAAAATCTAAAATCAGCTATACAAAACCCAAAAAAAAAAAAAAAAAAACAACACCAAGTTAAACTTTAACATGTTAGGAACTAAAGAAATAAAGCTCCCCCGGCAACGGCGCCAAAATTTGATACGTGTCGTTTACCGTACACAAATTAATAATTTATAATACCTATCTTAGTCCTTCAAAAATATTAACAACTAGTAAAAGGGTAAGAAAGGGTCGATCCCACGAGAAGATTATTAAAATTCCTAACTCTCAAAGTTTAACTCATAACAGAAATAAACTATTATGTACATAAAGAATATGACCACTAAAATATACATTATTTACTAATATGAACATAGAATGGGGGGGTTTTGAAATCATACTAGAGTAACTAATATGAATAAATTTAGAGATAAAAGAAATACTACTCTACTATTCACAAGTGACAAACAAGCAACCAACATAACTAGGTTCGATCATGGATAAATTAGACACAACTTAGTTTCTTAATCCCAGTCATTTGGTCTAGTTCAATAATAAGTTTAGTATCTAGGTTGTCGAACTACCGCCGCGGTCAGTTCGTTATTAAGCTCACTAAAAACTTAGAATCTTGCTAAAATATTGCCAACCCCGATAAACTTCCTTTATCAGATCAATTCATAAACTCAATAAAATTACGATGAGCCGCTCACAACAATAATATTAAGCCGTTAACAAATCTAAATAACCATTAAACGCCGCGCCTAATAGAAATCTAGCATAGCTTAGTTACTGTATACATGTAATCGTGCACTATCACAAGCATAAAGTATTAAACTTTTAATTCTAGCAACGAACATATGAATTGAATAAAAACCGAGACTTAACATTGAAATATGAATAAACTCGGCGTTCAAACACTTAGACCAAAATCGAAATTAGAAACCAAAATAACATCTAATTAACAAGTATAACAACCAAGTTCAATCACAAGAACTAGAGAATTAAAGAATAAAGTAGGGAGAAACTTATGAAATTCGAATTAACTCAAGGCAGCCGCTGCACTTGATTCTCCACCAATGTCGACCCTCTCCTGTAATACTCCTCAATCTCGTAGCCTCGGATCTCCTTGTATAACTACCTTGCTCTCACAACTCTAAATTTACGCCATTCCTCTTAGTGTCCTAATCGACGTGAAAATGGGTATTTTTATACCCATTTGAATCTCTTCCAACCCTTGTAATTAAGGAATTACTTGTAGAGAGGAGAAAATATAATCTCGATTTGCTCCATCTTTCCCAATTAATCTCGAGAATTATCGGAAGAAATCTTGACTTATGGGAACAATTCCCCTTTTCCCTCACTGAATTGATCGTGTAATAAGAAAATATGGGAGTTTCCTTACTCATGCTCTGCTCACTGGATGAAGAATTAAGGAAGGAACACTTTTGGGAGTGATTTGTTTTCCTCCCTATGTCTCACGTGACTAACATAAAGTGGAGATACTTTCTTTCTTTTCTTTTTTTCTTCTTTCCTCCAAACTTGGTTTCTTATGGTTGACTTGCACATTTAGGCTTGATTTCTCTTCCTTAGCAAAGTAAACTTGTAAAGTACCTATAATAAAATAACACACTATTTAAGCTAATCATTCAATAATATATAATATGGACATAAATAACTCACTTATTAATAAAAGTCAATAAATATCATAAAATAACACATAGAGGACAACTATAAGACTAATTTTAGGGGACAAAATATAGAAATATATGCGCTTATCAACGATGCTGATCACCATAGCTCTTCTGTCTATCTTGTGCCACCTTCATTTTCTGCTGGATGAGCTTTACCTGCTCAACAGTCTCCTGAATCATCTCTGGACCAATCACAACAGACTCGCCTATATCACTCCAACACAAAGGAGTACGACAACGCCGACCATACAAGGCTTCAAATGGTGCCATCTGAATGGTAGAATGGTAGCCGTTATTATATGAGAACTCTATCAAATCAAGCTTATCCTCCCATGAGCCCTGAAACTCTAAGGCACAAGCCCTCAACATATCCTCCAATGTTTGAATATTGCGCTCCGTCTGGCCATCTGTAGCAGGATGAAAAGCTGTACTCATCTTCAATTTAGTCCCCAAAGCTTCCTGAAGCTTCTGCCAAAATTTAGACAAGAAACTGCGATCCCTATCTGAAACAATATCGCTCGGAACACCATGAAGTCTAATCACATGCTCTCTGTAAGCAGTAGCCAATCGCTCATGCTTCCAAGTATCCTTCATGGGAACAAAATGAGCAGACTTGGTAAGACGATCCACAATAACCCAAATCATATTATTCCCCTTTGGTGTTCTCGGAAGTCCACAAACAAAATCCATTGAGATCGAGTCCCATTTCCATGCAGGAACATCTAAAGGCTGAATCATCCCTTGAGGCCTCTTGTGCTCACTCTTGACCTTCTGACAAGTCAAGCATCTCGAGACATACTTAGCAACATCAGTCTTCATATGCGCCCACCAAAAAGTCTGCTTGAGATCCTTGTACATCTTATCCCCTCCAGGATGAACTGAATACTGCGATGAATGAGCTTCTTATAAGATCTTTTCCTTCAACATAGGAACATTAGGAACACACCATCTCCCCTTAAATCTCACGCTACCATCCTCAACCACTGTGAAATTAACAGGCTCATTAGCTTGCTTGTCCTTCAAGAACTGATCCTGTACTTGTGCTTTTTTGATCTCATCATACAAAGTGGACTGAATCATAAGAGAGTTAAGTTGAGCCCCCAATTGCACTATCTCCACATCAAGATTCTGAAACTCCTCTCGAAGACGATTCCTCGAACGCATGGTTTGCAAACAGTGAGAGGATTTCCTACTAAGTGCATCTGCAACAACATTGGCCTTACCCTCATGGTACTGAATTTCCATATCATAATCCTTGATCAGTTCTAATCATCTCCTCTGTCTCATGTTCAACTATCTCTGAGTGAAGATGTATTTCAGACTCTTGTGGTCCGAAAATATCTTGAATGATGTGCCAAGTAGATAATGACTCCAAATCTTGAGTGCAAAAACAACAGCTGCCAATTCTAGATCATGCGTCGGATAGTTCAACTCATGGTTCTTCAGTTGCCTAGAAGCGTAAGCAACAACCTTTTTTTCCTGCATAAGCACACAACCAAGACCATTCTTCGAAGCATCTGTGAACACTTCGTACTCGAGGTTTCCATCAGGTAAAGTCAACACAAGAGCTGTGGTGAGACGCTCCTTCAAAATCTGGAATGCCTTCTCACAATCATCATCCCAACGATACTTAGTATCCTTCCTCATCAATGCAGTCAACGGTCGAGCTATTTTCAAGAAGTCCTTCACAAACCTCCTATAATAACCCGCCAAGCCAAGGAAACCTGCGAATCTCGGTCACACTCTTTGGAGTAGGCCACTCCGAAAATGACTTGGATCTTTGATGGATCAACTGAGACGCCCTCTCTAGAAATGATATGACCAAGAAAAGCAACTTTCTTCAGCCAGAATTCACACTTGGAGAACTTAGCATACAACTTATTCTCCCTCAGGACCTGCAGAATAGTGCGAAGAGGCTCTTCATGCTCACTGGCATCCTTTGAATAAATCAGTATATCATCTATGAACACCACCACAAACTTATCCAGGTACGGCCTAAAGACTCGATTCATCAAGTCCATGAACACAGCTGGAGCATTAGTCAACCCAAAGGGCATAACCGTAAACTCATAGTGCCCATAGCGAGTTCTGAAAGCCGTCTTAGGAATATCATTCTCTGCAATACGGAGTTGATGGTATCCAGATCTCATATCAATCTTAGAGAAAACTCCAGCTCCCACCAACTGATCGAACAGATCATCTATTCTTGGCAAGGGGTACTTGTTTTTCACTGTAACATTGTTGAGCTCTCTATAATCAATACACAGACGGAGACTCCCATCCTTCTTTTTCACAAACAAAACAGGAGCACCCCATGGAGATACACTAGGTCGAATGTACCCCTTATCAAGCAACTCTTCTAACTGAGCGTTAAGCTCTTTCATTTCAGCAGGCGCCATTCTGTAAGGAGGCTTAGAAATAGGTCCAGTTCCAGGCATCAAGTCAACACTGAACTCAACATCACGTCTCGGAGGCATGCCGGGAATTTCGTCAGGAAAAACATCTACAAACTCATTGGCAATTCAAACATCTTCAACATGTGGCTCTTCCTTACTAGTGTCATGAACATGGCACAAGTACATGGGACATCCCTTCCTCAAATAGGATTTCAAAGTCAAAGCAGAAATGATTTTCAAAGAAGACCCTCTATAAAACTCATGGACTCCACTAAGACCAACTACAGACACCTTTTGTTTCTCACAATCTATCTTGGCTTTATGCTTACTAAGCCAATCCATCCCTAGAATTACATCAAAATCATGCAAGGGAAAAGCTATCAAATCAGCTACTAGGGTGGTACTACCACACATAATAGGGACATCTGGATACAAATTATTACAAATTATGATCACACCAGAAGGAGTAGAGATATCTACATCACAAGTTCTAGAGTTCTCTAACTCTAACTTTTTCACAAGAGGTTCAGACACAAAAGAATGAGAAGCGCCAGAATCAAATAGTACATAAACAGACATCGAATGAATAGAAAAAGTACCGGTGACCACGTTGCCCTTGGTATTTGCCTCAATCTGGTTCATCACATGAACCTGTCCAGTGTTCCTCCTCACATCACCTCTGTGTGCCTGAGTAGCATTAACAGTCCCTCCATTGCGATTAGGTGCAGCATTCCCTGGAGTAGAAGGAGCAGGACGACTATTGTTTCCATTTTGGGGTCTCTTATCTGCTTGTGCCCCATTCCTCGAACTCATCTCAGGCCTGAAGTTCCTAGATCTTGGGTTGGTAAAGCATTCGTAAGCACGATGCCCCTTCCTTCCACAGTGATTACACTCCACCAAATTACCATCACAATCCTTGCCAGGGTGGTTCTCACTACAACGTTTGCAATAGAAAATCCGATCAGTCCTCTGGTTCTGACCTTGGGGCTGGCTACGGGAAAGAGTGGAATTCTGATTGTCCTTAGAATACTGCTGACTGGAACCTCCCTTGTTGTAATTACCACCAGAATCACGGTTCCCAAAGTTTCGGTTTTTAGTGAAACCCCCTCTACCTTTGTTGTAACCAGTGGAACCAGATGTATCACCCTTTTCTGCCGCCTGTGTAGACCCTGCTGGAGTGGATTTCAACTTCTTTGCAGCTTGCCTCTTCTCCTCAATCCTCTCAGCGTTACAAGCACGAGTGTACACCTCCTTCACTGTAGTATACTCACCAGCTCCCATCCTAGAATGAAGATCGGGGTCTAACTTCTCCTCGAATTTCACCGCTCTCTCCTGCTCATCAGGAACTAACCCCTTAGCAAAACGAGCCAACTCCTGAAATTTCACATAGACCTCATGAACTGACATATCTCCCTGCACAAGATCATTAAACTCTGTCCTCTTCCTCTTCCTCATATGGGTTGGAAAGAACTCATCGCGAATCGCCTTCTTAAACTCAGTCCAACCAAACTCTCTATCTTCCATGAGCTCTTCTCCTTCCTCATCTACAGTCACCTTAGTAGTCAGATCAAACTTGTTGTGAGTCCACCAAATATCAGCATCCTCAACCAGATAATAGGCAGCAGCATCAACCTTCATCTCATCAGGGACTTGGAGAGTGGTAAAGGTTTTGTCAAATTCTCTAATCCAGTTCTCCATCTTGGTAGGATCACCCTTACCATCAAAAGAAGAAGGTCTCTTCTGGTCAATTGCCTTAGCGATCACAACCGTTTTGGAACTAACATTGCCAGAAACAGGAGTAACAGGAGTATTAAAGGCAGCCGCTTGAGCCTCAGCAAATTTCTCCATAGCATCAGTTAAGGCTCGAGTGGATTGAGCTATCTCACGCATCATACGATTCGAACTTGAGTTTCGAGCACGCACGTGTCTACGCATCATCTTAAAAGCACAATAGAAACAAAGATAAACAAAAAATGATTCACCTTTACCAAATAATTCTAAAAGAAGAAGGAAAAGAAAAGAAAATAAAAATAAATAAACCAAGCAAGAACGTGAAAAGAGAAGTATATATCATCAACTCATAATAATATAATTCCTTGTCTTCCTAAAACACTTCCTCACAACGGCTTTTCAATTTTAATAAGTTTATTTACCTATTCTTGTTTAAAGTCGTCTTAAAGAAATCTTAGTAACCTAAAGCTCTGAATACCAACTATAACAGCCCTGAATTTCCAATACCTCTAAAACAACTTATAATAAATAAACTCGAAAAATCCAAAGGTGCTACGCCGCGATAATTAATAATAATAACCGCAAGGCTAAATGATCTAATATAAATAATAAACAATAAATCTTAAATAATTATTACAGGCCAACTAGCTAGGAAGTAAATAATTATTACAATCCAGAATGTAAATTCTAAAGTCAAACAAATAACAGCGGAAGTCTTATTAATATTTATTAAGCTAAAATAGATCCAACGCACTCTTTACCCAACCAAAAGCTAACTATCTTCAAGTACCTGCACATTAAACACTGTAGTATCAGCCAAAGGCTGAGCAAGATTTCATACTATAATAAACAAAACTATTCAATGTGCAGGTAAGATATATAGGAATATCTTACAAATTCATTTAAAAGTTGTACATTATTAACTTTCTAACATCCTCAATCCAATCTTTCTTTCTTTCTGAACTTTTCTGTAAAACGTTCAAATATAACTCTTTTGAAATATGTGAGTAGGAAGTAATAAAAGTCCAATGAGCTACCTAGGCTCACTAGATAAGGTAAACACCAAAGTCCCTAGTATGCATACCCCTAACTTGATAACCTACCAAGAAGGAAGACAAATGGCAAGAGTATTGATCAATATACTCCCAACTACTAAATAAACGGTTGAGACACTGTTAACTCAACATACTTCCATACTCGAGGAATACCGCTTACCGGCAACCCCACATTTTCATTAAACTTGGTAATATTGAGGAACTCCCTCCTTATAAATCTCATAAATAATCTCATAAACTCTTTCGATATAAATATCGATAATAATTTAAATCTCAAAGCATAAACTTCATAAAACAATCTCATTGTTAAAATAAATTTCCAAACAATGTGAAAACATTTCTGAACTCATCTGTACAAGCAAAGTAAGAAATCTTACCTTATTAGCAAACCACAATCAACCAATCTCAATCACAAGTCAAAAAGGTTCCTCTACCAACCCGGAATTTGATTAATAAAGTAATTGGAATGTAGAAGAGTGTAAAAAGACCCAAAATTCGTCTCCTTGACCCGATTTTCGACCCGAAAACCGCACCCCAAAAACCCTATTTCTCCTCTTCGAAATTGTCCACAAAAACGAGTGAAGATGGATGATGGACGGTTGATATGCAATAGCTTAGCAAGAATATGCTTTAGGTATAACCTTGAATCATAGAAAGGAAAAAAAAAGGATGGAGATGGGGATTGGAAATTAGAAAAGAAAGGAAGATGGAGTATAGAGGGAAAATAAAAAGGGTCGTGGGTTTCCTCTGCTTACTTCCCTCTTCTAATTTTTTTTTTCTTTTTCCTTTTTTTTTTTGTTTTCTTTTGCTTACTTTCTTTTCTATTTCTAATAGGTTTTGGTTTCTACTTAACCTAGTAAACTTAGGAGTTTTTTTTGACCACTTCTAAGACAAAGTCAAATCTAATAAAAAAAATATTTTAAATAAAAGAAATCTGAAATTATTTTCATGAAATAATTTAATACAAATAGTTACTAATTGGGTATAAAAATTACGGAGTGTTACACATATATATGTGAGATTGTACCAATTTGCTTCAATTCTCTTATTAATCTCTTTCGAAGCTGTATTTTAATGACTTAGAGGTGCACAAATCAAAACTTTTATTGGTGTTGTTCCAAGACTTCCGCATCAAAATGAATAATCCCATGTGTTGCGTTGCCTCACCCTTCATCTGCATGAATCATATTCATGATGTTGCATGCATGATGCATCGATCTACAAGTTTATATTCTCTTTCTTCTCCATCTGTCAGTAACGGATCCAGGATCTAACCCACGTGGGTTCAGAGTCGTTCGAGAAATTCTCATACAAATTGATTAAATTTTAATACATCAATAAATAATTGCGTAGCACTTGCTTAAGCATTCAAAAATACAAATCTACAAAAGTACAATTAAAATCCTCAGATTTTTTGGAAAATTTTTATGTCCAAGTAGATATAACTATTTACAAACTCAAAATGTTATGGCAAAAACATCAAAAGTTATACAGAGAATTACAGTCAAACATTAATTTGGGTTCTAAAAATAATTAGTAAAGGGAAATTTGATAGGAATAATTCCAACTTTGGATTATATAAATATATTTTCGAGTTTTGAGATGATTGAAAATAATCTAAACTCTTATTTTTGTACGGTCACTAATGCATTTTGGGTATACAAAATGAAGGGTCCAAATTGTTTCGATAAGATAGCATCCAAAATTGAAAGTTTTTCAAGATAGTCTAAAGTAGAGATTGTTTTCAGAAGATGGATGACTGAGTCGAGTTCTTTTAGGTAAATTTTTTCCACAAAGAAAAGAAACAAAATGCTACATAAAATTTATTACTTAAAGAAAGCAAAAACGAAATTTAAAAGTGGAACAATATCAGAATAAAAAGAGAAAAGAAAAGGTAGAGCCGTATGATACGTGTCGTTTACCGTAAACAAATTAATAATTTATAAAACCTATCTTAACCTCAAAAATATAAACATAGTAAAGGATAAGTAGGGTCGATCCCACGAGAAGATTATTAAAATTCCTAACTCTCAAAGTTTAACTCATAACAAAAATAAACTATTATGTACATAAAGAATATGACCACTAAAATATACATTATTTACTAATATGAACATAGAATGGGGGGGGGTTTTGAAATCATACTAGAGTAACTAATATTTTAGAGATAAAAGAAATACTACTCTACTATTCACAGGTGACAAACAAGCAACCAACATAACTTAGGTTCGATCATGGATAAATTAGACACAACTTAGTTTCTTAATCCCAGTCATTTGGTCTAGTTCAATAATAAGTTTAGTATCTAGGTTGTCGAACTACCGCCGCGGTCAGTTCGTTATTAAGCTCACTAAAAACTTAGAATCTTGCTAAAATATTGCCAACCCCGATAAACTTCCTTTATCAGATCAATTCATAAACTCAATATAATTACCATGAGCTGCTCACAACAATAATATTAAGCCGTTAACTCTAGATAACCATTAAACGCCGCGTCCAATAGAAATCGAGCATAGCTTAATTACCTCTATACAAGTAATCGTGCACTATCACAAGTATAAGTATTAAACTTTTAATTCTAGCAACGATCATATGAACTGAATAAATACCAAGACTTAACATTGAAATATGAATAAACTCAGCGTTCAAACACTCAGACAAAAATAAGAAATTAGAAACCAAAATAACATCTAATTAACAAGTATAACAACCAAGTTCAATCACAAGAACTAGAGAATTAAAGAATAAAGTAGGGAGAAACTTATGAAATTCGGATTAACTCAAGGCAGCTGCTGCACTTGATTCTCCACCAATGTCGACCACTCTCTTGCAATACTCCTTAATCTCGTAGCCTCGGATCTCCTTGTGTTACTACCTTGCTCTCACAACTCTAAATTTCTGTCGCTCTGCTTGTGTGTCCCCCTTGCGGTAGAAATTAGGGATTTATATACCCAATTGAGAAATCCCCAATTATCAAAATTTTGGAAATTACTTGTGGAGAAGAATAAGTGATCTCTGATTTTCCCCATAATTCCCTAAATTACATTTGTCTTTGTATCTTGGAAATTGAGGAAACAAATTCCTCCTATTGTGATCTATTCGGGGAAGAGAGAAATAGGAAAGTTTCCTATTCTTTGGCACTGCCATCAGCTCGTGAAAGTGGAGGACGAAGAAGATTTTATTCATTTCTTCTCTCTGTTCTTTTCTTATTATTATTTTGTTTGATTTTCTTCTTTGCTTCCTTATTTTGCTTTGCTTTCTTCTCACGTGATATCTTCTTTCATTTTCTTTTGTTTCCCACGTGTATTGTTGTAATGTACTTGCTTTACTTTGCACTTTTTTTTGTTCTTGTTGTCTTCTAACAAAGTGAACTTGTACACCTACAATAAAAATAACACTATTTAAGCTAAATATTCAATAAAATATAATATAGACATATATAACCCACTAATAGCAAAAGTCAATAAAAATAATAAAATAACGCATAGAAGACAATAAAAAGACTAATTTTAGGGAACAAAAATATAGAAATATATACACTTATCACCGTATAGAAATAAATCAAAACAAAAAATGTAAAGCAAATCATATCTTAAGGTCTTGGAGGATATCGTCATCAAAATAATAATAAAAAACAAACCAAGAAAACGAAAATAAAACTAGAAAAGGGAAAACAAAACAAAGGAAAAGGAAGGAAAAAGCTAGAAAAACAAAACCAAGAAAACGAAAAAAAGGAAAAACAAAACAAAGAAAAAGGGAAGGAAGCAAAAAGCTCCTGGCAGGAGTTGAACCCGCGTCGCTCTATCCAAGTAGATATAACTATTTACAAACTCAAAATGTTATGGCAAAAACATCAAAAGTTATACAGAGAATTACAGTCAAACATTAATTTGGGTTCTAAAAATAATTAGTAAAGGGAAATTTGATAGGAATAATTCCAACTTTGGATTATATAATTATATTTTCGAGTTTTGAGATGATTGGAAATAATCTAAACTCTTATTTTTGTACGGTCACTAATGCATTTTGGGTATACAAAATGAAGGGTCCAAATTGTTTCGATAAGATAGCATCCAAAATTGAAAGTTTTTCACGATAGTCTAAAGTAGAGATTGTTTTCAGAAGATGGATGACTGAGTCGAGTTCTTTTAGGTAAATTTTTTCCACAAAGAAAAGAAACAAAATGCTACATAAAATTTATTACTTAAAGAAAGCAAAAACAAAATTTAAAAGTGGAACAATATCAGAATAAAAAGAGAAAAGAAAAGGTAGAGCCGTATAGAAATAAATCAAAACAAAAAACGTAAAACAAATCATATCTTAAGGTCTTGGAGGATATCGTCATCAAAATAATAATAAAAAAAAAAACAAGAAAACGAAAATAAAACTAGAAAAGGGAAAACAAAACAAAGGAAAAGGAAGGAAAAAGCTGGAAAAACAAAACCAAGAAAACGAAAAAAAGGAAAAACAAAACAAAGAAAAAGGGAAGGAAGCAAAAAGCTCCTGGCAGGAGTTGAACCCGCGTCGCTCTATCCAACAAGGGCCTAGAGAAGCCCAACAAACCACTGAACCAAACGCTTCATACTGTGAAAACACGGTGCAAAAGAATATATTGATATTTCTTTTTGATTTTCCTTCGATTCCCTCTTCTTTTTTCTCCATATTTTCGTGGGTTTAGTTGGATCCGCCCATGCCATCTGTCCACCTCTTCTTTCTTTTGCCCTCCTTTTTTTTTTTGGTATACTTAAATTGCCGATTATTTTAATCATATTTGTGATTTGATTATTGTCTAATCGGAAAAATTTGTGAAGGTCTAATTTCATATCTGTTCATATGCATATTACAAATTTCAGATATAGAAATGGTGTTTTTCTAGAGAAGACGAATAATAAGTACAATTAAAGCAAAATAGATATCTACTCTCTCCGTTCCATATTATTTCGTTATATTAAAAAGATGACACAATGAGGCGAGATTCATGCGATGAGGGGAGATATATAGAAAACTTACTACCATGGAACTATTGCAATTATCAGTCTTAGTAAGTCTTCTTTGTTTAGATTTCGGGTGATTTTGTACATATATGTAGGGGAAAGATTTATGTTGTAGTATTACTGCACTCACATCTAATTGATTGCTAATTGATGCTGAGGATATTGCAATGAATTTAGAGCTTTTCTAAAGTGTCAGTCAGAAATTAAGTTTAGCAAATAATCCTTTTATCTAAGTGTTTATTATATGAACCGAAGTAGAAAAAGTGATAAAATTTTACTTTTTTGTACTTATATATGAGTTTGAAGCGATTTATATGCATAAAAAATTAATGCCCTTATTTCATTGCCTTTTTTTGTGCGATATTGTTATGTTCGATTGATCTATAATACTTCGTCCGTTCTGTTTTAAATGAAACGTTTGCTTTTTCACGCAACTCAACGCACTTCTTTAATCATTAATATCTTTAGTTGTGAACACGTAAAAAAATATAAAAAAGTTATAATTTGATAGTATGCATCGAAACGAATCTAACAAGATCCCACTTGACTATGTTTTTCTTTATATAATGCCGATAAATTGGAGTCAAAATTGATCAATGAATAGTATTATTTCAACCAATGTTTCATTTAAAACAGAACGGAGGAAGTATAATAGACATTTAAAAATTGATTTTAAAATAAGTGATTATAAATTGTTTCATCACTGTTGTATCATTCTTTGTATTATTTGTTGTATATAAACATATAAAATCAAAACTAATACATCATATATCTCTATTACATAAGGGAATGGGGGAGCAACGGTGTCCTCTTTTGAACTGACTATTTTGCCCCCCTTCCCTTTCTAAATTACAAAAGGAATCTCAATACCAAAATGGGGGTCAAACAAAGCCACCGGAAATTAATTTTCAACAATAACTCAGAAATCAATTATATGAGGAAACTTTACAAATCACTCATAGAATTGAGAAAATCACGTTGTAAAAATCACGCAAATCACTCAAATGATTAGGCTACTTTACAAAAACTAAAAATTAACTTACAAACTAAAACTAGTATACTAGGACGCCAATACATACAAAAACATTCACAAAATTCACTTATAAATCATTGTTCTCAATAACCATTCACAATTACATACTCACAAAAATTACCTATAAACACAAATCTGAGAAAAACATAAGATTTTGACAGTGATATCACACATTCGTCGATCGGCGATTTGCGAACTTTCAAACAGGTACATAATTCTTTTAATCTTTAAAGTTATTTCACATTAGTCGACTATTATGTAGTTGAAAAAATGGAGTTAATAGCAATTAGTTGAAAAGGGCTTTTATATAATTAGACTTAAATTTGATTCATTTTCATATAAAATCAGAAAACAAGATGTGTACAAAATTTGATTCATTTATGACACTGATGAAAAAGTTGCAAATTTAGTTCTTTTGTAAAAAAATTCCAATATAAAATTTTTGCCCAAAACTTTTGCAAAATATCCATGTTCATAAATAAATTTTGAAAAACAAAACAATATCAAACCTTTTTGCGAACAACTTTTGAAAAAATCCATTTTCAGAAAAAAAAATTTACATTAATTTACGAAAACCATTTAATGTGAAATCAGATTGTGTATGAAAAATTTAAAATTTCATTTCAAATATAATTGAAACTCAAAGTGTTAAAATTTAGAAAAGGAGAAAAATTAAAAATGATCATTTCATGCGAAATCAGATTGTGTATGAAAAACTTAAAATTTCATTTCAAATATAATTGAAACTCAAAGTGTTAAAATTTAGAAAATGAGAAACATTTAAAATGACCATTTCATGCAAAATCAGATTGTGTATGAAAAATTTAAAATTTCATTTCAAATATAATTGAAACTCAAAGTGTGAACATTTAGAAAAGCAGAAAAATTAAAATGATGAAAATTTTTAAATATCAATTTGTGAAATCAGAATTTTGAAGTTAGACAAGGAAAAAAAACTGAAATTGTATTATACTTTTCGGTTACAATTTTGGGATCAGAGAGAAATTACTGAAATCCATGATTTAAGAAATTACCTTTCTTTGTTACAAAATCGACCCAATTAGATCTATTGCTGCTTAAGACTTGAATTGAAATGCTTGATTTTTTGATGTTGTTCTTTGACGTTGACTTGAAAATCTATTGTTGCATGTATTTCTTTGATGTTGTTCGCAAATTAGATTTACTGCTTAAGACTTGAAACGTCTGATTTTGCTATTGTATATTGCATACTTGGATGAACTGGGTTCCTTCAAATATGAATTAGGTTCCTTCAAAATATAGGTTGTAGATTTGTAGTGAGAGGAGAGAGAGAATGAATAGTTAGAAAAGTACTGAAATTATACACCGAGAGGAGAGAGATAATGAATAGTTGGAGAAATGTTTTTTTGTTGGTCTGATGGCTCTTCACTCTTCACCGATTTAAGTGGCAAATAAGTATATGGACCACTAACAAACCACTTTTCACCAATTATGTAAAAAAAGTATATTGCAAGTTAAATTATAATATAATATTTATACGAAAAGAACACTACATAATTAATTAGTAAAGGAACATATTACTCCCTTAAGAAAAAGGATAATATGTGAAAACAAAATTTTTATGTACTATTTTTTTGTGGGAAACAATCTTTATAATTTTTCTCCCAACTTAAAACTTTACAACATTTTGTATTTTCCTGCGAGAAATCAAAAACTATTATAAATTACAAAAATGAATAAAACCAAAAAAAAAGAACATGACGATGTTTAGTAAAGAGCATCATACTGATTATAAAAGAACATGTGCATATAAGACTTGAGAAACAAAAAACTATTCAAAATCACAAAAATGAATAACAACATAAAAAGAACGTGGAAGAATCTTATTCACAAAATGGAGGTGAACTTAAATACTAACTTGCATTTTCAGTTTGTTTACTACTTAGTATTAGGCCTAACAATATCATCGCACACATCGCGTGCACAAAAGGCTAGTATACTAATAAAAGAACAAAAGTTCGTCCTACGTGTCAACCAATTGTTCTTCAAAGCCTCACAACGCTTCTCAGTTTGTCGTTGCATTTCATACATCTGTCACGTGGCATGATTCTTCAAACCTCTCACTATTAGAGCGTATTTTTAAGCGTCACTCAATTCCTTCAATCCATCATCTAACATCTTAGGAAACAAAATCAAAGACCATTGAACCGATTGTGTTAAAGATTTTAAATTTGAATCAATCACTTCCCAAAATAAATAATAACGTGCAGTCTCTCTGCTTGAGGACCTTTTGATGACAGCCAAGAATACAAAAAAAAAAAAAAAAAAAACACCGGAATAGGGAGAAGATGGAATTGAAAAAAAAAGTGTAATTGGAATGTGAGTGTAATTTAATTATATTCATCAGTTCGGTGAATTATGATGTAAAATTGAAGGAGTTGGTGTTTTTTGGGAGAATGATTTATAAAGAGAGTATAGGAAGAAGAAGAACAAGCCCACTAATGAAAACTGAACTAAGAAGAGCTTGGATTACGGCTATGTTTAGTTCACCTGAAATTTTCTAATCTGAACTTATCTGATCTGATCTGATCTGAACTTATTTTTTCTGATCTGATCTGATCTGATCTGATCTGATCTAAACTTATTTTTCTGATCTGATCTGATCTAAACTTATTTTTTCTGATCTGATCTGATCTGAACTGATCTGATCTGAACTGATCTGAACTTATCTTTTAAAAAACATATTATTACTAATATTATTATTACTTTGTATTTCATTAGTACTAGTATTACTATTACTATCATTTTATTACTATGCACAACTTTCAATAATAATAATAATAATAATAATAATTTTATAATAATAATAATATAAATAATATAATAATAATAATATAAATAATATAATAATAATAATAACAATAATAATAATAATAATAATAATAATAATAATAGTAATAATATAGATAACATAATAATAATAATAATAATTATTATTATTATTATTGCTATTATTATTATTATTATTATTATTATTATTATTATTATTATTATTATTATAACATAATTAGTTTTTTTTTTTGAAAAAGAGCACATTAGTATATGAATATAAAATTAAAAATAAAAGACTAAGGACTCTTGGGTCCAATGGTATGGCTTCTTACCTCCCACATGGGAGACCAAGGTTCAAATCTTGGTGGAAGCATATATTTCAATATTGTTGTGGGTGGGGGAGGGGGATTGGGGCTTGTTGGGTCTTTAGGTGAGTGACCTTGTGCGAAGGCAGCCCAGAGAAAATTCATCTTACCATGGGATTCCCGAAAGGGGCCCAAAAAAATTAAAAATAAAAGAACACTCATGTTCAAGGTCCGTTAATAATAATTTAGATAGTTATGAAAAGAACATATAATGATATTAAAAAAAGAACATATGCTGAAAGAGCATACAAAATCTATTTAAATAACACATTTTAAAAATAAAAGATAGATGTTATTTTTATATTGATGACATGTTTGGATTTAACTAACAACATGTCCGTATCTTTAGGTCGAAGACGAATTTGATTTAGCGTTGTTTAATTGTATCTTGTTTTTCTTTAATACCTATTGTAGATGTCGTTTGGCCTTCAATTAATGAATTTTCTCTTTCAAAAAAAAAACTAACAACATGTTCTTTGTTATATCAATAAATTGTTCTTTTTTTTATTATAAATAAACCTATAAATATATATAATCATATGCTCTTCAACAAAATGGTTAAATATTCTTCTTATATCGTTGTCTTGTTCTATATAAACTTTATTTTTAAAGATAAGTTGAAATCCTTTGTAGGGAAAATATTGAACGTGATGACAATACCATTAGGTTATCCCATGCTACTCATGTTTTATATAAACTAGTAATATATAATTTATATTATTCTACCAAAATTGTTTTAAAAATAAACATCATATACTATTGTCATGTTCGTTACATGTACAACATCAAAAAGAACATCACATATCAAAATTATTAATTAGAATAAATATAAAAAAGAACACTTACAGATGCCAAAAGAACATTCTTTTTCTTGAACACAAATAGCTTCAAATAGTGATATCAATGACATTTATAATAATAGCAACGACATTAATTATAATTACCAATATTAATAATTAATAAGTACAACAACGACAATAATAATAATCTTTTTGAACAAATGTACTAGTAAATAGTAATATTAATATTAATAGTAATTGTATAAAGTAGTAATAATAATAATAATAATAATAATAATAATAATAATAATAATAATAATAATAACAACAACAACAACAACAACAACAACAACAACAATAATAATAATTACAATAACAATAATAGCATTAGTAATACTAATAATCATAATAATCATGATGATGATGATAATAATAATAATAATAATAATAATAATAATAATAATAATAATATGTTTTAAAATATAAGCATAATCTGAACTTATCTGGTCTGATCTAATCTGAACTTATTTGATTTGATCTGATCTGATCTGAACTTATTTTTTCTGATCTGATCTGATCTGATCTGGTCTGATCTGATCTGATCTGAAATAAGCAAAAAATAAGGTGAACTGAACATAGCCTACATCGACAATGTTCATCTATATGTTCTTAGCTCTTTTTATCTTTTTTGACATTGATTCTCTGCTTTTTAACTCTCCTTTTACTTTTCTTTCCTACTCCCTTCATCTTTTAAAACTAGTTACTTGCTACATTGTTGTGAACAAGTATTTAGGATTTGCGGCGGTATTGAGGACAATAGTTTTATAAGAAAATAAAAATACTTGAGAGTTATAGATCGGAAAATGACAAAAAAGGTAAAATATTGGTACTTTTTTGTAGATTATAGTTATCAAATAAAGAATTATAGCAAGTAAAAAGAGACTTCCATCTATGAAAAATGTAGCGAGTAAAAAAAGATGAACGAAGTATATATGATTTTTAATACTCTGTATTTTTTTAGTTTTCCTGTTTTGGCTTTGCGCGTTTGTCAATGTATTTCTTTGACCTTAAATTCCTTTCATTACGTATTAGTAAAAAATTATGACGATTGATTATTATAAAGTACTTATTGAGACAAATCAAATATGATCGCACATAACTATATTTTTTATTATATATTTAGAAGAATCTATCTAATTGTGGTTACAAATTAATATATCATGATAGAGCAAATATACGAATTAATAATTGAGTAAAAAAAATAAACAAAATCCCTCACCTTCCACATAAAGCATTAAACGATTTAGTAACCGATTGTTAAATTTGACTAAAAACATAAAATCAAGTAAAAAAATATTTAATTTATGAACAAAAAAAAGGTTAAAATCTGGTGAGAACCATAACATAGAATGATAACCTAGAACCAATTTAGGCCCTTAGATCATTGTAAATGAATATTCAAGATGTTTCTCATGTCATTCATGACATATTCGTAATTAATTGGAAACATACAAATCTGGTTCTCAGCTTCTGCAAAGTAAGCCAAAAATTAGTAAAGGTAAATGAAATCGATCGATAAGCAAATGAAATCGCTGAAAAAGTAAAGAAATTGTAAACCAGTTTGTGAAGTTTCAAGATTACAAAAAATGTCAATAATGATATGAGAAGCATGTAGACCATTCAATTTTAATGAGCTTAAGGCCTAGATTGGTTGTATGTTCTCATTGGAATTTGGTAAAATCTAGATATGTACAAACGGTCTACTTCTCAATAATAGAAGTATTGTTGTAGACATATTAAAATATTTCTATTATATCTACAACAATATGCACCCCGTTACATTCTTTGCTACGAAATTCTGACAATGAACTTATTGATTTGATCTCAAAGATTATCACTCTCAAATTATGATTTTCTTCTTCACTATAGTTAAAACTTAAGTTAGTTATCACTCAGATGCATGCCAAATTGAGAAGGATTCTTAATGGGAGAAAAATCATAGTTTCGGAAAACATTAATGGACCATTTGTTTACTGGTCATCAATGATTGTAATGGCAATGTATTGTATTGTGAATTTGTAAAGGAAATCTCAAGTAATGCTACTTCATCCAAAATATCTATTTTTTTCCCCTAAATTTTCTTTACCATCTATTACCATTTGGGAAGGTGGTATTGCTTGGTAATGAAATTTATAAAGATAAACTCATATTTTGAAATGAAGTTTCAATACCATGGGTATTGACATTAGAATTTGATTTACACTAAATTACAATACTATCATTTTATGACCACTATATAAACATGTTATTAATAAATTTTGGTTGCTTTTGATTATTAAGAGATAATAAAAGGCTAGATTAGGAGCATTATCATAAATAATATTTCACTTATATTAAGTCGTAGGGGTAAATACGATATACTCCCTCCGTTCTTAAATAGAGTGCCCATTTTTCCATTTATGTTTGTCCCAAATAGATTTTCCATTTCCTTATTTGGTATGGGTCCACTAATTAAAATATTATTTTTCTTTCAACTTTTATAATATCACCCACTTTCCCATATGGCCTACATTCTCTCTTCTTAATAAACAATTCATAAAAAGTATACCAGCTTCTATATTTAATTAATGATTTCTTCTTAATACTTGTGCCCAAAAGAAATGGGCACTCTATTTAGGGATGGAGGGAGTAATGATTAATTTGTTATTAGAAAGGAGTTAACTGTTTATCTTATAATTTTCTACAAAGTAATAATATGATTTATAACCATATATCGCATGGGTATTAGACTAGAAATAGGGATACTATTCGAGATAGATAAATCAACAAAATGAGATAATTGTCTAGCGTTATATGTCAAAAGAGGAATTATAAGTATTCAATATTAGTTGGTTTTACCCTCAATAAATGAACACTAAGTTTCTTCACTTTCTGGTTTTCTAGAGAGAAGGATGGATTGAAAGGATGAACCAGTTTTTTGGGGTGTTGAGAAACAAAAAGAGTGAAACTGTTTTGAAAAGATTGGATAAAGTTATTAAATTGGAAAAGTTGCTATTTTACCTATGTACTTTTGCTTCACCTTTTCTTATATAAATGATAACCATGAAACGTAAATCATATGGGGAACCTACAAAGCACACATATATAATACTCTATTACGTATATATATGTTCTAAATTAGTTTAATCAATATTAAAACTTGTGTTGACTTGATATATTTTTAAAAAATTTACCTCCATATTTTTAGTTCTTCCGAATTGCTTTTTGGAAGAAATCAAGGAGTAAGGGTTAACGGTGGGCCATTGAAGTTAGTTAATATTCGATTTGATATTTTGATCATCCTTATCATAATTAAACTTTGGATGATAGGTAAGTTATTTAACTTTAGACAAAAGATTAAATATCATGATACGGGTACCACATACTCATTGTCAATTTTATAGATGGTGGAAGTGATCTTATATCAGCTATATATAGTGGAGAACATATATTCGGCTATCTAAAGGATCATTTAGAGGAACCTAAGTATTTTCAAACGAGGGATATTCTTGCTTCGATTCATGAGATAGTGGAGATGGTAAATAATGATCATGGGTTGTCTGAATTAGCTGGGGAATTAGTAGAGTATATTTAAGTTTAAATGCAATTTCCAAAACTTAAGAGTGCATGAAAATCTACTCCATTGAATTCCTAATACGATTAGATGTTTCGGTCTACAGTCTATTGAATCACTATTTAACACTGAAGGAGTGAAGTTTGGTACACCAACAATGCTACCGAGGAATATTGACGCAACATCTGGTTTGTGTAACAATATTAGGCTGATAATCGAGCATGTAGGAAACCGAATCATCCAAGTTGTGGTCATTTTAGGTAGCAACGAGGAATAAGGTATTTATACCCTGTATGATACTCATTCCGTCAGACGGAACATAATTTCCTATGAGGTTTCAGAAAAAGGCAGTTTTCTTTGGCAGTATTAAAAGTCAAGGACATTTGTATCACATGGTAGGTTTGTATCTGATATCTCGGGACCAGTTATCGCCGTGGCCAATTTTATGTAGCCACTTCTAGAGTCACGAGTAAAAAGTTCCTAATAATAATTTGTGAGAAAGAATATGTGATGTCTAATACTACGATTAATGCAACATATAAAAAAGTCTTCCAAAACATATGAGTATTATATATGTATTCATATGTATTTGCTAAACAACTTTATAATTAATATAAATGTACATTTTAATTATATAAGAAAGTTTTTGATAGAGTAGTCGTAAAAAATTGTTTATATGTTTTCAATGTAGCTGATATATACCCGTCAAAAAAATGTAACCGATATATAAATATTCTTATCAAAATAAAAAGTTCCCGTGCATTATGCACGGGTCCAAGACTACTGATACAATATAAGTAGAAAACAAACAAACACACTAATACTATGTAGAAAAGTCAAAGGTAATATTTAAACGACAATTCAACATCCTTCAGTTGTGAATAGGGCTGTGAAAAACTGACTCAACCTGTTTATTGAACCCGAACCCGCCAATGAAATAAGCGGGTTTGGGTTGAGATTTTTGACCCATTTTAGTAAATGGGTTGACACAACTTACCCATTTAATTAAATGGGTTAGGTTAAGGTTGACATTTTCAACCCGAAATTAACCTGCTTTGACCAGTTTAACTCATTAATTTATAAATTTCCTAAAAAGTTGTGTTAAAGTTGGTGAAAATTTTAAAAATACTTAAAAATTCTAATTGTATAACACAAAAATTGAAAATAAAATCTAATCATGCATACTTTTATGTGAATTTATTGTTGAAAACTAATAAATTTTAATAAAAATTTAATAGTAATAAATATGTAAATGGGTTAAACGGGTTATATGGGTAACCCGTTTAATAAACAGGTCGGGTCAAGGTTGAGTTTTACAACCCGTTTATAAACGGGTTAGGTTTGAGTTGCGACATGTTCAACCCGTTTATTATTAATCCGAACCCGACATGATCTGTTAATCAGCCCTAGTTGTGAAACAATAGTAAGGGTAAAATGTGAAATATTTTGTAAGTTCAGGGGTATTTAAATGTAAAAAATTGAAAAAGATCGGACACTATAGAAAACCAGCAACCAGAGTAGGGGTGTGCACCGGTCCAGGACCGGAATCCTGGGTTTTCCTGGACCTCTTGGACCGGTCCTGGACCTCTTGGACCGGAATTTTTTTTTTAAAAAAAAAAAAATCTTTTTTATTTTATTTAAATATATTTATAAATTATATACATTAAAAATTAATAATTTTAATGTCAATAATCCTAAAAGAATAAATAGCAGGTTTTTAAGTTTCTAACTTTCTACCATTTAATTTTTTTTAACATATAAATTTTTTTTTTACTAAAATAGTAGAAATTCCGGTCCAACCGGTCCGGACCGGAATTTTCTGGGTTTGGACCGGACCGGACCGGTGGACCGGAATCCTGATTTTCGGCGAACCGGGGTCCGGTCCGGTCCGGTCCAAATTCCGGTCCGGACCGGTTTGTGCACACCCCTAAACCAGAGTGTACATGGAAAAATCCAACTATATATTTTATATACGTCCAACCTCACAAACAAGGCTCAATATTGCATACAACTTGCTTGAAATTGCGAAAGTGGAAATGTTTTTGGAATATTGTTGCTTGATGGTTTTTTAGAATTGTTGTGAACGATTTAACACCTATAAATTAAAAAAATAAAACGATAAGGGATCTTATAGATCGGATCTTAGATTGTTTGAATGCCTGCCCTTTGTGCTCTGTTCTATTAAACTTATTTTAACTTATTTCAGAAAAAATAAGATAAGATAAAATAAGATCGGATAAGATAAGATCAGATAAGATAATATAAGATGTTAGACACACAATAAACTATCTTATAAGATAAAGTTTTTTGTCAGAAACAACCTTTTAAAAGTGTCATTTTGTGAGAAACAACCTTATAATTTTTTTTTGTCAGAAACAACCTTTAAATGCGATTTTCTTGTCAGATCAGACCCTTCGACTATTTTTCGGCATTGACTTGATTTTTCCGGCGAAGACTTGAATTTTTCGGCAAAGACTTTTCTTTTTACCCCATTCTCTTTTTTTTCCCTTCAATTTCTTCCTCCCAAACCCACCCCAACCTCCAGCCTCACCCCCCATTTTAGTCCCGCCTTGCCCCACCCCCCACCCCCACCGATAAAACCACCCTCACCTCCTCCCCCACTAGGAAACCACCCTCCTAGCCCCGAAACCTCCCCCACATAAACCACTCCTCCACCAAACTCGAAGAAGACCCTACCACCCTATCCCGAGTAGCACCCTGCCACCACCACACCGCCACCACGCCACCACCAGCGGGGTGTTTCGGGAATAAAGGAGTGCAGGGGGCCGAGGGTTTTCGGTGGTGGAGGTTGGGGTGGGGTTGGGAGGAAGAAATTGGAGGGAAAAAGAGAGAGAAGGGGGTAAAAAAAAGTCTTCGCCGGAAAAATCAAGTCAATGCCGGAAAATGGTCGAAGGGTCTGATCTGATAAGAAAATTGCATTTAAAAGTTGTTTCTCACAAAAAAAATGTATAAGGTTGTTTCTCACAAAATGACACTTTTAAAATGTTGTTTCTGACAAAAAACTCTATAAGATAAGATAAAATAAGATAAGATAAGTCAAGATAAGATAAGAAAAGATGAGATAAGATAAGACAAAATAAGTTGAATCAAACGAATCCTAACAAAAATGATTTGAAAGCTTGCAAGTTTGAGGGTAAGGAATTCGATTATCTGTAATCAAATCACAACAACAACAACAACAAAAATGCATATCCTAAAAAAAAAAAAAAAAAAAAAAAACAAAAATGCATATTACATTTAGTTAGCAAAAACGCAGCCTAATTTATAGGGAAGTAAAGTAGACCAAGTAGAGTAGAGTAAAAACTTCTCATATTACGCAACAGCAACAACAACTTATGCTTTTATTTTTTATTTTATTTTTTTAAGGGCAAACTTTTGCTTTTTTTTAAGGACAAACTTTTTGCTTATAAAAACAAAAACAAATCTCACAAAGAAAGAGAAAGATAGTCAAACCTGGAGGCATTCTTCATACAATATCAATATGAGCCCCCTAAAATATGTGAAGCATCATCGCTTTTTATTGTTTCTTTTACTGGTTATCGGCGTTGTATCGTCATTTCTTTGCTTCTTTAGCTTCCTATTCTTGCACCTTAGGAAAAAAGAAGAGCCTCAAACTGTTCAACACTACTACATCATTGCAGGATGCTTAGCTTTTATGCCACCAATCATTATGTGTGTTGCACTTATATTCATTATTATAGGTATGACGACCCAAGATGGGTGCGGAAAAATAGATTTACACCAATACTTGAAGCAGCCATTCTTTTTATTAGGGGATCTTATCAATGTGAATTTTCTTCTAACGCTTGGTAGGGTAGTTGTAACGCTGGTGGCATGCTTTCAGTTATCACAAATCTCGGATCAATCGTCGTCGGCAGGTTTTTATGCTGTAATAGGCTCATTGGTTGGGAGTTTTTGCTTGGCTGAATATATGAGTTTGATGGAAGAGCTTAAGATGATTGCTGTTGGTGTTGAGAAAGATTTGGGGTTTTTTAGCTATGTGATTGCAAGTGCACTATGCGCAATTCAAAATTTATACGGAGTTGGAAAGTATATGGTGATTGTATTCTTCACATGTATGTTCCTTGATCAGCTTCATGGCTTCATATTGCCAAGTACGAACATAACATTGCATCAAGACCAGATTTCCCAAGATATGGAGCGCCATGCCAATGGAATCAACAGTGATGTTAACAGTTAATACCTCCCCTAATTGCGAATAGTGCACTTTGATAACATATATATGAGGAGTGAACTGTAAATCTTTCTCAGATTTGAATGTCTATTTTTTTTAGTAAATGAGGTTTTTGGCTCGGACTATGCAACCGAGTCTTTATGTGTCTTAATTATTGTTGAAGTAGTGGAGTGTTCATTATATTTGGTTACTTTTTTATATTATTATTAAAATTGTTTCTTGTGACATTGCTTTTGCCTCTGGATCTATGGAGATTGAGGTAATTGTTCCCGGTGACAGTAATTTTAGCTTGACACTTTTCTATTCTTTTTGTTGCTAACTTATATGATGCACAGGCTCCAATGGAGCAGGTTCAACAACCTTATGCTGGACAAGGATATACACCACAACAACAACGCGAGCCTGTTTCTGCATACGGGCAACAGGCTGCTGGTTATGCGCAAACTGGTGGATCAACCACTGGATATGGTCAATACCCAACAACAGCACAACCAAGCTAACTGATCCATCTGTTACTGCTACTAATGCTGCTGCATATTACCAGGGCCAAGTAGATCCATCATTGGCCAAGTATTTTGTATGATATTTAAATTGATATAATATTTTAATCAATTTTCATTCTGATATAAGTTCTTAAGCAGTTGGTGGCACCAAATTTAATCCCGAAGCAAGAGACAAATGACAAGTCTGATAAACCAAAGCGACTTGCTTTTGCCAATATAAAGCGACTATCTTTTCCCTCCACTCATTTTTAGGCTTTCAAAAGTAACATATGTGTAACGGTGTTCTTAAATATCCGATCCGGTCGATCCGATCCGTGATGATGTCGACCCGATCTGATTTTTTAGTTTTCGGATATTTCAGATTGGATATCCGAAAATTTCCGAATACTCGAAAATATCCGAAACATGAGGATTTTTTCGGATATCCGATACGAAATATCTGAAAATATCCGAAATATCCAATGACCTGATCCGAAACTTATTTTATAAACTTTTCCTCTGAAAAATTCATTTTTTAGTTTTCGGATATTCGATCCGATCCGATCCAAAATTTTGGATATTCAATTTCTTCGGATCGGATTCGGATCACATTTTTCCCGATCCAAAATTTTCGGATATCCGAAATGAACACCACTACGTATGCGTATATCATTGAATATAAATAATCTTTCGCTTTTTTTTTTTTGGTTCCACCATGGTGGAACTGCTCCCATTTGTTGGAATTGAAGAAAGATGGTCAGTGAAACCGAAAAAATGATTTAGTTCGATGGAACCGATGATTTTTTTTTGAAGGAAAACATGTGGCTTGTGAGAAGGAAGGAGGAAGGGAATAGGAAGACGAAGAGAAGTAGGTAATGCATCAGGTAGAGCTTGGAGGTAGGCTAGGCTCCGGCGGATGCTGGCGCAGAGGATGAGGGAGGAGAGTGACGGTCAGGGGAGGAGGAAGAGGAAGAAAAAGAAGGGGCTCGCGGTGGTGACTGCTGTCGGAGGTGCAGCTGTTGCCACTAGCGCTGGGCAGGGAAGAAGGGAGGAGGAAAGAGAAGGGAGAAGGAAGGAAGGAGGAAGGGAGGGGGGAGGTGGCTGCAGGTGGTGGCTGCGGTAGTGGTGGTGGTGACAGTAGGTTAAAGGAAGAGGAGGGAGAAAGAAGAAAAAGAAAACCATATAAAAAAACAGGTGGTGTTAGTAATATATGGGCGGTAAATAGCATCACAATATAAATATAACATGTTCTTCATGAAATGAGATTAGTACATAAGGAGATTTGTTAATATAATATGACCTATTTATCCATTTAGCAATTTTTATATATTTTTTTAAAATGGGCTAGACCTATCCTTAACGTGATTTGGATATCTCAACTCAATATATATATCATTAAAACGTGTAGAAGAGTATCGAAACCTGGCATGTGAACACTGATATGGCTCCATCTAAGCTAATTGGCATTCCTCTTGTGATTTTAAAAGACCAATAAATAGCGCAAAAGATTTAATCCCCTACACATCTAATTCGAATATCATTCTTTCTTTACTTGGGTTTATCTATTTAGTTGCTACATTTCTACTTTGGAATTGGAGAACCCACAACATAATTACAATTTCACCCCTTTGTCCGCATTCTACCTAGTAATGATGCCTAAAATAATAAGAATTCCTAATTAACCCCCTATTTTATGACTTCGGCCCAAGTCCCAAACCCTTATCCCTTATTATTTACCTCCTCGACGCCTCATTATGTTCTCTCTCTCTTTGACTTTCATCACTCCTCTGACTCTCCTCTTCCTCTCCCATCTCGCTTCAAAAAATCTCGGATCTTGTGATTTCTACTTACAATATTACACCAAAACAATAATCTACACTTTCTTGTGATTATTTTGAGATCAATTTCTCGTAATTTTGTGTCGATTCATTTTTTTTCCTCTGCTTGGATATGATCATTCCATGGATCCTTCAACCCCAAGAAGTATACATCATCGTTTTGATTTATTTGATGCTGAGGCGAAACGTTTAAGGGTGGCAAAACACAATGTGGTTGAAAGTAGGGGTGTGCACCGGTCCAACACCGGACCTAACCAGACCGGTGGATCGGAATGTGAAATTTTTTTGGACCGGGACCGGACCGGAAAATTTCCGGTCCAGTCCGGTTTTGGACCGGTTGGACAGGAATTTATATTTTTTATCAAAAAAAAAAACTTGTTCTTAGGTTTTAACATATTTATAAATTCAATATATTAAAATATAATAATTCTAAAAGCAATAATCTTAAGGGCAATAAATATGAGGTTTTAACTTTCTAATTTTCTAGGTTTTAAACTTTTTTTAACCTTTAAACTTATTTTTTTTTTAAAAAGAAATTCCAGTCAGCCGGTCCGGACCGGAAAATTCAGGGTTTGGACTGGACTGGACCGGACCGGAAAATTCTAGGTTTGGATTGGACTGCACCGGACCGGAAACCCGGAATCCCAAATTTTCATGGACTGGGGACCGGACCGGAACTATTTTGGTCCGGTTCCAATCCGGTTCCGGTCCGAATTCTGCTCCTAGTCCAAAAGTGCACACCCTTAGTTGGAAGTATGAGGTTTATTTTAAAGGAAAAATTGATGGGAATAATCCCACCTTTGGGCTGTCTTCTTAAAACAGTCCTACCTTTGGACTAACTCAATAAAATCCCACCTTTTGCCTTATCTTCTTAAAATGGTCCTGTTTCACTTGTTACCTGTTGGAAACCGGTTAATTTTTTTTTTTATTTCTTCTTAACGGTAGGAGATGGAGGAGAGAGATAAGTGGGACTGTGGGAGGTTTATCGACCAAAACTCTCGTCAACGCTATCGTCCTCGCCGGAATGGAGATCATTTCTGCTCTGGCATCTATATCAACATTCTCTCCTCCGTCAAACAATCGTCGGATCGCCGACGCTCCGGCGAGCAGCATAGGAGAGAGATTAAACCCCCCACATCAATGCAAAATCATCCCTTAACCACTCAAACACGCCACTATATATTCAAACAATCGTCGGATCGCCGACGCTCCGTATCCTCCAATCGATTGCGAAAGGGCTATCTTCCTCTTCTACCTTTTTGGTTTTTTACCCTCTTCTCTCTTTGTTGAAGCTGAAGTCGGAAATCCATAATTTTGAAGCTTCTCGCAAATTGCGAAAGGGATAAACAAGTGTGATTTTTTCCTTTTGGTTTCACATTACATCTAATTTTTTGTTTTTTTTTTAAAACTTCACCCAAATTTTGTGTTGTGGGTTAATTTAGTTTCCAATCTTGCGTGCTTGTGTTTTAGATTTCCCCATGAAACTAATCCATGATTCTTGAGTTACCTTCACCAACAAGAACTTAAATTCCTATTATTCATCTTCAATGCAATTATAGTCTTATTATCAGCTACATAACTTATAACACATATCCAATTTGATAAACCTATCTATTTCTATTCACAACACTCTGTGAACCAACTAAATTGAGCTTAGAAACGTTTGTGTGGAGATATGTATACCTACCCTTAATTAATACAATTCAAGCCTTCAAGGCCCGAATTTATTTTCCAAATAAACCAGATAAGAACAAGAAACATAGCGGAATGAAGGCCGCAACATCAACACAACCACCCCGATGCGCCGAACAAAGGCAACAACAAACTTATAAACTCATAAAAGGAGTAACTCCTAACTCCGGGCTCCGATTGAGGTTATTTATTGTGCCTAAATTGATTTACTTTTCGAGAACTACAACTTTATGAATAATCAAGGAGCAAAACGGGAATGCATGTTGGTGATAATTGAGCAACCTGAAAACGAAAGTAGAGGAGAGAGAAAAGAACAGGGACGAGCAACGGAAGCGCACACCGGCGTAGGAGAGATGACGGAATGCCGACAGGAGCACTACTGGCATAAATGGCAGCAAAGTCCACCACCCAAACAAATGACCCGAGGAGGGAGAAGTTTTCAGAGAGCGAGGGGATGCAAGAACGAGAAGATTGGGTTTTTTTTGTGTTTCTATAATTCTCAACCCAATTTGGGATAATTAAACTGAAAATCTTCACAGGAACAATTGACAACTCAAAATAATTGGAATGATGTTTATAGTTGATCCTGAATTCCTTTCAAGAAAACCCCCAGCCATAATACAAAGTAAAGAGAGAAGATGGAGAAGATTGGGGTTGAGGAAAAATGGGGGATTGCACTCAAATATAATGGGAAAATAAAACACGTGAGTCCAGTCATTGCCACGTGACTTATTAACTTACAATTGCAGGTTATCAACAGGTAAAGGTCCAAAATAAGAAGATAAGGTAAAAGGTGGGATTTTATTGAGTTAATCCAAAGCTGGGACTGTTTTAAGAAGACCACCAAAAGGTGGGATTATTCCCATTAATTTTTCCTATTTTAAACAACTTGAAAAATAAGGTGAAGATTTTGGAGGCTATCATAAAAGGAGAAAGCTGTAATAAATACAGAGGGTTGTAATAAATGTGTTGGGTATTTATAGAAGCAGAATTATTAAGTTTTTGTAAAAAGAATCTTACTGACATAATAACGTGTTAACTATTTTTAAGGAGCCAAAGATTACGTGCTTAAGTTTGTGAGTTATTTCATTTGATGAGTTTCTAATGTCTTTTAACGTTCTCTTCTATGAAACAATGCTATGCATAAAATTAGAGTTAAATAATCACTTTTCGAATTAGTATATTCCTTGCATGCATGAGGTCATGTGATTTAGTTATCGTGAGAGACTTCAAGTCTTCCGTAGAGTTTGAGTCCTTCAAACGGTGAAAGTTGCATCACTAGTCACTACAATTACAACATTTTTTTATAAAGCATGACATAAGTGCCTCTAGAGAGTCGGTGCATATGTTTTTGAAAGCTGTAAACATTCATCATCTAAGCATAATTCGGAACATAACATCATTCTGCCCTGTAAGTTGTATTACAAATAATGAATGATATGCAACGAGTCAATGATCTTTTTGCAAGTTAAATTGAAAAAATATACTCTCTTAATTAGAATAAGTCATACAAAAGGATTTGTTATTGTATAATCGATATGAACCAACTAAAGCACAAACTATTAGAGCGGGAAAATAAGTTAAGAGTGGCATCTGATATGGAGTTCTCTTAAGAAAGTCTTAAAGAATAAATGAATAACATAATGGCCATAAAAAAAATGTAATATCTATATTACACTCCACTTATATTTAGAAATTAGAGAGAATCAGACAATACAAACAAGTTAAATGATAAAAGCCAACCATTAAGATAACGATAAGGAAACTCCAATAAAGTTTAGTATTAGTTATTCGATCCCCCACGTACATTATATGCTCCTTTTATAGTCCTAACTATGCTGTTGTACAGTCGTTAATATATATCCGTTGTGCATCTGGATGAGAAACAAGAACATCAAATATGCATTCGGAGAAGCGACATAGAAATGAAGGAGATGGAGTGATTTCTTGTTTCGGGTAGTCGTCTCTCTGATGCTCTTCAGAAGTACTACCAATACAGTCGTGGTTGGCGTCGCTCGGTTTGAAGTAATTGCCAACGAGAAATGTGAGGCTAACAAACGTGGATGACCCAAAAATGAGTTGATCCAAATTCGAACGAGTAGTAGGCAGTGCAAACCGAAGCTGCCATTATAAACTCGAAATATTTAAATTCGGGTAACAAAAAATTATTATACAGCCCACAAATTCTAGATGATTCTGCCGCACAAAAACTCTGAACAGCAAACCCTAAAATCCCCACCAGTGTCCAATTTTTTATTCGGCTTCACAATGTAGAATCTTAAGAACTGCAACCAAAAATTGAGCAACGTAAAAGTTCTATAAATCCATATCCTTTCTAACATCCATTTTGGAGGTTTAGTAAATAGTACAAAGATGAACCCTACTGCAGAGATACCGATAGAAATAATATCTATACAAAATGATTCATACATGCTAGCTGTGTGTCACGTACCGACCCTTCCCTAGTCGCTATACGTGGCCCACTTGCTTCACAGTCCCGTCGGAAGACAAGTCAGGGCATCCGATTGCTTAGCTTGGTTAGCTTGGCTAAGCTAAGTGTGCTACGAAAATGGCTAAGTATGGAAAGATGGCTAGAGAGAGAATTTATAAGAATGCTCTTATATTGCTCTAGAGAGAGAATACAATGTTGGCTCATTTACAAATGAGGAGGGGATGCCTATTTATAGCCCTCCATCCTACCTTGCCCCTAATTCTAGAAAATTCCGCACCTCCTCAATTGGAGGGTTCTAGACACATGCTGCCCTAGAACAATCTAGACACTCTACAATGTCTATGTACAGCAAGGAAGACTCTAGGCACGTCCTAGAAGTTCCTATCCTAGAAGCTTACCTCCATGAAGCATGCTAGGCCCTTCTAGAAGCTTCCGTTCAATCCCGAAAAATGGCCGTGCACCATCACCTGATTCTGGGCCTCAAATCCAAAATCTGGCTCGACCATTATCTTTATTAGCCCACAATATGGCGGACCCCAAAATTTGAGCCCATTTGGAGCTCGTTTGGCCCACCAGACGCCTCGTGCCGTTTTGCCCCTCGTCGGGCCATCGCCCGCGCCCGGCCCCCACACCGCTGCTGGGCCGATGCTTTTGGGGCGTGGAATGCCATCCGTGACATTCTCCCCCACCCAAATTCTTGACGACCTCGTCAAGAGTAACCCTCGGGCAAGTCCCGTCTGCCCGCGTCTCGTGCTTGTTGCCTTCTCCCCTTGGCTCGCACTTGACGTCCGTTGCATGTGGCTCTCATGCTTCGCCTTGTTGCTCGTCCCACGGAGCTTGTTTCGATGTCGACCCCTCGACATCGAGGTTTCGATCCGTCCCTGGATCGACTCTGGACGCTTATCCCTTAGCGCCCATGTTGCCTTCAAGGAAGAGATTCTCACGCCCACTTCCTTGCCTTGTGCGAGATGGATATCATACTCGCACCCCTTGCTTGTGATGGTCAGCACCCCATCGCCCAGCTTTATCGGCATGACCGAGTCCAAGAACTCCATGCCCAGCACTATGGACTCGTCATCCATGTCGACTACCAAGAAGTCGACTTTTCCTCTCCACTTCCCCAAGCGGACAGGAACATTCCACGCTCTCCCATACACTGGCGTGGCTCCCGAGTTGATGGCCTTCATCTCGCCATCCACCTTGGTGAACTTCACACCTAGGTTCTTGGCTTCCTGCAGCGCAAGAAAATTGTGCGTCGCCCCCGTGTCGACAAGCACCCTAGTGTGAACCTCGTTCACCGACCCATTTACGACCATCAAGCTACCCCTTGGCTTGATGCTCGTCCCTTGCGTTGTCGTGGATGCCTCCCTCTTCGGCTCCTCTTCCACGACTTCCGACGCATTGAGGAGTCGTACATTGGCGAGCTTGGCCTCCTCGCCCAAGCGCATCGCCCCCATCGACGCTCCCGTCGTCGACTCCTCACCCAGAGTTGCGATGATAGCACTTAACTTTTGTCGCTTAGGGCATACACGAGCCATATGCGGTCCATCGCAGAGAAAACATTTAAGTGGCTTGTGTTGCTTACCTCCATCGCGACCGTCCCCCTTGGACTGGGCCTTGTCCTTGGTGCTATCCGCATTCTTGGCCCTCGGTTGAAGTGATGCTTCCTCCTCCTCAGGATCGTCCTCTTCGATCCTCTTGCCCTTGTCCCGTCTCGAATCCCTCGGAATCTCGATCAAGGACTCTGCCACTGCTATGGCTTCCGCAAGAGTCTTGACTCCCCGTCTCCGTAACTCCCGCTCGGCCCACCTCGCAAACCGTCCATGAAGAAAATGAGGCGAGTCTTTTCCTCCATGTCGGGGATCTCGAGCATGAGCGACGAGTGCACCGGCTAATGTAGTCCCGAATTGCCCCTGTTTGCCTTAGCCCTCGTAGCTTCTTCATTGCAAGCTCCTCGGCATTCTCGGGGGTAGAACCGCCGCTTCAAGTCCCTCTTGAACTCGTCCCACGTCGCGATGCTGCATAGCCCCTTCTTGATGTCCTCTTGTCGCCTCCTCCACCAAAGGACGGCGTCTTCCGATAAATACATGGTGGCGGTACAAATTTTGGAAGCATCGTCTTCCACGTGCATGGCCTCGAAATATCTCTCGACGCTCCATAGAAAGTTGTCGAGAGCTTTCGGGTCACGCTTACCCTCGTACCTTGGCGGCTCGGGAACCTTCATCCGAGGTCCTTCCCGCATCGTGACTCCCCGGCCCACGCCGCCTCGCAAAGCGTCATGTCCGCTTTGCACGAGTTCAGTCCCCCCGGACCGAATCAAGTTGCTCCTTCATGGCTTGGAGCCGCCCCATGAGGGTTCCCTTGAGTTGCGCCAACTCGCCCGAATGAGTCGGCCACCTCGTTCACGAGGAGTTGGGCAACCTCCCCGGCTTCCGTAGCCGTTGCACCGGCCCCAGTTTCGAGCACTTGAACACGGCTATCTATCCCATCGATACCTTGTTCAAGCGTCGACATGCCCGATTTGAGCTCCGCAACGCCTTGCTCGGCAACCCCCATGCTGTCGACAAGGTCCCCCATTGCGAGCTCAACCTTAGCAAGACGACCATCATGCTCCGAGGTCGTTTGCTTCTTCTTCCGTAGGGTCTCATCCACGACCCCTGATGCACCAACACTGTCCTTCGCTTGTGATGCCATCACTCCGACCCACACTTAATGCTTCGTCCACACAACAAAGACCAACGCCTCACCAAAACTCGATCACACACCCCTAGTGATCGTCCAGGCTCGATACCACTTGTCACGCACCGACCCTTCCCTAGTCGCTATACGTGGCCCACTTGCTTCACAGTCCCGTCGGAAGACAAGTCAGGGCATCCGATTGCTTAGCTTGGTTAGCTTGGCTAAGCTAAGTGTGCTACGAAAATGGCTAAGTATGGAAAGATGGCTAGAGAGAGAATTTATAAGAATGCTCTTATATTGCTCTAGAGAGAGAATACAATGTTGGCTCATTTACAAATGAGGAGGGGATGCCTATTTATAGCCCTCCATCCTACCTTGCCCCTAATTCTAGAAAATTCCGCACCTCCTCAATTGGAGGGTTCTAGACACATGCTGCCCTAGAACAATCTAGACACTCTACAATGTCTATGTACAGCAAGGAAGACTCTAGGCACGTCCTAGAAGTTCCTATCCTAGAAGCTTACCTCCATGAAGCATGCTAGGCCCTTCTAGAAGCTTCCGTGCAATCCCGAAAAATGGCCGTGCACCATCACCTGATTCTGGGCCTCAAATCCAAAATCTGGCTCGACCATTATCTTTATTAGCCCACAATATGGCGGACCCCAAAATTTGAGCCCATTTGGAGCTCGTTTGGCCCACCAGACGCCTCGTGCCGTTTTGCCCCTCGTCGGGCCATCGCCCAGCGCCCAGCCCACACTGCTTGGCCAGCGATGCTTTTGGGGCGTGGAATGCCATCCGTGACATGTGGCTTTGTTCGCATATGATTGTTTCTTTTGCTTATCAATTCCATCCAAGATGGAGTGAGCTGACCAACCTGAAATACATAGAATATATACCCATTAAAAAGCCACAAACCAAGTTACTGTGCCTAAGGACAGTGCTGTGACGATTATGCCCTCCCTTGTTCACAGAACCACCTTCCTGCCATCCATTTGCCACGTTTGTTTTTTTCCTCCCGTTTTTCCTCTGAACCTCTCCATTCCCACCTTCTCAATCTTCTTCGTCTCTCTCCTCACCATTATTTCTCTCTCTTCTTTCAGAAGCTGGGTTTACAGGTGCAAGAACAATTCAAGCGGTGGGACTAGGAGCCATGAATTCAGTGAGCAAATGAAGATCTTCGAATGAAGCAATTCATCTTCGACCAGCGCCTTTGGTATCTGATTTCTGAATTTCCTTAGTTAGTCAAAAATTAACACAAACAAAAATGAATGAAATCGTTCGTTTCATAGCACAAAACAGCAGAGTTTCGACGAATTAATGTATTAATGTAGTTCGGCGTGAGATTTGCAAGAAAAAAGCAAAAATCGAATTAATCAAAAGCAGAAGTGATTGCGATGAGCTAACCCTAACTTTTGGGGATTTTTTTATCGATTCACTGACGAATGAAGAAGAAGCGCAAAATTGGAGTAATGGAGGAAGATATTGAAAAATCCCTTTCTCCATATTTAGGGAGTTCTTGTGCAATCTTCAGGGAGTTCTTGGGCAAGGTAACCTATTTTCTGTTTTTTACCCATATTGTTAGTAGATTTGTATATCTTCCTGTTTACTTTTCTTTTAATTTGCATTTCGTGCAAATAATATTAAGGAGGTAAGAAATTGTGATGTACAAGAAAAGGTTGTGTATTATTTGCTTATGTACAATGGTAGTAGAAACAGTCGCCATTGCTAGAATGCTGGTTTCTCTCTCTCTATCAAGCTGTTTTTTTTTAGGCTTTCAAAATTCAGATTTTCAGTATGAATATTTGGTGGGCTTAAAGTTGGGTTTCAGAAAATAAGCTTAGATGAGATTCATATTTGATGGATCTGTATCTATTTGTTGGGGTGTAATTGAAATTAGTTGTTTGAGCTTTAGGTATCCTATATTTTGATAGTGGTGTGATACTTTAGGGAAATCCATGTAACATAGTCTTATTTTTATCTAATACATAAATGATGTTGATTATGAGCTTCACCGAGGATGAAATTGAACTAAAATTGGCAAATTCTAACCAATAGTTACATGGAAATGTTTTGATGGCGAGATTACTATAGAATTTCATAAGTTAAAGATAATTGGTGTACGTTTGCATTTGTGGTTTTGTGGATATGATATTTGGAAAATAAGTTGGTTATTTAGGATCAATGCGATTACTTCTAGCTTGCACTATAAAAATTTTGTGATCTGCTGATTCTGTAAGATCTCTTTTTTATCATTTTCATATCAAAATTATTAATCCATTTCTAGCATTTCTTGAGTTTACCATTACCATCCAGATATGTCTCAAGTTTACCATTATAAATACGGAAGCTTCAAGCTAGAATTAAATAACTAAAATGATTCAGTATTACTAATTCATTTGATTTACCTTTTGTCTTTCAGTGGGAATTGGTTGCTAAGTTGAGTAAATTACTGGAGTGAGTCACTAACTTGTTGGGTCCATGCGGCATTGCAATTTGCAAAGGGAGATGAGGTGAGAGTAGTAACCTAAACCAAAACTTTGGTGCTGCTCACTGTTTTCTTCCATGGAAATAAGATAAAGATTGATATTTATGCTGTATTAATTTTTCATCAAAGTGCAGGAGCAAATGCAGTGCCATCATTGAGGAAAGTGCTTTGGGATGTTGCAGTGGAGAAGGATAGAACATTTGCTGCGCAGGTCTAAACTTTAGAAGGAATAAACTTTATGCTATCCTCATGAATTGGTTCAGTACCCTGTTACATTAATCCAATATTTTTGTGTAGGAGTTTCTCTCATTGCAGATTCAGATTCAGACTGGATTAGCGTTTAAAAAAGAGGAACAATACAATGTATGTTGTTTGTGTTTTTTGTTAATTAAAAACAATGCAGACATCAAATTTGAACCTCTGCTTTTTTTTTCCTTATAGATATTGTGAAAATATTATCTATGTGGTTATATGTGTGAAAGGCTTTACTTTTTTTATATTGTTTTCGGTAATTTGAAGCTTCAAATGGGCTATCTTTCCTTGAAAATACATGTTAGTACAATGCTTTTTTAGTTTTAGAAAGAAAGTTCTGCTTAAATTTACACAATGAGCTCGAGTATCTCAGGTAAATTCAACTGTAGAGCACAATTATCAATAGGTGATGAAGTTTCCATTTTTGTTAAAGAAATCATAAAAAAAGTAGGATTGGGTTTCCCATTTTTATTGATTGATTTTAGTTATCTTAATTCTTCATCTATTGGTTAACCTCTCCAAAAGTGTTATTCATTTTCTGTTATATATATTTGATTTACGACTTCTTATTTGGGACATGCCCTACATTATCTTGATTCTTTATTTTTTCCTATTAGTTATTTTCTTTCTATTGAAGATCTTGAACTTGTTTCTCCTATTTCACAGTTTTTGACATTGCAATTTCCTGATTATTATTGCAGAATGTTTTATAGACTATTAAATTTTCATTTGGCTTTCTTTTCTAAGCTATGAATAGTTTTGATGCAATGTTATATTGTAATTGGGTGTCGGGCATCAAGTTATAGGTTGCATTGAAGTTTGGGGTCCATTCATCAAGATGTTAAGGTTAGACAAGACCAAAGGTTGCCTTGTGGGATTATCGAGATGTAAAGGTTAGACAAGATATGTTTGTTAATTATGTAAGTGCTATGTGAAATTTGTGCTTTTCTTTTTCTGAAAATGAATTCTATTTCTTCTTATTAGAGTATATGTGTTCATAATTAGTTTATTACTATATTCCTCTCCACATTTTGATATTCATTAAAGAAAGTAGGTTGTTGCTGTGAATTTTAGATGAAATTTTCCCACTATGTTTGTCTTCTTTTCGACTAATTATTTGTTAGAATTGCTTTTGCTGTTTCTATATTTCCCACTATGTTTAAAGCTAGATTACTTTGTTTTTAGATTTCAATTTAGATACAAGCTAAGAGTTGCGCGCAGAAAGCTAGGTGTATCCTATCATTATTTATTTCCGGACAATTAAAGAACAACTTTGTATATGCCATAGCAAACTGAGTTACATGAGTACCTTTGGCTCTAGCACAAAATGAATCTCATGACATTCCGACATATCCTGAGCTTGAAATTGAGTAGCCATTTAACTCTATACTAACATTACTAATAAAAAAAGCTCCATGTAAAGGTTTAGTAGGCGCTTATTCAAACTTGAAAGTAATCATGAATCCATAACCTTTTCAAAGTTGCAATGTATCTACTATTGAATTCAATAGTGTTATGAGTCATAAGTTGGATTGCTTGAGTGAATTTCCGGCACTGTCTTTGACCTTTGATTTATTGCCGCATGCTGCCCTAGCTTCCATTGCATCACAGTTGCTATGAGCAGATCACACAATTTTTATAGTCTCTCTATATATATATATATTTTTCAACTCCAGATGCTTTCAAGATGACTTTTCATTTCTGGGTTCATTTTTGTTTGTTGGAATTTTACTTAGAGGCTTGATTGAATTGTCTAGCTACTTCCTTCCATTTCCTCCTATTTCACGCTCTTAGTATGCTCTCGTGATCAATAGAGAAATGATAATATTCTTATGCATCAAGATTTTTGATTTGTAGCATTAGGATTAGAAGGTTCGGCTTTTAGATTCTCCACTTCTAATGGATAGGACATAGGTCGTCTACATATTTGTTAGTGGCTTGTCAAAATGTCAACTATTGGTTTACTTTTTCAAATTGAAGCTAAAGTTAGAGTGAAAGACGGCTCAAAATCCAATTATGTTTTGCAATTACTATATAACTCAGATAAACTCAATAGTATACTCAATATATACCAATTAGATCCAACCCTTTCGTCTTAACCTTTCAGGAGTAAGTAAATCATCTTCTATACATCCTAATGCAAAAATGATTACCATAATCAATTAAATTCTTAATACAAGCTAGGAATTTAAAGGAAAAATACTCTTCTACTCCAGTGTATAGATCTACTCTAAAGATTCCTCACTTACCATCCTATCATTGCTCACGCGAACTCGAGTTGGGTAGTTAAGCCTATATTATGCCTAGGTTTAATTACTCATACTTGCTAAAAATAAGAAGAGAAAGAAGTAAAACTAAGTTAAAACGAATGCCTCAAATCATGAGAGAGAATATTCTTTGAATTCGTTTCCTTTGTGTGACCTGAAATTAGCTAATATGTGCTACAGGAGCTGCTACCTTTCATGAAACCCAAACAGAAGAGGGGGAGCAAAGTTCAAATTTTGAAAGAGGTGTTGCTCAAGAGTAAAGTGTTCCATTGGTAAGTTTACCATCTTATTAAGTGTGCCATCTTATTGGTTTAGGACTTTAGGCGACAAAATTAAAGATATTTCTCATTTTTCTAAGTTTGGGCTAGGGTAGATGATATATCAATCTCCGTAATTTATTCTGATCCATTGTTAGTTTCCTTTTCAGTACAATTTGTTGTGATTTCATTTCTCTATGTTTCTTTAATATTTGTGGAGTTTATTGGGTTTTTAATTTCAATTTGTCTGAAATTGTATCACTATTTTCGATTTGCTCTTCAATTACTCTGTTTGGTGGTTTCGATTCTTTATCACTCTTTGATTTCAGTTTATTTTGGCTCTTTCATTATCATTCTTCACCCATAATAAAGAAGAGAAAAGTAAGAAAGCAGGCTAATGGAGAAAGAAGGAGGTGATGCAGGTTCTTCCCCCAAAATGGAGGAGCCAGAGAAATCGAGGAGCCAGAGGAGGAAGAAAGCAACCAAGGACATGTGTGCCTTCTGAGAATTTTTTACCTTCTCTGTGTTAATACTCTATAATTGGGTGTTAATTGATGGTGGCTTCTCTCTGTTCATGAAGCTTCAAGTATTGTTGAACCACTTTGTCGTTTCTATTGTTGAAGAATGAAGTCATGAAAATCTGACCTAGGTTTCCCAACATTCTAAGTAATTTGAAGAACTGATCACCTGTTGAAAAGGGGAGTGAGGGGGAGTGTTGTGTTATGTTACTCTGATTCAAGTACTTGTGTTGGACACGGATAATTAGCAAATTTATGGTTATTTTCATGAAAGCCAAAATGAAGTGTCGAAGTACCCCTGGACGATACATCAATACCTATGTCTAAAATGTCGAAAACTTGACACAAGTAAACAGGAGGTAAAATGAAGAGTGTGAGTAACATGGGGGGATGTATGGGGGGCTATGATGTATTCATGTATATAGTGATTTTGTTAGTTGCTGACTAATTTGATTGCAGCTTGATTAACAAAAAGAAAAATAGTGATTTTGTTAAGGCAATTAGACACTGGCTAATTTTATCTAAGCTTGATTAACAAGAAGAAAAATAGAACAGATTAACTCATTTCAGAACCCTTTTCCCTCAATAGGTTTGCTTTGCTTGTAATCATTAACAATATCGTCATTAGTGTAATTTAGGTATGTGGGTTAAAATGGTCTCAGGATGATAGGGAACTTGCATCAGGAGGCAATGACAATCAGGTAATTTGGTAGAGTTCAAACTTTAGAAGTTATAACTAATTTCCACAGTGCAAGATGTTCTAGAAACTAATTGTGACTACATATTTCATGAAAATCTCAGCTCTTGGTTTGGAACCAGCATTCTCAGCAGCCAATTCTGAAACTAATTGAGCACACAGCTGTAGGGAACTTGCATCAGGAGGCAATGACAATCAGGTAATTTGGTAGAGTTCAAACTTTAGAAGTTATAACTAATTTCCACAGTGCAAAATGTTCTAGAAACTGATTGTGACTACATATTTCATGAAAATCTCAGCTCTTGGTTTGGAACCAGCATTCTCAGCAGCCAATTCTGAAACTAATTGAGCACACAGCTGCTGTGAAAGCCATAGCTTGGTCACCCCACCAGAGCGGTCTTCTTGCTTTCGGAGGTGGTACTGCAGACCGTTGTATTCTATTTGGAATACTACAAATGGGAATCAGATAAATAATATTGATACAGGAAGTCAGGTATGTAAATTTCGAATATCTGATAATAGCTGTCACAATATACTATGGTGAGCTAAAATTTTGCATAAATTTGTTCTGAAGGTATGCAATCTTGCATGGAGTAAGAATGTAAACGAAATAGTTAGCATTCATGGGTATTCTCAGAATCAGATAATGGTGTGGAAGGATCCTTCAATTGCAAAGATAGGAATCTGAAAAATTCAAACTTTCTGCTCATATAATTTTAGAGGAAAATTCAGACTCTAATTGTACATGTATATATACAGGTTGCTACTTTGACAGGCCACAGTTTGCGAATTCTGTATCTTGTTGTTTCTTCTAATGGTCAGGTAATACAGTTCTGTTGTTTGCAGTAAGAAAGTCGTTCAACAATTTCCATGATTGATTGCTCTTTAGTTTGCATATATAGGTCAATGTATCGGGTTTGCGTCTGATTTCGGTTGTGCTTAAAAATATAACTTAATAGAATTACAAAGTATGATAGATGAGTCAAATTTGGGTTTGGTTCAGGTTTGACTCGGTTGTGCTTACATAGTGTAAAACTTGGTAGAATCACAAAATATGATAAATGAGTCAAATTTTAGGTTTGGTTCAGGTCGGGTGGGTTCCTGTCCCTAACAATATCTTAATTTTGCAGACTATAGTGACTAGAGCTGGAGATGAGACCCTAAGATTCTGGAATATTTCCCCTTCTGTTAAAACACCGGTATGTATCGAATGTTGAAAAGACCGCAGAAAAAACAGGAATTTGTATAATATCAGACTGCTAACTTTTCTTTCTTCTTGAATTTTTTAGGCACCAGTCAAAGAATCTGGTTTGTGGTCATTGGGATGAACCTATATTCGCTGAGGATGTTCCGGTTATCTGTCCAAGTTGTGAACGATGAGGTCCATGAATATAGAGCAAAGTGAGACATGTTCTCTTTCTTTGTTTTTGAACTTCAATTTTTCCGCATATGTGTTTTGAGTTCTCTTTCTTTTTCGTGTTTACTTGATTAGTTGATGTGCGGGTGCTCTTGATTATGGAATTGAACTTGTTTGTTAGCGAGACATGTTCCTTGAGCTCTTTTCTCTCCTGCTTATGTGGGTGGTTCTGACTTTGGTGGTATTGGACGAGGTGCATGTTGGGATTTCTTTAATTTGTTTGTCAAAGATTAAATGTTTTCTTTTTCTATTGTGTTATATATTGTGTTTTTGGGAATTTCATAAACGAATTTATTAATAAACAAAAGAGGAAATTATGGAGAATAGATAAATGGTTAGATAGACAAGGCGAATATATATGGATAGATAAATGGATAGAGAGGGATAATCAAGGCTAATATATGGACAGTTTGATGGATAAACAAAGAAAGAAGGAGATCAAATAATATATATATATATATATATATATATATATATATAGAGAGAGAGAGAGAGAGAGAGAGAGAGAGAGATATTAAGGAGAGAATTAGGGCGTTTGAGGAGCATGTCTAATATCCATTGTATTATATGATACACTTTCGCCGTTCTTTTGAGGAAGATAGAGAGTGAATTTGAGACAATTTCTACAAAACGCAAACATTTCACTTAATAAAAATGAGGGAGTAAGCACTTGTAGGAGAATATTATATTCATTTGAGTTTCTTTTTGGAAAAAAAAAAATAGATGGTAATACGAGGGAAGGGGAAACTTAGTAAGAAGGATGGAGAAAGGTATAGAAGAGGGAGGATGAGCAGATAAGAGTTGAGGAGAAGATCTGAAGTGCTAGAAGTTGAGGAAGAGAGGGAAAAAAAAAGAATATCAAAATGAAAAAGAAAGAGTCGAGTTTGGAGAGAAGAGTAGAGTTGTTCGACCTTATTTCAAGTTGACTTCCCACTTGTGTTACTAACCTGTCAGTGCTGTAACTGGAGTGCTTAATCTTGGGACCGGATTGATCTCCAGGGCACTGTGCAGTTGTTGACATTATCACAAGATCTAAACTAAGCTGTTTGAGTTGGAGTAAATATACCAAACATTGTATTGCAAGCAGTGACTGTGAGGGGATTGTAACTGAGGGTAGATGATGATGATGGGGTTGATGAGAATGGCACTAGGGTTGAAAAGGTTGGTTCTTTAGGGAAGAAAGCAAGTAGGTTCGATTTGAATTTAGGGCTCAATGATTTAATATGCATAATTTTCAACACTTTTTAGTGTTTTCACTTGATGAATTGTTTAACAATCTGAATGTTTGGGGGTCTGAAGATTCTTGTTTTGAATTCTATGAGTTGTATTAGGGTTTTGGTACTGCTAATTGGTGTTAAAACATCTTTTGCTTTTTTTTATTCTTTTTGATTCTTGTTTTGGTTGTACATTGGGGTTTTCGGAATTTGATTTGTTCTTTGTTTTATTTGATTGAATCAGCAAAGATGATTACAGATGCAATTTACAAGGTAACGTGGCTGTGGTTCTATTCTACTGACGCTTCTCCTCTGCAGTTGGTTGACGTTGTGTTGTTACTGTTGCTGCTCCTTCTATTCTCATCATGTTCTCTGTAATTCTTCTGTATTCAAAGCGAATTCAATCGCTTAAGGTCCTAATTCAACACCTGTTTAATTTTTACATTGAATGTGGTGATGACAGCTTCCTTCGATTCTTTCCCTGTTTCCCTTTTGCCATTTATGTCTTCCAAGCATATATATTCATGCTGACATGCTAATAATTGTTGTCTTGCAAAGTTAAGCAACAATATGACATTAAAATTCTGTTTTTCAGTTCCTTTTTTTGCACCTTCACTTTTATGATAACTGGTGTTCTTGGATCAAGTGTATTTTCAATTTAGATTTTTTCGCAGCGTGAGAGATAACTTTTTTGAACAACAGAACCTGTTGTTCATTTTGGAGTTAACAATTTGTATGAACAACACATTCAGGTGTACTTTTAATTCAGGTGTATTTTTACACCTAGACTGCAGATTAACTTCAATACATACAATTGATTCTTCACTTTTTTGCACCTTACTACACACAATTGATTCTAGAACTCCCCTTCTCCTTTTTAACATCCAAGCTTGGTCCATTTGTAAGACATATTAGTATTTTTTGCTAAGAATGCTTACAAAAGTTGTAGCTTAATTCGTACTTGCTTACCGTTTGTCACTTTGTCGATTTCAGACCGCGAGTCATGAAACCTGAATCTACATTCCGCGATTGGCTTTCCCCCAAAAGCAAGGCTTATAAGGTCAAGGTTAAGGTTATTGAAAAGCGTCGTCCAACAATATCTCCAAATAAAAAGGTGTCCTGTACCCGTCACTCCTAGAAGATGAAAAGGTATTATAGCTTATTTACCAAGTCAAATACTCTAATTATGGTGTTAGCCACTGGGTGATTAAACGACTTAGATAAGAAATATGGACCTTAGATTTACTGGAACTAACTAATTGTTATATTATAAATTAGAGAGACAAAAAATGCAGCTCATCTACTACTCAAACTCAAAGTGAGGTGCGCACTGAACTTAGACAAGTAAATTCAAATTTGCTTCAAACTACTACTCAAACTTTATTTATCTTCCCAAAGTACACCACGCACTGCACATAGTAAGTAGATAAGCTAGATGTAGACAACATGTGCTGTGAGTTTGGTATAATTCGGCTTGACGTATGGATATCTCTCTACTTTTTGATAATTTTTCTCTGACTTGTTATGATTAGTAGGAACTACTTGATCTTAGAGAGAGGATTGAAGTGTCAACACTGCGTTGTGTGAAGACAATTACCCAAGAGCTTGACAGAGTCTGTGTACTGTTCGTCAGATCAGTTTCAGGAAGAAAGGAAGATGTGCAATATGCTTGGTATCATTTTACTCCATGAAACTTACCTTCTTGTGGGATATTGACATTTGCCCATATAATACTAAATTACTGAGTATATTCTTAATCTCTTATATTAATCACTAACAAGTGAAGTTAGGATGGATTTTTTTAGTCAGGCTTGCTATGGACAGTATATACAGATAAATGTATGCCTATAATCTAATTTTATATCTTTCATTAAATTAATAGAAAAAATAGATGAGTACTTATCACAAAGTAACAAAATAGCAAAGTAGATCCTAGGAGAGCAAACTTTGTAGATAACGAACTACAGATGGTCTCTGTCTGTTATTTTTGTTCTGTCTTTATTGTTAAAAGTATTGTTTGTGATACTGAAGCAGTTATCTTGTAATGGCAGGAGGAGGTGTACAGGCATATGGAAAAATTTTGGAACCCTAAAGCTTATGGCCACTATTATCATGTCAGCTGCATCAAGAAATGGTTATCGATGAAGAATATATGTCAAATCTCCAAGGGCCCGGTTATGCTAGAAAATACCAAGGAGAAGTAAGCTAAAGCTCCGTGGATGCTTTTTATGTAACTCCATTCTTTGTAGATGTTACACGTGTAAACATGGAGAACTTTCCTCAAATGAAGTTATCTACTTATCTCATGTAGAAGTACTATTACGGCCCGTTTGGTAAGAGGTTATAAATGGTGGGAATGGTAATGCATTATAGTGTAAATTTGTACTAGAAATCCAATGTCATTACCAATGGTAATGCTACCTCATCACAAAATATCCATTTTCTTCCTAAAATCTCATTACCATCCATTACCACTTGGGAATGTGGTATTGGGTGGTAATGAAAATTTATAAAGGGAAACCCATGTTTTGTGATAAAGTTTCATTCCCATGGTCATGGACATGTGAAAATCTTTACAAATTTACACTAAATTTCATTACCATTACCACTATTTATAACCACTAACCAAACGGGCCGTTAAGGTTATGCTTCGTGGATTGATCAAGAACAGGAGAAAGTAGTTTATCTAAGTCTTTTATTTGTATCTTTTGTTGGACTAAATCATATGTGTAATCTGTTTAGCTGATAAAAATAGTCAGCCTGTTTAAAATTAATGCTTGTCGGTAGTTTACTGTATGTACATTTCGTCTCGGCCATACTAAGACTGAGAGGAAGATTATTTACCAAGCAACTAATAGAGTTAGTTTATACTAATTAACTAACTATTACCCTTAAAACAAGAGTAAATTCAACATGAGACAGTGGGGACTCCTATTCTCCGAACTTGTATCTCAAAACTAATTAGTCGACAACTACTATCTCACAACAATTAAAAATATCTTGAAGCAGTTAAGGAAAGTCGGTTGTCAGTCAGCAAGAACCCCAGTTCTTTTTCAGAATTTAGATCCAAAAAGAGCAGACTTCAGTTTCAGCATAAAATCTATCATAAGTTATTACTCTTTATTTGAACTAAAAAGCGAGTGTTAATGGAGTCCATCAGCGTGACCAGAAATAATCTTAGTGACCAAACTACCAAATACTATCGATCTTATACAACAATGAGGAAGAATGGCAAGTTAAAGCCTTATTCTCTGTATCGCTTAAATAATTTAAGATAAGTTTTTTGATGTGGTCATAAAAGTAAGTTTTGTTAATAATATTGAGATTTTTTGTAGTGAATCTCGTGATTAGGAAGGGTTCAATATCAGTGATGTCGTTGTAGTCTTGTGTGTAGACTGTAGATTGTAACCATTTTAAAGTGGTTAAGGATTGCTCCTACTTAAATTGCCACGTGAAAAAAGCATTATAATTAGATAAGGGAATATTTTGTTTGGAACTTTACAAAAATATGATCATGAATTTCATATGAGTATTATTACAAGTAACAATAAATTTTGTTAAACGATTTTTCGACCAAATGTCCCCATTTATGTTTGTTAAAAATATAATATACATCACAAGCACAATCAAGATAATTAAAGTATTAGTTTCATTTACCATTAACTTCCCGAATTAGCTAAATTTCACTACCTAGCTTGAAGAAACCATGAGCATAACTTGTGATATGCAAATTCGTTTATATGCAGTGTTGTTAAATTGTGCTATACTACAAGCTTATGATAGTGTACAATTGTTTCGTTTTCACTACATGGCCATATTACACAATAACCGTTACATAGTACAAATTGTTTCAGTTCATTCGGACAATAAGCATTACATAGCCATGTTACACAACAACACACTTGAGATAACATATCTCAGTTATAATTCTTATAAATAATAGCGAGCTCTGAGCAATATGTTTCTACCATAAAGCTCTGAGCAATATGTTTCTACCATAAATACAAACTAATATTACATTCAACGATCATAATTAAGATGCTTTGTCTAAAATAATAATACCATTAATGTTATTAAGTAAATTTTGCTATCTTAGGGGGACCGTGAACTATAGTGCATGTCCAATAACTGGTGTTTAAAAAAAGTCAAAGTGTTGTAATATGTCACTTTTCAATAGCAAAGGAAGTTTGGTTTTGCACTATAAATTACAAATTTTATTTTTTGTTCTTTAGTTGCTATTATGTAAAATATTCTTTATTTGCCTCCAAAGTATATCTTCCATATATCAATGTTTTATAATTTTAACAAAAATATTAGTTAAGATAGTGATCAGATTTATATGTCCATATAATAAAAGCCAAAAAATACAAGTACACAACAAAAGAAGTATGATTTTGATTTCATGATAAGTATTTAAAATTGTTTGGCTGAGGGCCTATTCTCTTCGACATAAAACAACTGAACTGAACTGAACTGAACTGAGCTGAACTGAACTGAATTAAAATATAACTAATTAATAGTAATGATTATCATTTATGAACCAATCGAACCGAACAAAAGAACCGACCGAATCGAATCGAATCGAAAAGAACCGAATTGAATCGAATCAAATGAATTGAACCGAATCGAACCGAATCGAAAAAATAAGGGGAGAATAGGACCTGAGTATAAGAAGTTCTCTTTAACTAGGGAGAGGTAGATAATTAATTCCTCTATTGTTAGGAACGAAGGTAAAACTTCTTATATATCTATTACAACCAAGCAATTTTTCAAGTTCTTAATCTACGTTATTTTTCAGTTCCTGTGTTTTCCCACCACCCAATTATTACCCGACAACCAACATGAATGAAGGAAAGGAATAATAGGCATTTAATCGTTAGATGTGAATTTTGCGTGTAACACCCCGTTTTGACACCAATTATTCGTACAGTTAGTACCAAAAAAAATTCAATTGATACCGAAATCCCCAATTAAAGGGAAAAGAGTCAAAGATAAATTTCGAAAATTAAAAGATGCCCAAAATAGAAGATTAAATATCTATAATATTTCTTTCAAAAAAAATTACTACCTAATTAGTCATTACCATCTAGACCAATAGTACAAGGTATTATCTCACTTAATCTAATACACTTCAAGTTCCCATATGAATCGAACAACCATACTACCACTAAAATTACCAAGAATGATAATGAATTACTTTAGCAATAAACACACTTAGATTACAAAATTTTACATAAATGCAGTATAGATTTTATCAACATTCACCAAAAACACAAGCTGCCCTTTGGACCACTTCAGGCAAATCAGGCCCTCTACTCCACTCCCCAGTCCCACAATCAAAGATATACTTTATCAAATTTTTCTACTTTGGGGAATGGCTATCTAATTACTTTATCTACCTAACTACAAAGTTCACATACTTTGATTTTGCTTAAATCAATCATGCTAATACTTGCATTTAATTATTCACCACTATTTTCGCTACCTTGGGGGGACGCGCGCGATAGCGCGTGTACCAACAACTAGTACATAGAAAATGTAGGGTATGAAGGATTGCAACTTTAATAGACACAGATTTAGTATGCCACTTATTCATCATTGTCAGCTTTGATTCCAAATCTCTTTCTTTCTCTTCCTTCAGGAAAAAAAAAATCTCTTTCTTTCTCAAATTTGTTCTTTGTTTTATTTATAAGCACAGGTTTGTTGTTGATCCTATATCTCATCGTAGTCTTCTATACTTCCCCTACAATATAGGCAAAATTTTTGCTTTTTAAATGTTGAATGCATCTTTCTTTTTCCCCTAATTATACTAGCATTTGGATAAATTTTTACTTTTTTTTTTTTGTTTTGAAATAGAAACAGTGAAATAAATTTACCGCTATCTTAATTCCTTATTTCTTAATTTAATTTAAAATTTGAGATAAATATTTTAGTTTGGAATTTTTTCTTTGTTTTTGGGTTAGTAAGGTGGTCCGTGGTTGCAAATTGCAATACAAGTTGTTCACCAAGTTTGATAAGAATAAAATAAAGTCAGTTCTCTCTCTTACAAATAAAGTAAACCACAAAACCCTTCTCTCCCTCCTTTCCCTTTCTCTTCTAAACCCTAGCCTCCATTAGTCAGTAGCGTATCTAGGATTCCAACCCTATGGGTTCGGAGCTGGTAAAAAAAATACACCCATTCACTCAAAGTTCAATACATTAATTCAAATATCAAACTACAATAGTAAATAGAATGTTAATTCATTACATTACATCAATAAAAGATTACAAAAGCATCCTACGAGTTTTCATACTTTGGAAACATTTTAATACATCATCATCACTAACTTGAACAAAAAGATATCTCTCAAGAAATGTGACTAAGCTATCATTCAATAGTTGATCACCCATACTATTCCGCAACTTGTTCTTGACATAAGTCATCGATGAGAAGACCCGTTCCACACTTGCCGTTGCCACCGGAAGAATTAATACTAGTTTTATGAGCAAGTAAACTAGTTTATAAGAATTATGCTTTTTTGGTTCAACAAGCATCATTCCTTCACTCCTCCAAACCTTGCATCTTTCTTCATGTCATCATATAAATATTTAAGTTCATGTCGAAGTGTTGTCTAAACCCTTCATAGTCACAATACAATCTACACAAGCAAGAAATTTCAACTCTATGAGTCTAGACACTACAAATTTCAATCACATTCAATCATTCATTCATTCAACATTTATTCAATATTCACAATCCACAATCCACATTCATTCATTCAACATTTAAATCTGAAATTCGTAAAGCAAAAAATTCAACTCCATGAGATTGAGTCAGTGAGTCTAATAATACTAACAACTAACAAGTAACAACTCCACATTCATTCATTCAAGTATTTAAGATTTAAATGATTAACAAAATTACAAAATTACATAATTACAAATTTACAATTACATATTCTAATGTCTAAAAGACAAAATCTGAAATTCATATTTAAAATTGAAGAATTGGGCGTTACCGTTCAAAGCCGTTGGCTAGATGCGGTCGCCGAAAATGAAAGAACTTGAGTAGTCGCCGGCTCGCCGCAGTGCGCCGTAGTTGTAGGAAGGCTGAAGTAGATGGCTCGCTGCAATGCATCGTCGCCGCAGTTCTTCGAATCTTCGATGCGAAGGTCAGGGAGTTAGGGTTTTGGTCTTTGGGGAAAAAATGTCAGCCTTGTGTTTTGTTCAGTAGTTGAGGGAAAATTGGGCTTAGTTATTGGGATAAATGAAAAGAGAAGGAAAAAAAGGGTGTTTGTTCACTTGTTGGATTCGAACTTAAGACTTCAATCCCAGCCCATGCGCACAATGGAGAGACAAAACCACCTGTGGCATCTACTTCTTTCCTAATCTACTTTGCATGCAAATAGTATATGTCTAATATCTAAAATATTTTTAATTTTAAAAAAAAGGGGCAATTTTTTTCCCAAAAATCACCGGGTTCACCTGAACCCAGTGAACCCATAGTAAATCCGCCTCTGCCATTAGTGAATTTCAAAGGGGCTTCCATCGATTTTATCGGTGGATAGCCCCACCATAATTTTAATTTTCATTGTTATTTAACTTTATTTATGTTCATTCTTGTTTGAATTATAGTTCCTCCATTAAAGAGAGGATCGTTTCTCCCTTTAAAGAAGGATTTTTTAACTACAATAATATAAACTTTTGCCCGTTCTCTCGCAATAATACAAACTTTTGATTATTTCTTAATAATACAAACTTTACATCAAAATTCCTCCAGTAGGTCAAGTTGACTTGTAACTGGTAAAACAAGTCAAAAAAAATTACAAAATGATCTTTCTTCTTTGTCCCTCCTCCCCCAACCCCCCACCCACCTGAACCACCTCAGCTAGTTACCTCCTACAACAAGTTAAAAATCGGTATTGTCCTACTGGAGGAATTTTGATCAAAAGTTTGTATTATTAAAAAAATAATCAAAAGTTTGTATTATTGCGAGAGAACGGGCAAAAATTTGTATTATTTTTGTTAAAAAATCCCTTGAAAGAAAGGGTTTTTCTCTTCTACTTGGGAGAGACTTTAGTTTACTCCATTGTTTCTAGATGAATTATCGTAATTTTGGATCATTGATGAAGAACTATGCGGTGTCAAAGCAGATTTCAGATCTACAATTACAATAAATGGTATCAGATTTAATTCTATTTCAAAACTACAACATATCAGAAGATCCCCTAGTTGAAGGCTGTATCAAACAACGATGTAAAAGAGGGTATGCGGAATTGTTAGATCTACTACTCAAGAATCGTGCTTTTGCAAATTCTGAATTTTATTTGTTCAAAATTGTTATGTATTTGTTATTCCTTATTTCTATTATAGATGTCGTATGACACCTTTATTAATGAATTAATTTTACTTTTTAAAAAATGTCAGTTCTCTCTTCTATAAAAAATATTATTTACAGCACATAAAGATTTAGCGGAAATTTACTTCCCTGCAATCTGTGTATTTCATATTTGGGGCTTCGGCAATTGGCATTCAGTAGTACGGAGGTCTCTTCATGCAAACAATTGTTCTAATGAGTTGTCTTATTTTAAGAGATGAACGTTTTCATTTCTTCTACTAACGGAGTGCGGCATTTTCTCTCTAATAGCGCTTTGTGTTACAACTAGTTAGGTACTTAGGTGTGCCAATAATACGAATCGAGCTCGAGTTTATGATTGTTCGACTTGACTCATTAAATTTTCGAGTTCAGTCGAGCTCACTCGAGTCGACTATATATTGACCGTGTTTTGACCGTGTTAAGTTTTATTCGAGTTAGTATACTACTAATTTTAAATATTTCATGTGGAAGGACATTAATTGAACATTGGAACGTTGACATGTGATAATTAATATATAAGTTGTCCAGACATAACTACTTCCTCCGTTCTAATTGAAACATACCTTATTGACACATTTTTTAAGAAGCTCATGTGAAGAGGAGAGAGCGAGAGAGACGCATAGATAAAAAGTAGGACCCATGTGATAGGAGATAGATAGCGATAATATATTATGTCACCAAATAAGAAAATATATTATGTCACCAAATTAAATAAGAAAATGTTGCAATTAATATGAAACTTTCAAGTAAGGAAAACATTACAATTGAAAAAGAATGGAGGAAGTATACAAAATATTTGTCGAGGAATTTTTTATGAGAGTGCAGCTTTAATAATTGACATTTGCAAAAATCATTATATTATCAACAAATATAAGGAAAGGATTTTTTATCCTTGTTTTACCTATTGAGACTCCTATTATTTTTTCTCTTTCTAGGCTAGCAGAAGAGGTTTCTTTGGCTAATAACTACGTACATAAAATAAAGAGTATGAAGTGATAGAGGATCTCCTTGCATGATTCACCGAGATGGGATAAAACGATCCCAAGGGATTCCATTAACTAGAATTGAAATGGAAGAGTAGAAAGACAACTTTAATTTGATCCAATTTTGCCAAGTTGAACAAAAGCCTAAACTTTTTTCTAAAGTAGTGAACAAATCATTCCATTGTATTACAATCTTTGTTCATGTCTAACTTAATGGATATCCAACCTTGTTTTCCTGTTTTAACCTAAAAGAGTGGAAAACCTTATAAGCTATCAGTACTTAATGGATATCCAACCTAGTTTTCTTGTTTTAACCTAAAAGAGTGGAAAACCTTATGAGCTATCAATATGTTGATGAATTAAGCGATCAGGAACAAAGGCTTGCTCCTTGAAGCAGGTGAATAATCTTCCCCATTACGAATTTTTTTAATCTATTAGTGATGATTTTAGAAATAAACTTATAAATAATGGAGGAGCAAAGACTAAGGCCCCGTTTGGTAGGGTGTAAAACATTTTCCTGGAAAATTATTCTCCTTTATTTTCGATTTTACATTGTTTGGTTTGCAAAGAAGTGTACACCATTTTCCTTAGGAGTAAAGTTGCTTACCCAATGATGAAAAACCATTTTCCCTTCCCTTTTATTTTTCTTTTGTTTTATTATTTTTCTTACATGGAACCATACAACGGAACCCTAATTTTGGAATTGTGTTTTCCATTGTAAATCGTTTTCCATGAAAATCATTTTACACTGAAAATGTTCTACACCCAACCAAACGGAGCGTAAGTGGAAAAATGTGATTGCATTCATTAGATTATCTATTTTGGGAAACAAGGCTAAGAAAGTGTGGTTAATCTCTTTCAACATATTCCCTGAATGAAAAAAAAAACTCTGACAACCATAATAAAAAAATTTCCTACCAAGGACCAGTACTTCTACAAGTAAAAAGAAGGAAAGTCATCCAGCCCCAAAAGCTTATGAGGAGCTAAGTCAGAAGTTGCCATTTTCTTCCCCTAGAATATCTTCTATTAAGAAATTATTATCTTCGTTAGAAATAATCGTGGTTAAAAGATAAAGATGTGTTTAAGTGGTTCAAGTTGGGTTTAATTTGAAATAGACCTTTGACTATGAAATTATTTAGTAATCCCCTTTTAGCAGATAGGTAGCTTAATAACCCAACTACTAGGGGGGCGTTTGGTTCATATAGTGGTATGGGTTTGGAATCAGGAATGAAACCAAGGTGGTATATGTTTGGAACTTGATACCTAATACCATGTGTTTGGTTTTATTTGGGAATGAAATTTTTTCTTCTATTTGATAGCTTGAGGTATTGGTATGAGCCATACCCACCTCCCCCCTTGGGTTTCTAAACCCCATACCTTATGAGTTTGAGGTATTGGTTTTAAATCTATTTATTTTGTAAACAAGCACTAGGTATGGGTTTTGCTCATTCTAAACCCATACCTCATACCAGAATCATATGAACCAAACGCCCCCTAGGTAGTTTGAAATAAACCTTTGATGAAATTCTTGTAACCTGACTTAAGTGGACCCGGTCCACATTAACATTAGTGTGCACCAGACCAAAAGCACGTATCATTTCTGAACAATCCTCATTCAGAAACTCACTATATCATGCATAATCCCATTATATCATGTAAAAACCCACTATATCATGCAGAATGTTACTATATCATTCTGATGCATATTAATTATATCATGCAGAAACTACATCATTTCTAAACAATCCACTATATCATTCAGAAACCCACTACATCATGAATAAACTGACTATATCATTAACAAAAATACTACATCATGCAAAAACTACATCAAATCTGAACAATCCACTATATCATTCAGACACCCATTATATCATGCAAAAACTCACTATATCATTCAACATTACTATCATGCAGAAACTATATCTTTTTAAAGCACGTGTCACGATATACTACACAACCTACATTTTCATGCATGTTAAAAATTAAATCCTCCACTATATTGCATATAATTTCACTATATATTTCCGTTATTGAAATCCACTATATTGTATATAAGTTTACTATATGAAGGTAATATCAATTACCAACCCAGTGCACACTAAGTTAGTTTGCACTGGGTCCATTTAAAAATTTTAATTAGTTGAGTTATTAATAGGTAGAAACTACATCTACCCAGTTATTAGTTGGGTTATTAACGGTAACCTAGATTATTTCAGTTATGAATTCTTTTATTTGGTTTCTATTTTTCCTTATAGAGGCATGGGAATGGTAAAATTTTGAGTTAGTATCCCCTTTTAGCAAATAGGTAGTTTTGCTATTTTTACTTCCCAATATTCATTGCTAAAAGACATTTGTCTAGACCTTTTCTTTAAACAAATTCTCTAGTTTATATTGACACTTTACATTATTTGAATCTTGCAAGAGCTGATCTTGTATAAATTTTATCATACACTTGGGTGTACCGTGAGCATGGTACACCTAAGGCTATTTTTATGCTCATTGCTCATTTGAAATCATCCAAATGAGTAAAATATAATAAGGAGAGATCCAAATGAGCAAAATATAATAAGAAGGAGAGGTTCAAATAAGCATAAATTAGTCTTGGGTGTACCATGCACATGGTACACCCGAGTGTATAAAAATGAACTCGTGACCTTGGATGGTCTCTACCTCTTTGTCAACGTTACGCAATTGCCGAGAAATATTGTCAAATTGAGTTTCATTCCATAATTTAGCTTTAACTTTTAAAAGACTTTTTTAGTGGGAAAAACATGTTAGAGCTTGTGAAGTTGGTACACCATGTTTTCTTTAGTAGGTTATCAAAATTCTTTCTTGAACACCATATTTTTTCAAATTCAAATGGAGGGACTTTGATGTTTGAAATAGGGAGAAAATCAAGAGAAAGTTGGCAATGGTAGGAAGAAGAGAAACTCTGGTGATTAACTCTTGCTTGAGGAAATGGGCTAATCATTGAATACTAGCTACTTCCAATTCTCAACATTAACTACATTTTATAAGAAACCCATGTGAATAGGAGAGAAAGAGACAAATAGATAAAAAGCGGGACCCATGTGATAGGAGAAATATAGAGAGAAGATATTACGTCAAGAATAAGGAAATATTGCAATTAATACGAAACTTCCAAATAAGGAAAACGTTGTAATTGAAAAAGAACGGAGGAAGTATACAATATTTGTCGAGAATTCATGTATGAGTCTTTGATCATTGACTTCCACAAAAATCATTATATTATCAAAAAATATAAGGAAAGGATTTATGATCCCTGTTTTACCTATTGAGACTCCTATTAGTTTTTCTCTTTCTAGGCTAGCAAAAGAGATTTCTTGGCTAATATATAACTCCGCACATAAAATAAAGAGTATGGAGAGAGAGGATCTCCTTGCATTATTCACCGAGATGGGATAAAACGATCATCGGGAATTCCATTAACTAGAATTGAAAAGGAAGGAGTAGAAAGACAACTTTTGATCCAATTTCGCCAAGTTGAACAAAAGCCTAAACTTTTTTCTAAAGTAGTGAACAAATAATCCATTGTATTCTATTATAGTCTTTGTTCATGTCTAACTTAATGGATATCCAACCTTAATTATTTTCCTGTTTTAATCTAAAAGGGTGGAAAACCTTATGAGCTATCAATATGTTATCTTGAATCTCCCGATCAGGAACAAGCGCTCCTTAATGCAGGTGAATAATCTTCCCCATTACAATATTTTTAACCTACTAGCTAGTGATAATTTGAGAAATGATCTTATAAATGGAGGAGCAAAGACTAAGTGGAAAAAAATGATTGGCAGTTATTAGATTATCTACTTTGGGAATTAAGGCTAAGAAAGTGTGGTTAATTTCTTTCAACATATTCCCTAAATGGAAAAAAAAAACTCTAATAGCCCTAATAAAAAATTTCCTACTAAGGACTAATACTTTTGAAAATAAAAAGAAGGAAAGTTGTTCAGCCCCTGAGACTTATTAGGAGTTAAGTCAAAAGTCGCCGTTTCAATTTATTCCCCTAGAATATCTTCTATTATACTGATAAGAACATATACTACACTAGATCTTAGCCAAAAGGCCGAGAAAGGTATGGAATACTTGTCCAGGATACTCAAGAAGATAAGTATGGAGATAAGTATGTACTTTGCAGATGACCTGATTTTGTGTAACTGAGGTTTTTATGCCCCACTCAATAAGAAATAATAGAGCAGGCAATAAAACGAGAGGACTTATATATTACTGACAATTTAGAGATATTACATTACAATCCTTCCAAAATAACCACAAACCTCTTGAGAAATGATTTGGTTAGAACATTATATTTGTGTGCACACTCCTTACATAACTTTGTGATGGGTATTACAAGCCTTTGGGAATTAACATCATCAATGACCGGGTAAATTTTTAAGAAATTTGTCTCTTTATATATAGAATATTGAAGAGTTTTTATAGTTCCTATATGCCCGTTGGAATTCAGTGATTCGTGAATTGGACTCGAGCAACAAAATCTGAAACATACTTTTCTTTTTTTTTTTTTTTTTTGGGAAAGGATCTGAAGCATACTTTATAAAAGTATATGTTATGTTTCAAGACCTCTTTATGTTCTTTACTCCCCTAAACAAAATATCGTAACAAGCATAGACATGCACTTATAAATATGTCTTACTGTTAAATTTTAGACTATCAATATTGAGATATAAAGTGTTAAATTTTATTGAATTAAAAAACTTATAATGTTATGCAACATTGCAACTGATGGGTGATTATAATTCTTTTTTTTTTTTTTTTTTTGACGAAGGTGATTATAATTCATTGATATGGGGATTTGGAAAAAAAAAAAATCAGCTGGCTAATTACCATATTGGGTATGTTCTGTTCCTTATTTTCAGTGCTTATAAGAAAAATAATAAGTTTAGATAAGTTTAAATAATGTTAAGGGACTAATAAGTTCAGATAAGTTCAATTCAGCAAAAATAAACAAAAAAAAATAGGTTTAAGACAGTCAGAAAATAGGTCTCATAAGTTCAGAACAGTTCAGATAAAGTCTAATAAAGACTAACAAGATTTAATAAGTTCAGATAAACGTAGATAAGTTTCGTTGAGTTCAAATAATTCAGTTTATTTCTCATAAGATCAAATAAGCGAAATATGTCAAATAGAATAAGCCCGATCAAATAAGCAAAAATGTGTTAAATAGAATAAGCCCAATCAAATAAGTTAAAATATGTTGAATAGAACAAGCCCATTATCTCTCATTTTGGTGACCTAGTTTCTAACATACTACTTTCTATCTCCTCTCTCTATTATCTTGTCTTTCTATCTCTATAATTTGGTTTTACTCTAGATACTGTGCCCCAAAGAAGTAGGAGTGTTTCTCTCCATTTTGGTTCAGATTATTTTTTTTTTCGGGGAAACATCAAAGCTAGCATTAATCATGGGGCAAAATTGTCCATAAGAATGTAAGGAGCCAACTCCGGAGGAGAGTGGTTCTCCCAAATCTGTTCAACCCCAAAAGGGATTAGCTTAGCTAAATTATGCGCCACATAATTTCCGTCTCGTTTGACATGAGACCAAATTAAAGACGAAAAACTAGTACCAGAGGCTAAAATATTAAACAAGATATTATCTAAATCAGAGAGGAAGATAACGTTCTTCGAAAGACTGTTAATTACTGTCTGACAATTGGATTCAATGATGACATGTTGCAAGCCAAACTTTTTGCTCAGACGCACCCCCATTTCTATCGCCTTTGCTTCAGCTATTTCAGGAGCACATGTGGCTCGAACTTTACTGGACCGCTGCGAACAGACCCCTCCCCATCGAGTCTCGTGCAATGACACCAAGACCAACCCAATCATCAATCACAAGGGAGGCATCAACATTAACTTTGTGCATACCTGTTGGCAGGGGGAGTCCAAGACCTCGGGCTTCTTGCGCTATTCTGAGAATGACGAGCATAAATTGCCTTCGCATATTTCCATTGCTCTTCCACGTATCTATCAATGCGCTTCAAGAGGATATGCATAGGGGTGGCTTTGTTGTTGAAGAATTTGTTGTTCCTTTCGCCCCAAATACACCACATAAGTTCCTTTGACTATCACCTTCTTATCAAGTTGCTTCCACCTTTCCAAGTTTTCGCACATAGAGAGGTCTCTATCCCACCTTCCTAGTTCCGCACACCCACTTTCCCGCCACAACTCCTCGAACCTCGAGCAACCAAAGATGGCACGACCATCAGTTTCGGCCTCTCCATAGTCCCAAGAGCAGCTGGCGTCTTCAACTAAATGCCGACGCTGTAGAAGAGCACGAACGGGGAGCGTGTTGGTGCATAAGCGCCAAAGAAAGTGGCTCACCTTGGGGCTCACATCTAAACTCCAAATGTCAACCCAAGCTCTGTGGAAATTATCAAGATTACCTCCTTTGCCCAACATGTAGGCTGCTTTAGCAGTATACTGCCTATCCTTAGCAAAAGCCCAAGTAACTCATCTTTAGGTGACGGGAGGGTTAAGGGAATGGCAAGAATGCATTTTCTATCTCGATCTTTAAACATTTCTTCGATCAAATCCACTTTCCACTCCATGGAACTCATTTCTATCAATTGACTTACCAAGTTTACATCCGCTCGCCTATCAAATTCTATAAATCGTCCATTATCATCCAAAACCCAAGGAGAATATTTATATCAAGTCTGTTGCCAACACGCCATAATGATCCTTCCTTGATTAGAGCTTTAGTGCTCCAGATGCTCTTCCAAGAATAGCTACATGAGTAACCAAGAGATGAATCTAGAAAATCACAAGTTGGAAAGTTACTTTGCCTTCATCACACATCCAAAAAGAGAGGTAGGATGATGAACAAGTCGCCACGCTTGGCGCCCAAGGAGAGCATCGTTAAAGACTGCTAGGTCTTTGAACCCATACCACCCAAGCACTTTAGAGAGCACATGTCCTCCCAAATTTTCCAGTGTATCTTCCTGCTTGCATCTGAACATCCTACCAAAATTGAGCCAGGTATTTATCATGCTTGTCAACCATGCGCATCTTAAGAATTCCCATTATCTCTTCCTTCTGCTCTAAGCTTACACCTTTACTGAACGAGACTTCCGACTTTTCATAATTAATTTTCTACCCGGATGCCAATTCATAAAGTTGAGAATATCAACTATTTCTGTGCATTCCTAACGGTTAGCTCTAGTAAACAGTAAGCTATCATCTGCAAAAAGAAGGTGTGAGATTTCCGGACCGCTTCGACTAGCTCTGGCCCCATGAATTAGTTTCTCCTGAACTTTCCTCTGAATCATCTTTGAAAAAGCATCTGCAATCAGAATAAATAAATAAGGGGATAAAGGATCCCCCTGTCTAAGCCCTCTAGCAGGAGAAACAGAGCCACATACTCCTCCATTAATAATGAAAGAATATGAAACAGTAGATACACAGTTCATAATCAAATTCACCCATCTGCCATCGAAACCCATCGTTAACAACAATTTTCTGAGGAAGCCCCATTCAACTCTGTCGTAGGCCTTACTCATGTCCAGCTTCATTGCAATAATTCCTTGTCTGCTTCTATTTCTATTTTTCATAGAATGAAAAATTTCCATAGCAATAAGAGCATTGTCTGTTATAAGGCGCCCTGGAACAAAGGCACTCTGATTCTCAGTAATAATATAAGGCAGGAAATCTTTCAATCTCATAACAATGGCCTTAGAGACAAGTTTATAGAGAACATTGCACAAAGCTATAGGACAAAACTCTGCAGCAGCCTTCGGATCTTTCACCTTCGGAATAAGGGCAATATTGGTCTTGTTTACAGACGTTGGGAATTGAACTCCATGAAGAATATTACAGACAAAAGTTGTAACATCATCACCAATAATATGCCAAAACCGCTGATAATAAATTGCATGTATTCCATCCGGCCCAGGGGCCTTACAGGGATGCATCTGACTAAGAGCTGCATAGATTTCGTCTTTAGTATAAGGCTTAAGAAGAGCAACATTACAAGCATCAGAGATAATTGGTTGAATACACTGCATAACTTCCTGGAAATTCATATCAGATGGGTTAGCAGAAGTGAATATATTACTAAAATAATTAGTAAATATGTATTCAATATCCTCTTCCTCCTCGCACCAAGCTCCACCAGCATCAAAGAGCCCTTTCACATAATTTCTTTTCTTTCTTTGCGAGGCTTTATGATGGAAATACTGCGTGTTCTTATCATCGTCTTTAACTTCTACAACTTTGGAGCGCAAATACCAGTAGGCTTCATGCTTCTCATTGCGATCATCTAATTTTTTCTCGAGCTCCAGACATTCACGGCAATTATCTTCCGAACTCTCACGTTGTTGAGCAAGGCCAAGAGCTTTCTCCACATTTTTAATTTGTTCACTAAGATTGTTGTAATGAGCAGCACTCCAAACTACAAGATTTTGAGCCAGCAAACCAAGTCTCGTTGTTAACACATCACCAGCCGAATCTTCCCAAGCATTTTTCACCACCAATTCACACCCCTCATCTAACAACCAGCAGGTCTCGAACCGAAACCCACGTTTCTTTTTTCTTTTCTTGTGATTTTGTGGAGGTCGGATGATAATCGGAACATGGTCCGATTTGTAACGTAGCCCATGCTCAACAATGTAATCAGGGAATAAGTGCAACCAATCCGAGCTACAAATATACCTGTCCAACCTCTCTCTTATTCACGTGGCTGGAGTGAGCCCTCTCTCCCATGTGTACCACGTGCCAATGTATCCCAAATCACGAAGAGCACAGTCATCCAAAACTTCCCGAAAGGAGAACATGTCACGTCTAACTCGCTCTACAGTCTACACCTCCAACTTTTTCCTCATCGCTAAGAATCTCATTAAAGTCTCCTCCAAAAAGCAAAGGCAAATCAGATTCACTGTTGATATAACGAATAAAGTCCAAAGTTTGATATTTCTCCTCCTCCTTCGCCTAGCCATAAATCCCCACAAACCTCCATTTGCAATCACCCTCTCCCACATCCCCACAGATATGAAGCTGAGAAAAAGATATAAGGGAGAAATTTACATTTTCCTTCCAATCTCTATTACATAAGGGAAGGGGGGAGCAATGGTGTCCTCTTTTGAACTGACTATTTTGCCCCCCTTTCCCTTTCTAAATTACAAAAGGAATCTCAATACCAAAATGGGGGTCAAACAAAGTCACCGGAAATTAATTTTCAACAATCACTCAGAAATCACTTATATGAGGAAACTTTACAAATCACTCATAGAATTGAGAAAACCACGTTGTAAAAATCACGCAAATCACTCAAATGATCAGGAAACTTTACAAAAACTAAAAATTAACTTACAAACTAAAACTAATATACTAGGACGTCAATACATACAAAAACATTCACAAAATTCACTTATAAATCATTGTTCTTAATAACCATTCACAATTACATACTCACAAAAATTACCTATAAACACAAATCTGAGAAAAACATAAGATTTTGACAGTGATATCACGCACTCGTCGATCGGCGATTTGCGAACTTTCAAACAGGTACATAATTATTTTAATCTTTAAAGTTATTTTACATTAGTCGACTGTTATGCAGTTGAAAAAATGGAGATAATAGCAATTAGTTGAAAAGGGCTTTTATATAATTAGACTTAAATTTGATTCATTTTCATATAAAATCAGAAAACAAGATGTGTATGAAATTTGATTCATTTATGACACTGATGAAAAAGTTGCAACTTTAGTTCTTTTTTAAAAAAATTCCAATATAAAATTTTTACCCAAAACTTTTGCAAAATATCCATGTTCATAAATAAATTTTGAAAAACAAAACAATATCAAACCTTTTTGCGAACAACTTTTGCAAAAATCCATTTTCAGAAAAAAAAAATTTTACATTAATTTGCGAAAACCATTTAATGTGAAATCAGATTGTGTATGAAAAATTTAAAATTTCATTTCAAATATAATTGAAACTCAAAGTGTTAAAATTTAGAAAAGGAGAAAAATTAAAAATGACCATTTCATGCGAAATCAGATTGTGTATGAAAAACTTAAAATTTCATTTCAAATATAATTGAAACTCAAAGTGTTAAAATTTAGAAAATGAGAAAAATTAAAATGACCATTTCATGCAAAATCAGATTGTGTATGAAAAATTTTAAATTTCTTTTCAAATATAATTGAAACTCAAAGTGTGAACATTTAGAAAAGCAGAAAAATTAAAATGATGAAAATTTTTAAATATCAATTTGTGAAATCAGAATTTAGAAGTTAGACAAGGAAAAAAAACTGAAATTGTATTATACTTTTCGGTTACAATTTTGGGATCATAGAGAAATTACTGAAATCCATGATTTAAGAAATTACCTTTCTTTGTTACAAAATCGACCCAATTAGATCTATTGCTGCTTAAGACTTGAATTGAAATGCTTGATTTTTTGATGTTGTTCTTTGACGTTGACTTGAAAATCTACTGTTGCATGTATTTCTTTGATGTTGTTCGCAAATTAGATTTACTACTTAAGACTTGAAACGTCTGATTTTGCTATTGTATATTGCATACTTGGATGAACCGGGTTCCTTCAAATATGAATTAGGTTCCTTCAAAATATAGGTTGTAGATTTATAGTGAGAGGAGAGAGAGAATGAATAGTTAGAAAAGTACTGAAACTATACACTGAGAGGAGAGAGAGAATGAATAGTTGGAGAAATGTTTTTTTGTTGGTCTGATGGGTCTTCACTCTTCACCGATTTAAGTGGCAAATAAGTATATGGACCACTAACAAACCACTTTTCACCAATTATGTAAAAAAAGTATATTGCAAGTTAAATTATAATATAATATTTATATGAAAAGAACACTACATAATTAATTAGTAAAGGAACATATTACTCCCTTAAGAAAAAGGATAATATGTCAAAACAAAATTTTTAGGTACTATTTTTTTTTGTGGGAAACAATATTTTATAATTTTTCTCGCAACTTAAAACTTTACAACATTTTGTATTTTTCTGCGAGAAATCAAAAACTATTATAAATTACAAAAATGAATAAAACCAAAAAAAAAAGAACATGACGATGTTTAGTAAAGAACATCATACTGATTATAAAAGAACATGTGCATATAAGACTTGAGAAACAAAAAACTATTCAAAATCACAAAAATGAATAACAACATAAAAGAACATGGAAGAATCTTATTCACAAAATGGAGGTGAAGTTAAATACTAACTTCCATTTTAAGTTTGTTTACTACTTAGTATTAGGCCTAAAAATATCATCGCACGCATCGTGTGCACAAAAGGCTAGTCTATTATATAAGGGAAGGGGGGAGCTATGGTGTCCCCATTTGAATAGACTGTTTTACCCCCCCTTTCATTTCTAAATTATAAAACCAATTTCAACCAAAGCGGGGATTCAATAAAAACTGTCGGAAATACAATTATAACAAGCAATCACAAGTCAACTGAAATCAATACAATTGCATAATTCACATTATACAAATCAATCAAATGAGGAAACCTTGCAAAAACTAAAAAATTCAATTACAAACTATAACACATTAGCAATTACATACTCCGTAAGAACCATTTACAATTACATACTCTGAAAAATTACCAATACACTACAACACGTCCAAATTACAAACTAAGAAAAACATACGTTTTCGACGGGGAGATTACACATTTGTCCATTAGGGATTTGCGAACTTCTAAAAAAGGTACATAATTCTTTTTAACCTTGCAAGTTATTTCAAATTAGTTGAAGAAAAAACTAGCAACTCTTATGTTCGAATGCATGTCCAATTGTAGTATCGATAAGCACATGTTTTAGAAAAAAATACAATAAAAATGATACAAGAATAATTTAAGTCTGTATTATATGGTATAAATTTCGAAATAATTATTAAAAAATCAGTACATGTTTGTAACAAAAAAAAGGCATTATAAAATATAAATCAATTTCGAATGCAATAAAAATGACAAAAAAATCAAACTAAAACAGAAATTACATTAATTAACAGTTAGTCAAATTGAAAATTGATGAAAATGATTGATTTTCTTTTAGTACTTCGTGGAATGAAATATAAAAAATTTGATCTGAATTTAAAAAAAAAAAAATTATAATTAAAAAAAGTGTATAAAAATAACTTTTCGATAGTAATATGTCGAAAAATAAATGCAATCTTATAAACTGTTAGTACAAAACTGACATTTCTTATGAATAATAAAAAACCCATAAACAATAGATCTTTTACGCAATAAATTATGCTTAAATTTAATTACTTTGCATACAAAATTTGCCAAAGCAGTAGAAGAAGTCTTGAAAAAAACAATGGAAAAGTGGATGATTCAAGAACAACTAGGATTGTAACTGGATTTTTGCGAATTCCAAATTCTAAACTTCAGCCACGAATTTAAAAAAAAAAAAAAACTATCTTCACAAATAAAAGTTCAAACATAATGTAACCGGATCTTTGATAAATATAGTTGACAATTAAGTTTTTTGGGACGAAATCAAGAACATAAAACGTAAATAATTACCTTCAAATTTGAGGCTCCCCATTTACTTCGTCAACCAAATAAAACCCAATTTAAACCCCATTTCAACGAACGTTCTTCAACATTACCACCCAAATCGAAATGAAAATCCAAAAAGACCCAGAAGAACAGAGACCAAAATTACCCTAAAAATTAATGGAGCGTTGATGGGGTTTATTTTGACACCAAGATTAGCTTATTAATGTGGTGTTTGCTGTGAAATTAATATAACCATCACATTTGATTAAATCTTAATTTTTTTAAGTGAATATGAAAGATAGTGAGGATAAGGAGATGAGTCGTTCTTATTTTTTGAGGGAAGAGAAGATGTAAGGCTGTAGGTGGGAAGATGAAAATTAAATATGGAGGATAATTAGATAAAAAACACGTGAGATTCATCATTCATATGGGTATGTCATATGTGGGGCGGATAGTTATATGGATAGGTGGGAAAAATCATGTGGGTTTGTTACTTGCATACAAGTGGCTTTGTGGCTTTGGGTTACAATTTTTTTTTACTATTAACAAACAACTAACATTTGTTAGTTATTCAATTAGTTATAAGTGAAACAACAATATTACATAAAATCATGAAGTGTTTTTAAATACTTTCTGTAAGTATTTCAATATTTCTTATTCACAAAATGAAGGTGAACTTAGATACGAACTTTCGTTTTTGGTTCGTTTACTACTGACTATTGAGCAACAGTTATGCCCAAAATATCGTCGCACGCATCGGGTGCATAAAAATGATGTCGGGGGCATACATAACCGATCTTTTAAAATTTCCGCATTATTCTTTTTTAGCATGGTCTCCGATAAAAAAATGATGTCGGGGGCATACATAATACTCCATTTATGGAGTTGACGAACTGACCAAGGATTGCCCATGCCTCGGCAGTTACAGCACAGAGTACTCATAATGCTTGGCGGGGTTGGTTTACACCAACCTCCGCCAAAAAAATGGATGTAGTGTCATGGGGGGTGCTCTGCTTCAAACGCTTCTTAGCACCGTCCACATTCTCCAACTCCATACTACCATCACCACCTAGCCGTTTGTTAGATGTCTCCAAACCATCCATCTCCATCTGCTCAGCTTCCCCTTTTTCATCCATATTACCTCTAGGCTCTAGCTAATCTTTTCCAAGTTCGTACTTTTGCTTCCTTTTTTGTTGATTGAAAGACAAAAACACCTGCATGACTAGGCTCTGCTTTTCAGTAGCATTAAATGGGGAGTGCACAGCATTACCCTTAAAAATTTCAATGGTTCCCACCCCTTGAAACTGCTGCTCTACATTGTCCACTACACTCACAACGTTCAAATTTCTCCCTTCCATGTTACAGGATATAAACCCACCTCCACCTACAGTTTCCTTCGAGCCTCCCACACCTACATTTTTCTTCACAACCCCAACTCCATCCCCAATCTCCTTCGAACCTCCAGCAATTTCTTTATTCTTCTTCGAAACCTCAGAATCACATACTGCTTCCTTCGCAACTCCTTCAGCCACGAAAAGAATTCTTTTTTTTTTTTGGCTCGAAGTTGTTTTTCTTCCTGCAACTCCTTACACCTCCCTTTACTAGGTGTAGCTTTTAACCCAATATTCCACCTTAAGGCTTCCTGTTTTTCCTCCTCCGGTACTACATGCATGGCAGTCCCTTTCGGAATGTCCCATCACACCACAAGCAAAACAGAAGAAGAGTAAACTTCATTCCCCGCTTTATATGTGAGAAATATTCCAACACTTATTTCTTTTTTCTTGTCTTACTTTTGTAGTTGTGTTAGTAGTTAATATGAATTTTTTTTTTTTTTTTTTGGTTATCTGTAGTAATAGTTGTAGGAAAGTAGTAATATACTTTATATATAGTAAAGTAAAGATAGAAGGTTAAGATAGATATTCGTTTTTTTTTTTTTTTTTAATGAGATGTGGGTAAATGGCTACTTGATTTCATTTTTGAGAGGAATGATTGACTGAAGCAGTTGATGGAAAATGTAGTGTTCCATACAAGATAGTTGGGGAAATATTTGTCATATTATAGTAATTTTTGGCAATAGATAATAGAGGAATAAGAGGAAAGTTGTTTCTTTGGAGCCAAGACAGGGAAATAATTTGCAAGGGATGGGATTTTCAGTAGAGAAGAGTAAGAAAAGAGATATTTTGGTGAATTTTATTTAACCGATTTTGTAGGAGTATAAGATGGAAAACATGGGGAAATATGTTACTACTTTAATTTAAAAGTATCTATGTTGGTAGAAGGGAGTCTTGTTGGGTAATGGGTAGAGGCAGGGATCCATGGGGTTTTGAAGAGAAGGGGTCATCATTGAAGCTAGACTATTAAATTATGATGAGCTAGGATTATATTTAGATTAATTTATTTAATAACATTAAATTCGTTTTAATGTTATGTTTCCTATACTAATGTTTTTTTTTTTTTTTTCCCATGACTAGTGTGCTCAAATTATGGATGGATTTGTTTGTAATTGGGCGACACTTACTGCTCCCCTAACGAATGGTGGTAAATGCGTTAAGGGTTTTTTTTGTCATAATACAAAATTATTAAGAAAGGTGTCCCTTTTTTTGGCATTGTTGTGGTTTGCACTATGTCTGGCGCTTATTATTCAATTTACAGCTAGAAATGCTAGCAGTAAAAACCCACTTGCGGTTTGTAACATCCCATTGTTCCGTAATAGTACTAATTTCCGTAATAGTACTAATCTCCGTAATAGTACTAATCTCACCCCTAGTTTAGTTTCCAACTTGGATGATAAGAACCCATATTTTTATACCATCCTTGTCCTTCTCGTCATCACTTTATTAGCTATGGCCGGAATGCATATATATTTGCTTGCTCGTATGGAGAAAGTTTTCATGTGGAAGTTGTTGGTGGAACCACAAAGGCCTTTTCAAGTCACCCTCTTCTTCTTTGCCTCGCTCGTCCTTTCTATCATTCCTAACGCTTTCAAAAATTACGACTACATATATTTTGCTTCAGCCTTATCTATGATGATTTGGGTCTTCCTAATCCAACTTTTTTTCCAACCTAAGTCCGACACGGGGTTATATGGCAGTGTCGTGTCGGCTGGTTTGTCGATTTTACTAAGTATAATTCAATGTTACCCGACTCGTAACCGCGACATTGTTGCCGTATGCGTCGGTTTTTGCCTGTACTTGGGTTTACATTATTATTACCAAGTCCTCACCTACACCCCGTATCCAGAACGGATACTTGTTAATTTACGAGATCCTAGACCATTTACCGAGGGTAGTTATGAAATTAGAGAAGTGAAAGGTAGAGAGCTAAGGTCGTTGCAAAAGGAAGTTGGATGGGAAAATTCTCTTTTTCACATAGTTGAGAATGAAAATACATGCAAAATGGTTTCATATGCCATGTATGGTGATGATTTGAGAGATTCAGTGAGGAAATATGAAAATGAGAAGTGGAACCATTTATTGAAATTCTATCAACTCGTGAGAGTGAGAGAAGTGGGACAAGAGCAAGAAAGTCAAGAGCCACATCTAGGACAAGAGCAAGAAAGGCAACCACCACATGTGCACAGAAATGAAGACCTACAAATTCAGGCAGCTGCTGAAACAGTGCTTGAACTTGGTGAAGCAGCTTTTGTTGATCAGACAAGCCATGAGGAGGGCGTGGAAATGGTGCACCATATAAAGGAGATTGAAGCTCAACCTGTCCCTCAGGATGTTCCTCTTCAAGTTGCAGAAAAGATGGTCAGTGAAGGGGCAGAACAAGGTCATGTTGAATCTGAAAGACTGATAATGGATGTTATAGCAGAGGTGTGCCTCTTTGTTTGTTTTTCTTATGATTTATATTTTGTTATTGCTGCTATATTCTCTAGTTCTGCAATTTTTACTAGCCCAGTCATTTTTTTTTTTTTTTGTTTTTGTTTTCCAATTAGGCCTTCTCTATATACATGATTGGTTCCTTTTCTCGTGAAACCTTTCACTTGAATTTTTCTGAACTTAAGTGGGCCTTGTTTGAATTGGACTTGTAGGAACTTACATGGACATTTTTTTTTCTGATAATATATTTTTTCAAGTGAATAACAAGTCTGTGTTATTGCTAAAACTTGTCCCTAGTCAGATGACAATCCTGCTATGAATTAGCATAGATAATAGATAAAAACAGTAGATTAATAACATAAAATAAAGATTATGGGAGTGAGAAAGAGATTAGGGTCCCGTCAAAAAAGAAAAGAAAAGAGAAAGAGGTTAGGGAACAACAAGTGAAGATATGATTGAATTCGATAATAATATCACCTTATACAACCTAGTCACTCTTTCGAGAGGAATGACACTCTCCTAATAAAACTAACTGACTACTCTTTACCAATATTCCATATCCAATCTCTTCCTAATCCTCTCTTATAATAGTACTCCTCTCACTAACTCCCTTGGCTTCCTCCTCAAGACACTTCTAACTGAATTATATGGATTCATAGCAAATGGACCAACTCCTGCATTTCTCTAATGCTTCTGAAGAAGTCTACCCCTAGATAAGATAGGGTGTTGGATTGATTCTCAATATGATATGCACCAACACCGGAATACTTCACAAAAATCACAATACATTAGTAGCTCAGTCAATTGAGCGAGCAATCTTAATCTCGTTTATTCTCTATAAGAAATATTTAGCCCTTAACTTTGTTGGAATTGGATAATGAGTGAATGTGCAAGAATCAAGATTGGTGCCGGAGTGTGCATGTGTCTAATAATCATTCCCCCTTTACGTTCCCTCTCAAGTTGTCTGGTTTTATGTTTGATACCTCTTGTACAATATTTGCAGGCTGATGCAGAAGGTTCACCTGCCTTTGTAGCAAGAAGTTTTACTGCTGCAATTACCTCTGGATCTATGGAGACTGAGGTAACTGTTCCGGGTGACAAAGTAATTTTAGCAGAGGTGTGCTTCTTGGCAATGCTTTGATGTTTGTCTTTCTTATGATTTATATCTTTTTTATTGCTGCTATATTCTCTAGTTCTGCAGTTTTTACTAGCCCAGTCTTTTTTTTTTTGTTTGTTTTTGTTTTCCAATTACGCGTTCACTATATACATGCTTCGTTTCTTTCTCGTGAACCTTTTACTTGAATTTTTCTGAACTTAAGTGGGCCTTGTTTGAATTGGACTTGTAGGAACTTACATGGACATTTTTTTCTGGTAACATATTTTTTCAAAGTGAATAAAACTAGTCTGTGTTATTGCTATCTTGGAGGTCAAATTGATCATTTGATCGTTTACAAAATGAAGAAAAATCATGAAATCTCTGGTACCTAGATGTTCTCTAGAAACTTGTCCCTAGGCAGATGAGAATGCACCAACTCCTGCATTTCTCTAATGCTTCTGACGAATTCCAGCTCTAGATAAGGTAGCGAATTGGATTGATTGTCAATATGATATGCACCAACGCTGGATACTGCACAATAAACTAGTAGCGCAGTCAATACAGTGAGCAATTTTAATCTTGTTTATTGTATCTCTAAAATAGATAATATTTAACCCTTGACTCTGTTGGAAATGGATAATGAGTGAATGTGCAAGAATCAAGATTGGTGCCAGATTGTGCATGTGCCTAATAATCATGCCCCCTTTACGTTCCCTCTCAAGTTGTCTGGTTTTATTTATGTATGATTCCTCTTGTACTTGTACAATATTTGCAGCCTGATGCAGAAGGTTCACCTTCCTTTGTGGCTAGAGGCTTTACTGCTGCAACTACCTCTGAATCTTTGGAGATTGAGGTAACTGTTCCTGGTGACAGTAATTTTAGCTTGACCCTTTTCTATTCTTTTTGTTGTTTTAATTCCTACTAATTGATATGATACACAGGCTCCAATGGAGCGACAACCTTATGCTGGTCAAGGCTCTACACCACAACAAGAAGGCGAACCCGTTTCTGTGTACGGGCAACAGGCTACTGTTTATGCGCAAACTGCTGGATCAACCACTGGATATGGTCAATACCCAACAACAGCACAACCAAGCTATGCTGATCCATCTGTCGCTGCTACTAATGCTGCTGCATATAACCAGGGCCAAGTAGATCCATCAGCTTATGCTGCAGAGGCCGGACAACATGCTGCTGCATATGTCCTGGGCCAAGTAGATCCATCAGCTTATGCTGCAGAGGCCGGACAACAAGCTTACAGTGCTGCAGAGGCCGGACAACAAGCTTACAGTGCTGTTGAGGCCGGACAACATGCTGCTGCATATTTCCAGGGCCAAGTAGATCCATCAGCTTATGCTGCAGAGGCCGGACAACAAGCTTACAGTGCTGCAGAGGCCGGACAACAAGCTTACAGTGCTGTTGAGGCCGGGCAAGAAGCTTACAGTGCTGCAGAGGCCGAACAACAAGCTTACAGTGCTGCAGAGGCCGGACAACAAGCTTACAGTGCTGCACCTGCTGTGGCACAACAAGGCCATGTTGAGCCAGCTCCAACACAACCTGGTTATGATTAGGTGGCGGTCGTTGCTCAATCTGGTGGATATGCTGGCGCTCCTGCAGTCCTGCTGGTGCACCTGTTGCATATGGAAAAACCGTGTCACCCCAACCTCAGTTTGGCTATCAACAATATGACGCATCCCAGCAGGTGTACACTGCACCTTGATAGCTTGTTACAAAGTTAATGATGTTGATCCTGGTGTTCGGAAGCATTTGGTGATCCTAGTATGTCGTAGTTTGCTGTTATTGAGCACTATTAGTATTTTTTAGCAAATTGTTTTTTCTACAGAGGAATTGGCAATTTTGTGTCCTTTGATTTGTTAGGTATGTTACCTTATCATGTCTGGACCTGAGACCCATTTGACAGTATCATATTCACATCTATGATCTATGTATCAGAATTCTCATTTTCTTTGCCTGATTAAAGACCTGCCCACTACTATACTCGTCCTTGAAGACTCCGGGTTTTGCAGTCATTGGTGATTGAAAAATTTATATTAATTAAACAGCTGCCTTACCATTCATGTATGAGATTATATGAGATGGTAACTTTTGGAGCATCTTCCTTGATGCCTTTATTGTTAAGGAGGTGATAAATGATTAAATAGATATCAAGGTAGCTATGAAGAGGTTGCATGTGTTTGTATGTGATGGTTAGTAATGTAGAATACTAGTTGGTAAGATTGCCTTGAGACAGAGAAACTGAAACAATGATTTTTGCCAAAAGTATGCTGTCTCGACCTCAATGTTCCACGGTGCTCCATGTATAAAAACATGTATTAATAGTCATTTGTAATAGAAAGCAATTTTAGCTGATAGTCTTCCTATTTTGATGGATGAGAGTATGAGAGTGTTGAATCAAGGCCCATTATAATTTACAATATGAAATTTTGGTGTATGTCACCTGTTATCTTTTATTCACATTTTATTCCCTATCCTGTGGATGCTTGTATTTTAATCATATCTTACTTGGAGCCTGGAGGATGTGAGCCATGCATATTTTTCTCAAATACTAAATTTATGGTTGCTTATATTGTTATAACTCTCTATTTTTGGTTGAAGCTTGCCACTACTACTGTTCTGAAAAAATGTCTAATATTCTGCTGTTTATTGCTCATGCCTCTGGAAGTATAACAGTAAGATGTAAGTTACTCAAGGAGTCAAGGTGATCATTTGTGGAGAATACGTCCAGCTATTTCAACTCATCTCTATATTGTACTCAAGATTTAGTGCTTATTGATAACTTTTTGCAATTCTATTATGATCCTGGAACGGGACACAAGAGTGGTATAGTATAGGTACGTCGGGATCTCGATATGAGGAAGTGATACGTATATTTTAGAGTTGGATGTACGAACCCGTAAATAAGTAGTACGTCAAATATATAATGGAATTAATGACCCGTAAATAAGTCTGATAAACCAAACCGACTTGCTTTTGCAAATACTAGCATTTTTTGCACGCTATGCGTGCGAGGTAATATTAGCTTTTCTTTTCTCAATTAGTTATTCATCAGTGTTACAATTTTTTTTGATTCAAACAGACATTTGTAATTTTTTTTAGTTTTTTATGTTTTTCTTAAATCAATGTTTCGTTGGTTTTTTAGTTATTTGTTCATCATTATTCAAATATAGTATTGAGAGAAGGAAATATAAAGCAGAGGAAATCTTGTGCTCAAATAAAGTGGAAGAATTTGTGTATCATGTTCAATCGTTGAATATTAATAAAGTGGAAGAATTTGATTTATATAATAGAGTTTACCGAATAATAATCAACATTTAGCTTTTAGAATATTATCAGTATAATTGTTAATATGAAATTCAAGTTATTATTTTCTGATTGTTTCAATCAAGTTATATTATAAATTTAATTTTTGATCATAGATTTTCACACATGCAAGAAGAGGAAATCATTCTCCTTAATTTAATATTTAATTGAAATTTCAAATTCATTTCCATTGTTAACTTGTTCAATATATATGGCAAGTAGGAAGAAGAAAAGATTATTTAATATATATGGAAATTTAAATTCATTAAGGGTAATATCTATGTTGTGGATGGGCATTTAAGTAAATTCCAAGGGGGACACCATTGCTCCCCCCTTGGCTTATATAATAGAGATAAAGCGACTATCTTTTCCAGCCACTCATTTTTAGGCTTTCAAAAGTAACGTATGCGTAAGGGTGTTCTTAAATATCTGATCCGGCCGATCCGATCCGTGATCATGTCGAAAAAAAAAAAAAAAAAAAAGAGAGCAGCAACTTGAAAAAGAAAACACAAGAGAGAGAAGAGATTTTCGGGTTTTCGGTTTTTCAGGGACAGCATTCACAAATCTGTCTGTTGCCGGAAATTGCACCGTTGGATCGTCCTGAAATTTTGACAGCTTGTTCGTGACATCTAGGGCTTCATTTTGGACGGTTGGATCGTCAGTTTGAGCTCTGGTTTGGTCAGAATCGTCTCTGGACAGATCTGCGAATTTGGGTGATTTCTTCACCTTTTGCTCTCTATTTTGATTCTCTTATTGTTGGTGTTTGTTGGTGGGTTGTGAATCCTTTGTAGACTGATTTGAGATTCTTTTTCCCTCAATTATCAATAAGAGAAGTATAGGGTGGACTCCTTAAACGGTCCCGTGGTTTTTATCCTTCACATCGAAGGGGTTTTCCACGTATAATTCGTGTGTGTTGTTTGCTTATTATTCTTCTTGTTATTGCTGATTTTGCTACTGCATTATTGCTGATTTTATGTGGTAATTTTGGTGTGTGACAATTTGGGTTGATTGGTTTGAGTAGTTGGTTGGTTGTCTTGTTTGTGTGATTTTGTGAGTGTCGTTGAGACCTCTTTCGATCCCTACATATTTTTCTCAAATACTAAATTTATGGTTGCTTATATTGTTATAACTTTCTATTTTTGGTTGAAGCTTGCCACTACTACTGTTCTGAAAAAATGTCTAATATTCTGCTGTTTATTGCTCATGCCTCTGGAAGTATAACAGTAAGATGTAAGTTACTCAAGGAGTCAAGGTGATCATTTGTGGAGAATACGTCCAGCTATTTCAACTCATCTCTATATTGTACTCAAGATTTAGTGCTTATTGATAACTTTTTGCAATTCTATTATGATCCTGGAACGGGACACAAGAGTGGTATAGTATAGGTACGTCGGGATCTCGATATGAGGAAGTGATACGTATATTTTAGAGTTGGATGTACGAACCCGTAAATAAGTAGTACGTCAAATATATAATGGAATTAATGACCCGTAAATAAGTCTGATAAACCAAACCGACTTGCTTTTGCAAATACTAGCATTTTTTGCACGCTATGCGTGCGAGGTAATATTAGCTTTTCTTTTCTCAATTAGGTTATTCATCAAATGTTACAATTTTTTTTGATTCAAACAGACATTTGTAATTTTTTTTAGTTTTTTATGTTTTTCTTAAATCAATGTTTCGTTGGTTTTTTAGTTATTTGTTCATCATTATTCAAATATAGTATTGAGAGAAGGAAATATAAAGCAGAGGAAAGCTTGTGCTCAAATAAAGTGGAAGAATTTGTGTATCATGTTCAATCGTTGAATATTAATAAAGTGGAAGAATTTGATTTATATAATAGAGTTTACCGAATAATAATCAACATTTAGGTTTTAGAATATTATCAGTATAATTGTTAATATGAAATTCAAGTTATTATTTTCTGATTGTTTCAATCAAGTTATATTATAAATTTAATTTTTGATCATAGATTTTCACACATGCAAGAAGAGGAAATCATTCTCCTTAATTTAATATTTAATTGAAATTTCAAATTCATTTCCATTGTTAACTTGTTCAATATATATGGCAAGTAGGAAGAAGAAAAGATTATTTAATATATATGGAAATTTAAATTCATTAAGGGTAATATCTATGTTGTGGATGGGCATTTAAGTAAATTCCAAGGGGGACACCATTGCTCCCCCCTTGGCTTATATAATAGAGATAAAGCGACTATCTTTTCCAGCCACTCATTTTTAGGCTTTCAAAAGTAACGTATGCGTAAGGGTGTTCTTAAATATCTGATTTGGCCGATCCGATCCGTGATCATGTCGATCCGATCCGATTTTTTAGTTTCGGATATTTCAGATTGGATATCCGAAAATTTTCAAATCAGATACGGATCAGAAATTTTCATTTTCGAATATCCGAAAATATCCGAAACATGAGGATTTTTTTCGGATATCCGATACGAAATATATGAAACTATCCGTTTTCAAGGTCGGATATCCAAAATATCCAATGATCCGATCCGAAACTTATTTTATGAACTTTTCCTCTGAAAAATTCGTTTTTTAGTTTTCTGATATTCGATCCGATCCGAAATTCCGGATATATTCGTTTTTTTTCGAATCGGATTCGGATCACATTTTTCCCGATCCAAAATTTTAGAATATCCGAAATGAACACCCCTACGTATGTGTATCATTGAATGTAAATAATCTTTCGCTTTTTTTTTTTTTGGTTCCACCATGGTGGAATCGCTCCCATTTGTTGGAATTGAAAAAAGATGGTCAGTGAAACCGAAAAAATGATTTAGTTCTATGGAACCGATGATTTTTTTTTTTTGAAGGAAAACATGTGGCTTGTTAGAAGGAAGGAGGAAGGGAATAGGAAGACCAAGAGAAGTAGGTGGTGCATCAGGTGGAGCTTGGAGGTAGGCTAGGCTTCGGCAGATGCTGACGCAGAGGATGAGGGAGGAGAGTGACGGTCAGGGGAGGAGGAAGAGGAAGAAAAAGAAGGGGCCCGCGGTGGTGGCTGCTGTCGGAGGTGCAGTTGTTGCCCCTAGCGTTGGGCAGGGAACAAGGCGGCAATAGTGGTGGTGGTGACAGTAGGTTAAAGGAAGAGGATGGAGAAAGAAAAAAAAGAAAACCATATAAAAAAACAGGTGGTGTTAGTAAAATATGGGCGGTAAATAGCGGCACAGTATAAATATAACATGTTCTTCATGAAATGAGATTAGCACATAAGGATATTTGTTAATATAATATGACCTATTTATCTATTTAGCAATTTTTATATTTTTTAAAAATGGGCTAGACCTATCCTTAACATGATTTGGATATCTCATCTCAATATATATATTATTAAAACGTGTAGAAGAGTATTGAAGCCTGTCATGTGAACACTGATATGGCTCCATGTAAGTTAACATGGCATTCCTCTTGTGTTTTTAAAAGACCAATAAATAGTGCAAGAAGTTTAATCCCCTACACATCTAATTAGAATATCATTCTTTCTTTACTTGCGTTTATCTATTTAGTTGCTACATTTCTACTTTGGAATTGGAGAACCCACAACATAATTACAATTTCACCCTTTGGTCCGCATTCTACCTAGTAATCAGTGGCGTATCCAGGAATTACGGGATGGGGGTACGAATACGATAAAATCAAATAAAACAAACTACAATGTTAGAGTTAATCTACGATTAAAAATTCAACTCAAAATACAATGCCAATATCAATTAATGATTCAAATTACAACTCATTTAAAACAACAAAAATATATAAGTTTTAAATAAATAAAAATTACAAGTGCATCCGACAACCTTTTATAAAAATTACAAAATTCTACTTTTATTTTTCATCTACCAAATCTAGTATAAAGTAAACACATTATTAGATATTAATTCCAAAGTCCCTAATTTCAAATTACATTTCACAAGTCACCACATCTCATTCCGAATTCAACTAAGTTCGATTCACAACCTATATTTCAATTTCACAAATTCTAATCTCTAATTGAAATTCAAGCAATCTCAATTTTTATATTTCACTATTGCACAACATCTAATTTCCCTTTCATAATTTCTGATTTCAATTCAAAAAAATCAATTCACATCTAATTTTAATTTCACAACTTCTAATCATAGTACAAATTCCATTAAAAAAAATTGAAAAGTCTATGAATTTACAGAAATAAAAAAGAATTAGGGAAAAAAAATACCCATAACTGATGAACTTGTGGTTCTGGCCTTTGTTTCGGGTTTCCAGTAGACCGCAGACGGCGGTCGACATTCGACTTGCCGGCAGGAACTCCTGCTCCTGGCGACTGGCAACCGGCTACGTGAGAATTGAGTTCCTTTCCGGGCTCCAGCAGGCGGCAGTGTGTCCGGCAAATCAGAAAAGAAAAGGAAAGGGAACTAGAGAATAAAGAAAGGAAGATAGAGGAAAGGGTATGAGCCCAGAGATGAGAGAGATAGGGGAGGAGAGAGAAACTGAGAAAGAGAGAGGAGAGGAGAGGAGAGAGAAACTGAGAGAGAAGGACGTGTTGTTGACTTGTCGCATCACTACTCAAGTACTCATGAGACACAGTCACAGATACAATAACTTTTTTATTTTTTTTCATTTGGTTTTTATTTTCTTTATTTTTTTTTTTGGGGAATGGGGGTACAGCTGTACCCACTGTACCCCCTGTAAATCCGCCCCTGCTAGTAATGATGCCTAAAATAATAACAATTCCTAATTAACCCCCTATTTTATGACTTCAGCCCAAGTCCCAAACCATTATCCCTTATTATTTACCTCCTCGACGCCTCATTATGTTCTCTCTCTCTTTGACTTTCATCACTCCTCTGACTCTCCTCTTCCTCTCCCATCTCGCTTCAAAAAATCTCGGATCTTGTGATTTCTACTTACAATTTTACACCAAAACAATAATCTACACTTTCTTGTGATTATTTTGAGATCAATTTCTCGTAATTTTGTGTCGATTCAATTTTTTTTCCTCTGCTTGGATATGATCTTTCCATGGATCCTTCAACCCCAAGAAGTATACAACATCGTTTTGATTTATTTGATGCTGAGGCGAAACGTTTAAGGGTTGCAAAACACACTGTGGTTGAAAGTAGGGATGTGCACGGGTCCAAAACCGGACCTGACCGGACCGGTTGGACCGGTGGATCGGAATGTGAATTTTTTGGACCGGGACCGGACCGGAAAAAATTCGGTCCAGTCCGGTTTTGGACCGGTTGGATAGGAATTTATATTTTTTTGTCAAAAAAATAAAAACTTTTTCTTAGGTTTAAACATATTTATAAATTCAATATATTAAAATATAATAATTCTAAAAGCAATAATCTTAAAGGCAATAAATAAGAGGTTTAACTTTCTAACTTTCTAAGTTTTAAACTTTTTTTTAACCTTTAAACTTATTTTTTTTATAAAAAGGAATTCCGGTCCGCCGGTCCGGACCAGAAAATTCTGGGTTTGGACTGGACCGGACCGGAAACCCGAAATCCCAAATTTTCATGGACCGAGGACCGGACCTGAACCATTCTGGTCCAGTCCGGTTCCGGTCGGAATTCTGGTCCCAGTCCAAAAGTAGTGCACACCCCTAGTTGAAAGTATGAGGTTTTTTTTTAAACAACTTAAAAAATTTGAGCTAAGGGTGAAGATTTTGGAGGCTATCATAAAAGGAGAAAGCTGTAATAAATAGAGAGGGTTGTAATACATGTGTTGGGTATTTATAGAAGCAGAATTATTAAATTTTTGTAAAAGGAATCTTACTGACATAATAAAGTGTTAACTATTTGGAAAAATTATAAAAAATAATCCCAAGTTTCAGGTGTCTTCCCATATTAATCCCAAGTTTAAATTATTTTTGAATAATCTGAAGTTTGGGAGTCATCTTCCCATATTGGTCCAAAAGACCTATAATCGTTTGAACCAATTTTAAAAAGTTGATAAGACACCATTTTATTTAGAAAAATCACCTCTAATCGCCTTCATCTCCACTCCACTATTAAAATGAAAGGCAAACAGAAATGTTTCAAGCGGCGTATTGACCTTTAAAACGAGTTTTAAACCGACTTTTTTCACTCGGGACCAATAAGGGAAGACTACTAACAAACTTGAGATTATTTAAAAATAATCCAAAGTTGGGATTAATTTGGGAAGATGGCCAAAACTTGGGATTATTTTTGACAATTTTTCCTAACTATTTTTAAGGAGTCAAAGATTACGTGCTTAAGTTTGTGAGTTATTTCAATTGATGAGTTTCTAATGTCTTTTAACGTTCTCTTCTATGAAACAATGTTATGCATAAAATTAGAGTTAAATAATCACTTTTCAAATTAGTATATTCCTTGCATGCATGAGATCATGTGATTTAGTTATGGTGAGAGACTTCAAGTCTACCGTAGAGTCTGAGTCCTTAAAACGGTGAAAGTTGCATCACTAGTCACTACAATTACAAATTTTTTTTTATAAAGCATCACATAAGTGCCTCTAGAGAGTCGGTGCATATGTTTTTGAAAGCTGTAAACATTGATCATCTAAGCATAATTCGGAACGTAACATCATTCTGCCCTGTAAGCTGTATTACAAATAGTCTATCTACCTCCGATAACAACAATCTCATTAAACCTATTGAACATAATGAATGATATGCAATGAGTCAATGATCTTTTTGCAAGTTAAATTGAAAAAACATACTCTCTTAATTAGAATAAGTCAAATTACAAAAGGATTTGTTACATGGTTGCTAAATGCAACCTCAAATTACTAAACACAACCATTTTCCTCATAATCCATTTCTCTCTCTAACTACTCCTCTCTCCATTTTCCCTCTTCGTACTCTTCTTATGTCGTCTAATTCTGCAGAATTATTCTTCCAATTCTTCATAATTTGTAGTTTCAATTCTCCATAATTCTCCTTTCTCCCTGTTCCTCCATAGGTTTTCTTCTTTCTCCATTTACATGAGGTAGAACCAACATAAAGTTTTTCATTCGATGAAACCAAAGTATCATTTGGGGCGATTTTCATGAGTTATTGTGTTCTTGCTAAGCGAATTGGGTCTTGATTTTTCTGGAAAGTGCATGAAGTGAAGCAAATCAATTCATTCTTCTGTTTCTCTGTTTCGTGCAATCTCCATAAGATAGAAGAGACTGTTTCGTACAATCTGTAAGAAACGGATGCATTTGTTTCGTGCAATATACACGAAACAGAATATACCATTTCATGCAATTTGCACGAAACAGACTAATTGGTTTCGTGTAGATTGCACGAAATAGAGCAAATCGATGCATACGAATTTCCCGACATTGCATAATTGCGGAAAAAAAAAATGACCAACTTACATCAGATTGAAATTCATTTGGGTCAAAATTATCGTCCATTGAGTATCTATTTAAAATTTGTGAATTAGGTCTTCTATAAGTTTTTCTCTTTAACAGTTAGAAAGGAGGAGGAGAGAATATTTTAAGAGAGAGAAGTGTTTTTTTAGAAAGAATATGATAATGAGGGTTTTTTGGGTTGCGTTAGTAAAGTGAGGCTGCGTTTAAGCTAAGAGTGGCATCTGATATGGAGTTCTCTTAAGAAAGTCTTAAAGAATAAATGAATAACATAATGGCCATAAAAAAAATGTAATATCTATATTCCACTCCACTTATATTTAGAAATTAGAGAGAATCAGACAATACAAACAAGTTAAAGGAAAATAAAAGCCAACCATTAAGATAACAATAAACTCCAATAAAGCATAGTATTAGTTATTTGGTCCCCCTCGTACATTATTTGCCCCTTTTATGTTAGAGTCCTGACTACGCCTCTGTACAGTCGTTAATATATATCCGTTGTGCATCTAGATGAGAAACAAGAACATCAAATATGCATTCGGAGAAGCGACATAGAGAAAAGTGATGCTCTTCAGAAGTACTACCAATACAGTCGTGGTTGGCGTCGCTTGGTTTGAAGTAATTGCCAACGAGAAATGTGAGGCTAACAAACATGGATAATACTACCCAAAAATGAGTTGATCCAAATCCGAACGAGTAGTAGGCAGTGCAAACCGAAGCTGCCATTATAAACTTGAAATATTTAAATTCGGGTAATAAAAAATTATTATACAGCCCACAAATTCTAGATGATTCCGCCGCACAAAAACTCGGACAAAGAAATCCTAAAATCCCTACCAAGTGTCCAATTTTTATTCGGCTTCACAATGTAGAATCTTAAGAACTGCAACCAAAAATTGAGCAACGTAAAAGTTCTATAAATCCATATCCTGTCTAACATCCATTTTGGAGGTTTACTACATAGTAAAAAGGTGAACCATAGTACAGATATACCGATAGAAATAATATCTATACAAAATGATTCATACATGCTAGCTGTGGCTTTGTTCGCATATGATTGTTTCTTTTGCTTATCAATTCCACCCAAGATGGAGTAAACTGACCAATATGAAATACATATAAGACACAGAAAATGTAGAGTATGAAGGATTGCAACTTTAATAGAGACGGATTTAGTATGCCACTTATTCCTCATTGTGAGCTTTGATTCAAAATCTCTTTCTTTCTCTCCCTTCAAAAAGAATATCTCTTTCTTTCTCAAATTTGTTCTTTGTTTTATTTATAAACACAGGTTTGTTGTTGATCTAGATCTCATCACATTCTTCTATACTTCCCCTACAATATAGGCAAAAGTTTTGCTTTTTGAATGTTGAACGCATCTTTTTTTTTTTTTTTTTTCTAATTTATATATACTAGCATTTGAATAATTTTTTTTACTTTTTTTTTTTTTTGTTTTGTAATAGAAATAGTAAAAGAAATTTACCGCTATCTTAATTCTTATTTCTTAATTTTATTTAAAATTTGAGATAAAGATTTTGGTTTGGAATTCAATTTTTTCTTTGTTTTTGGGTTCGTTAGGTGGTTGCAATATAAGTTGTTCACTAAGTTTGACAAGAAAAAGATAAGTCAATTTGCTTCTTCTATACAAATTATTATCTACAGCACATAATAAAGCTTTAGCGGAAATTTACATCCCTGCAATCTGTGTATTTCATATTTGGGGCTTTGGCATTCAGTAGTACGGAGGTCTCTTCATGCAAACAATTGTTTAAATGAGTTGTCTTATTTTAAGAGATGAACGTTTTATTTTACCTATTGAGACTCCTATTATTTTTTCTCTTTCTAGGCTAGCAGAAGAGGTTTCTTTAATTTGGCTAATAACTGCGTACATAAAATAATGAGTATGAAGCGAGAGAGGATGTCCTTGCATGATTCACCGAGATGGGACAAAACGATCCCTAGGGATTCCATACATTAACTAGAATTGAAATGGAAGGAGTAGCTAAGACAACTTTTGATCCAATTTTGCCAAGTTGAACAAAAGCCTAATTTTTTTTTTTCTAAAGTAGTGAACAAATCATTCCATTGTAATCTATTATAATCTTTGTTCATGTCTAACTTAATTAATGGATATCCGACCTTGTTTTCCTGTTTTAACCTAAAAGAGTGGAAAACCTTATGAGCTATATATCAGTACTTCATGGATATCCATTATCCAACCTAGTTTTCCTATTTTAACCTCAAAGAGTGGAAAACCTTATGAGCTATCAGTATGTTGATGAATTAACAAATCAGGAACAAAGGTTTGTTCCTTGAAGCAGGTGAATAATCTTCCCCATTACGATTTTTTTAACCTATTAGTGATGATTTTAGAAATAAACTTATAAATAATGGAGGAGCAAAGACTAAGGCTCCTTTTGGTAGGGTGTAAAATATTTTCCTAGAAAATTATTTCCTTTATTTTCAATTTTACATTGTTTGATTTGTAAAGGAGTGTAAAACCATTTTCCCTAGGAGTAAAGTTTCTTACCCAATGATGAAAAACCATTTTCCCTTCAAAATGAAGGGAAAATTGTTTTCCTTCCCTTTCATTCTTCTTACATTGAACCAGACAATGGAAAACTAATTTTGAAATTGTGTTTTCCATTGTAAATCGTTTTCCATGGAAATCATTTTACACTGAAAATGTTCTACACCCAACCAAACGGAGCGTAAGTGGAAAAAAGTGATTGTAGTCATTAGATTATCTATTTTGGGAATCAAGGCTAAGAAAGTGTGGTTAATCTCTTTCAACATATTCCCTGAATGAAAAATAAAACTATGACAACCCTAATAAATAAATTTCTTACTAAGGACCAGTACTTCTGCAAGTAAAAAGAAGGAAAGTCATCCAGCCCCAAAGATTTATGAGGAGCTAAGTCAGAAGTCGCCAATTTCTTCCCCTATGTTCTATAAGAAATTATTATCTTCATTAGAAATTATTGTGGTTAAAAGATTAAAATGTGTTTAAGTGGTTAAAGAACAACTTGGGTTTAATTTGAAATAAACCTTTGACGATGAAATTATTTAGTAATCCCCTTTTAGCAAATAGGTAGCTTAATTTGAGATAAACCTTTGATGAAATTCTTTTAATCTCACTTGCGTGGACCCGGTTCACATTAACATTAGTGTGCACTGTGCACCAGGCCAAAAACACGTATCATTTTTTAACAATTCTCATTAGAAACCCACTATATCATGCAGAAACCCATTATATCATGTAAAAACCCACTATATCATGCAAGAAGTCACTATATCATTCAGATGCATATTAATTATATCATGCAGAAATTACATCATTTCTAAACAATCCACTATATCATTCAGAAACCCATTACATCATAAACAAACTCACTATATCATTAACAAACATACTACATCATGCAAAAACTACATCAAATCTGAACAATCTGCTAAATTATTCAGACACTCACTATATCATGCAAAAACTCACTATATTATTCAACATTCACTATCATGCAGAAACTACATCTTTCTATATGTTAAAGCACGTGTCACGGTATACTACACAACCTACATTTTCATGAATGTTAAAAATTAAATCCTCCACTATATTGCATATGATTTCACTATATATTTCCTTTAATAAAATCCACTATATTGTATATAAGTTTACTATATCTCTATAAAACTCACTATATGAAGGTAATATCAATTACCAACCTGGTGCACACTAAGTTAGTGTGCATCGGGTCCATTTAAGTTATTTAATTAGTTGAGTTATTAATAGGTAGTAACTACATCTACCCAATTATTAGTTGGGTTATTAACGGTAACCTAGATTATTTCAGTTATGAATTCTTTTATTTGGTTTCTACTTTTCCTTACAGAGGCATGGGAATGGTAAAATTTTGAGTTAGTATCCCCTTTTAGCAAATAGGTAGTTCTGCTTTTTTTACTTTCCAATATTCATTGCTAAAACACATTACTCTAGATCTTTTCTTTAAACAAATACTCTAGTTTATATTGACACTTTATATTATTTGGATCTTGGAAGAGCTGACCTTATACAAATTTTATCATACACTTGGGTGTACCGTGAGCATGGTACACCCAAGACTATTTTTATGCTCATTGTTCATTTGAAATCATCAAAATGAGCAAAATATAATAAGGAGAGTTCCAAATGAGCAAAATATAGTAAGAAGGAGAGTTTCAAATAATGAGCATAAATTAGTCTTGGGTGTACCATGCACATGGTACACCCAGGTGTATGATGAGTGAACTCCTGACCTTGGATGGTCTCTACCTCTTTGTCAACGTTACGCAATTGCCGAGAAATATTGTCAAATTGAGTTTCATTCCATAATTTAGCTTTAACTTTTAAAAGATTTTTTTAGTGGGAAAAACATGTTATAGCTTGTGAAGTTGGTACACCATGTTTTCTGTACTAGGTTATAAAAATTCTTTCTTAAACACCATATTTTTTCAAATTCAAATGGAGGGACTTTGATGTTTGAATCACTACAACATTTTGGAGCAATTGCAACGGTCTAATGCAACGGTTAACCATAAAGCAACGGTCTATTGCAACGACATATGCTAATGCAATGTTTGTTCCAACGGGTATTACTAATGCAACACTTATTGCAACGGTTACAATTAAATGCAACGCCATTTATATCTAATGCAACGGTGTTGGATTAACAATAAGTGCGCTGATTTGCTTTCCCTCTCTATTTCCCCAAAAATTCTAAAATCCCTAACATTTTTTTTGCTGTCAGTTAATGACCAAAACCCTCAAAACCTCACTTAATCTCTCTCTCCTCCCCCGTGGAGACCTAAACCCCAAACCCATCTCACCTCTCCCCCAATCTCGCTCTTCTCTCTCTCTCTCTCACGTGGCTCCGCGCCAACATCATCATCTCACTCGCACCATCCCTGCCTTCTCGCCGGAGCCCCAAGCTCGCCGGAGCTCACCCTGCAACTCGCGTTTTCTTTGTCTCCTCGCCTGTTCGCTACTCTGTTTCGCCACTGCTCGCGACGCCTCACGCCGTGGACCCCCCGTGATGCGCCATGTTGCTACCAGCCACGCTGGTGCCCGTCGCCGTTGCCGGAGCTCAGTTCTCTCCTTCCTTGTTGTGCGCACTTTCCTGCTCACACCTTTCTCTCCTCTCACTTGATGTTGCTACTCCCATCCTCCCTCTCCTCGGTTTGTGTGGCTGGCGCCTCCTCGCGCCGGCGATGCTGGTGGCAGTGTTTTTACTGCTTTCTTCTCCATCCTCTCTTTGCTGGTGGCGATGTTGCTACTTCCTTGCTCATGTCTCACCTTCAGTAAACCTCTCTTTGTTTTCCCTACAACTTAGTGCATCAACATACATATATACATACATACATACATATATATACATACATACATACATATATATATATATATATATATATATATATATATATATATATATATATATATATATATATATATATACATGCTTTATGTCGGTTATATGCTCTAACTTTTCCTTATTCTTCTAGATACTTCTATATCAAGCTAAGCTAATCTAGGCCTTTTGTTTTCTAGAATTATCTTGATATATAAGAAAATTTACATTGTAGATCTTTTACAAGATTTTTCTAGATTAATAACGCTAACACTCCTCCTTAATCTGAAAAATCTTGTACTTCAAATTTCTTGAATATATTTTTCCATGATGTACTTTGCCAGCAACAATAATGAATAAAAATCTTATAATGGCGCTCTTGTTCTTGTTGGTACCCATGTTACCAACCACCTCTCATTTCTTTTTAATATTTCTTTCTTTTACATACTCCCTCCGTCCCAGAATACTCTTGACACTTATCAAGACACGTAGTTTTAGATTATATATATATATATATTTTTTTTTTTTTTTGATTAGGAGATTAAGTCAGCCCAAGGGCTAACCCCTACAAGGCTACTAGCCTGTAGGAAACACCAACACATTGGCTGGTAAGGCATGCATAGCATGCGAAAGAAACACCCCAGCATAATGCTAGGGATAAGGATCGAACCCCTGACCTCAGGGGCCAAGGGGGAGTGCTCTATCCACTTGAGCTAACTCCTATCCTTACGTAGTTTTAGATGATAAGTTGTTGTTTGGTTATCAATTGTTATTTTATTGAAAAGTAGATGTGATAGGAGTTAGTAGCTAGTAAAAGTAGTATTATTTTATTTTAAGGAGAGAGAATGTGGGCCATGGTTAGAGTTGGTTGGTAGTAGGAGTGGTATTATTTTATTTGGAGGAGAGAGAATGTAGGCCAATGGTTAAAAGGTAGAAGAATTAAAATAATAGTAGGTCATATCCAAAAATAGAAGTGTAAAGAGTATTCTGGGACTGATGAAAAAGGAAAGTGTAAAGAGTATTCTGGGACAGAGGGAGTACTTTTTAAATTTTCATTTCTCTTTAAGCTTTTATCTTTATTTTATCTTCACCTTTATTTTAAATTATATTTTGGTGGGACACTTGTTCCACACCTTACAAGAACAACTCTCATATATTTTTTGTATGTGAGCTCATTTCTCACATATCTCTCACTCTTTTATATATGGTGTGAGCTCATGTCTCACCCTTAGTAGACCTCTCATTGATTCCCCTACAACTTAGTGCATCAACATGTATATATATATATATACACATGAGATTGTCGACGCTTTTAAGCATCGGGATTTACCTACTCAATTGGCACGACGCTCTTTGGCAGCGTCCAGAGCAAATTTCGCGATGCTTTTTGGCGTCGCAAAATGGGTCAAAAAGCGTCGCGAAAACACGCTTTTTGTAGTAGTATGGAAGATTTAGTGGAGTAAGTGGTGGGAAGTAGTTTTGGTTTACTCAGTAATCCAAGGTGAAATAAAGATGGGCCGAATTAATTAATTAATTAATCAACAATTAATTAACTAATTACTAAAATTCCAACAGAAAGTTCCGACAGCGAATAGGTTGGCTTTAAACTTGCTGCTATGGCTAGTACCTTCCAAATGCGGTGAGCATTCGTATCTTCGTGTATCAATAGGCAAACAATATTCAGTGTCGTCCAGACGTCCATGGAAGAGAGGTATCAGGCGTTAAATCTCCCACTTCCTGCCTGCAATCTACTAGTTGGTAAGATTGCCTTGAGACAGAGATCTGAAAGAATGATTTCTGCCAAAAGTATGTTGTCTCGACCGCAGTGTTCCATGGTGCCCCATGTACAAAAAAAACATGTATTAATACAAAACAATTCTAACTGATAGTCTTCCTCTTTTGATGGATGAGAGTGTTGAATCAAGTCCCATTATAATTTATAGGCAAAACTGGCATCAACACCCTGAACTATAGCGCGGGTGCACCAAACAGTCCCAGCTACGGCTTACAGCCAGAACACCCCAAAGTACATACCTGGGTGCAGTCCGTACCATAAATGAGGTCGGTTCCCAGAATTCTCACCGGATTCTCTCCCCTTTCTTATTTTCTTCTTTTTTAACCCTAATTTTTTTACTTAAACAAAAAAAGGCGGTTGCTGCTCAATCTGGTGGATATGCTGGTGCTCCTGCTGGTGCACCTGTTGCGTATGGAAAAACCATGTCAACCCAGCCTCAGCCTGGCTATCAACAATATGATGCATCCTAGCAGGTGTACACTACACCTCGATAACTTGTTAGAAAGTTAATGATGCTGATCCAGGTGTTCGGAAGCATTTGGTGATCTTAGTATGTTGTAGTTTGCTGTTATTGACTCGTGAAATTATTTAGCAAGTAGTTTTTTTGTTATCGAGGAACTGGCGATTTTGTGTTCATTAGTTAGTTAGTATGTTACCTTATCATGTCTGAGCCTGAAACCCATTCGATAGAATCATATTAACATCTATGTATCAGGATCTTCATTTTCTTTGCCTGTTTGAAAACTTGTCCACTTCTTTGCAATCATTGGTGATTGAAAATTTCTATATTAAGCAGCTGCCTTACCACATTGTTTAAGGTCCGACGCTCTCTACTCTCAATCACCCTTGCCATCTTTCTTTCCACTTCAGATTCATCACTCTAGCTTTCAATCGATTATTCCATTATCATTTTAAACGATGATAAGAATTGCAAGTCATTTATATGGGTGATGGAGCTTTTTACATCCCAGGTCTCATTGTTATACATAGTCGTACCTATGTAACATCAAGATAGATAGCAAAATGATGTCATTTTGCATGATTTTTCACCTTGATCAACAAGTCATCAAGTCCCTATATGAGTTTTCTCTTGGTCCAAATGAAGTGTAAACAACAAATAAGTTGAACCCTCAATCTTTTGGTTGGAGGACGATGATATTACTGGAATATATATCTTCGCGTTCTTTTTGATGAGATTTGATTTACGGCAACGGATAGTTTGTTGCATACTTACATGTATTGAGGTGACTGTTGTTGGTGTTGAAAAAGAGTTGGGGGGGGTTTAGGTATGTGATTGTAAGGGAACTATGTGCGGTTCAAAATCTACAAGGAATTGGTAAGTATATGGTGATTTATTACAATCTTTTTCATATCTAACTGAATCGATATCCAAACTTGTTTTCCTGTTTTGACCTAAAAGCGTGGAAGATGCATCTTTGGTTGTAGAAGGATGGGTGTTGTGGCCCGCAATTCTGATGGTCATGTTCTTTTTTATGCTACTCGAAGAGTTAAAGCCTTTTGGGCTCCGGAGCTTGCTGAGGCAAAAGCTATTGTCATGGCTTTGCGTTTGCGGAAGAAGTATGGTCTACATGACATGATTCTAGAATCGAAGTGTCAAGTGGTCATCAATCGCCTCTAAAAACTCTCTTTCTTCCTTTCTGATTTAGATACTATCCTTCATGATATTTTATCTGCTTGTTTGTTTTTTCCTTCTATTTTATGGTCTCATGTAAAGCGTGATGGGAATTTTGTGGCTCATCACCTAGCTAAGCTAGTGTCTTTTGGTATTGAACAAGTTTGGGAGAACCATTTCCCTCTGGAAGTGGCTCCTTATGTACTCATGGACAATTTGTCCTTGGATTAATCTAGCTTGGCTTTTCCCCTCAAAATAAAAAATTTTATAATAATATTTTTGGATTGCTTGTGATACGAACTTCTAGTCCAAATTTATAGGGGATGGGGATGTCGATTCAATTTGAATCCAACCAAAAACTCCGCCTTGAATTTGAAAACCGGAAAATCTATTCCAAATACAATAAGAAGTAGAACCTAAATAAAATCTTGCCAGAATCCGACTACTATTGCCACCCATCAACTAATTGCCTAGATATACCTTAGAATAGGATAATAATGTTTTGTTTTCTTACAAAAAACAAGTAAAACATAGCATTATTATTATGTAGAACTCAGACTTTTGTAATCTTAAGTGATACAATAATAGTTAGTTATAATGCTAAATAGGTAATACGAAAAAGTCGCCGCTCTCCCTTTCTCTCACTAAAAATCATACTCTTTTTCTAGCCATTTTTGTTGGACTGTGATGTATCTATTTTATATGGATTATTTAGCTCAATTCCTTTAGCTTTGATAGTTGATTTGAGCTCGATTTTTGAGTGATTTGATATGTTTGGACTTTTCCGTGTAGTAGATGTTTTTGTGCAGATTAAGCGTTTAGCACCCTTATTTCAGTTGCAGAACGGAAGTCCAACGGACCACATATAGCCCATAGAAGATCCAAGAGATTGCACAAGTGATTCGACAAGATTACACCAAAAAAGAGCGAAAAATCACTCTCGCCCGGTCGACCAGGCGGTTTGGCCCGACCGGGCGAGCCACAAAACTTAGCTGCGTATGAGACTTGTTCGCCCGGCCAATCGGGCGAAAAAGGAGCCAAAATCGCTTACGCGCCCGACCGGGCGGATTTGCTGTTGTGTCGTAGTTCCTCAATTACCGTCGCCCGACCCGGCGATTTTTCCGAAAGCCTAATTTTTGCCTTTTTTTTAGCCGATTTTGTAAAAACTATAAATAGGGCTTTAGTAATTTCGATTTGGGGATCTTATTTTTCTGCGTTTTTAGCTTTAAACACTTAGCCTATTTCTCTCTAAGCTTGTATAATCTCTTGCCCTTGAAGATTATAAAGATCATCGATTTTGGTTTTCATTGTTCTTCAATATTTTGGTATTCCTCTTTACTTTGCTTATTTTAATGAATTCTTATATTTATGCATTATGTTTATTGAGTTTATTATTATCATGAGTGAGTAGTCTATTTCTAGGGCTTAGAGAGGGAAGCCATGTTTATACCTTTTTTTATTGTGGTTCAAAGTTCTTCGTTATTTGGATTGAATTAGAATAATTCCTATTGATTTGTTATGCTTGTTTAATTCATGTAATTGCGCAATATCATGAGTTATGTTTAGCTAATAAGAATTAGAATCGAAAGATCGTATTCATTAGAGGCTTGTTACAATAGGTAGGTTTGATTATGTTGAGCGACCGTACTGGCATATGTTAATCTAAGAGTTGTTAATGCCTGACCAAGGATTAACGACATACTTTATTTATTCGAACCTCAATCCATCTATTGTCGAACTATATTGTAGTGATTAAATTGGTATAAGCATGGTGGACCGATCGATTGCCCTACGTTTTTAATTATTTGATAAACTTCCATCTCTTTGTGTTATAGTTTATTATAGTTTAGTTATTAATTCTTCAATCAATTTCCTCTCTTGAAGTAATTAGATAATTGAGCATAAATCTGTAGAACTCCTCTCCCTGTGGATCAACCCGTATTTACCAGTTTCTGTCAAACAGACACCGTGCACTTGCGGTATATTTTAGAACCCATCAAGTTTTTGGCGCCGTTGCCGGGGAGACGGCTAGTTTCTATAGCTTTCTGATTAATTATTTGAACTATCTCTGCTGTCTCGTTGGAACTTCAAGTTCCAATTGAGGCCATCTCACTGCACATTTCTCTATGTTTCTTTTATGCCCAGGTCTAAAAGAACAGGTACTCCAGTTCCAATTGATCCTGATCTTGAGAAAACCCTCCGGCAACTCAAGAAGATACAAAAGAAGAAAAAGCTGTATCTCATCAGGGAAAAACCACGGAAGAACCAACAGAACCAATCATGCCTCCTAAGTCATTGAAGTCTTATGGGGTACCTTCTCCTGGCAATGTTCCCACAGGCCCTACTATGCCTGATATACAGGCCGCCAACTTCGAAATCAAGCCTGCTCTCATTAATATGATCCAACGCAATCAGTTTGGCGGGCATCCATCTGAAGACCCTGCAAATCATTTACAACGGTTTCAACAACTTTGTCGTACTGTTAAGCACCAAGGGGTCACTCCTGATCAGTTGAAGGTCATGGTCTTCGAATTCTCATTAAAGGACAAGGCACAGAAATGGCTGAATGATGTTAATGAAACTGAGTGGAGTGCTATATCTGAAGCATTCCTGAAAGAGTACTACCCCCCTACCAAGACTGCGGAAATCCGACATAAACTTGCTACTTTCCAACAAGAACCCGATGAAACACTAAAAGAAGCATGGAATAGGTTCAAGGACCTGCAGAGAGAATGCCCACACCACAATCTTGACAAGTGGTTCATCACCCAAGCATTCTATAATGGCCTACAACCCCATATCAAGAGTACAATTGATTCATCTGCATGGGGAGTCTTCTTAGATAAGGAGGTGGATGAAGGGTATAATTTTCTGGCCAATTTAGCAGCGAATGATCATAGTTCTTCCAGGACTATTACAAAGAAAAAGTTGGATGCTGATGCATATGCCTTGTTGTCTTCACAAGTAGCCCAGTTGAGCATGAAGATAAACTCACTGAAATCTTCACAGTCTAGTACTTCTCCTATGAGTATTAATGCGATGTCTTCCATGGCTCATATTACTTCTTCCTTTTGTGAATTGTGTGGTGTTCAAGGCCAATTTGGTCATGATTGTTGCTACAGTCAACCTGATCTGAATCAGATGGAGCATGCAAATGTTTTTCAGCAGAGATAATCCTAATTTTTCCTACAAAAACAATAATGTTCAGAACCCTCAACCTATGCCGCAAACATCCTACCAACCACCTCATCAAAACCCACCACAACATGCTGCCAGACAATAATATTACCAAGGGGCTCCTCAGAATCCCCCTCCTGGTTTCAATAGGCCTTCGCACCAAGGCTATCAGCAGCAAGCTCCTCAGAATACCAGCTCTCAAGAGCCTACCATGTCTGACCTGATGAAGATGATAGTTTCCATGCAGAAGAATAATGAAGAGAGCATCAAAGAGTTGAAGAATACTACCAAACATTTGGGGACTCAACTTGCTCAAGTGGCCGGAAATAATGCACAGAGGCAACCAGGTCATTTGCCGGGGCAACCAATTCCCAAAGAGACTGCTAATGCTGTCACTCTTCGAAGCGGTACACAATATGATGCTCCACCTATGCCTACTGATGATTCGCCACCTCCAAACAACAATGATGCAGTGGATGAAAAGGAAGGTGAAGATAGCTCAAAAGATGAAATTGAGCAAGGGAAAGTAGATGAAGCAAAGTAGCAAAAGGAGAAGGTTACTGATTCTCCTACACCCCCACTACATTTCCCTCACAGGATGCAAAAATCCAAGGTTGATCAACAGCTTGGTAAGTTCATGTCTATGGTCAAGAATCTTGAGGTAACAGTTCCTTTCATTGATTTAATTTCTCAAGTGCCTGTTTACGCCAAATTTTTGAAAGACATGATTAATAAGAAAAAAGATTTTGGTGGTCTAGATAGAGTTGCTCTAACTGAAGAGTGTAGCGCTATTTTGCAAAACAAAATCCCTCCAAAATTAAAGGATCCTGGTAGTTTTTCCATCCCCTGTCATGTAGGTGCATTGTTTATAGATTAGGCTTTATGTGATCTAGGAGCTAGTGTATCTGTTATGCCTCTGTCTATATGTAATAAACTGAACTTGGGAGTTTTGAAATGCACCCAGATTACTTTACAAATGGCAGATCGTTCTGTAAAATATCCTTTGGGTATTTTAGACGATGTTCCTGTCAGGGTTGGAAAATTCTATATTCCTGTAGATTTTGTAGTGCTAGATATGGAGGAGGATAGTCAGATCCCCATTATTTTAGGTAGGCCTTTCTTGTGTACTGCCGGTGCTGTTATTAATGTTAAATCTGGCTCTCTGACTTTAAGTGTTGGTGATGATACTATTACTTTTGAACTAACCAATGCTATTAAGTCTCCTATGCTTGAGCACACATGCTGTAGAATTAATTACTGGAAGAGATTTCTGGAGGTGATTATCACCAATTTTTGTCAGATGATCCATTGGAGAAAATTCTTGAATTGGATGGCCTTAATATTGATGAGGCAGTCGAATGTGAGGTAATGGAGACTATTTGCTCTATTTTCGAGCTACAGGTAAAGAAGTTAGAACTTAAATCTTTACCTTCTCACCTCAAATATGCATTTCTTGATGATAATGAGGAATGCCTTGTGATTGTCAGTACTAAACTCACAGATAGCCAGCTTTCACAACTTCTTACAGTGCTTCGCGTGCACGAAAAGGCTATTGGGTATAGTATTGATGATCTAAGGGACATTAGTCCTGATTTTTGTATGCATAGAATAAACTTGGAAGAAAATCACCGCCCTTGCATACAACCCCAAAGACGTTTGAATCCTAATATGCAAGAGGTATTGAAGAAGGAAATAATGAAACTACTTGACGCTGGCATCATCTACCCCATCTCAGATTCTAAGTGGATGAGCCCGGTTCAAGTTGTTCCTAAAAGGGGGGGGGCTACTGTTATTAAGAACGATAGAGATGAACTAATTCCTACTCGTACTGTTACAGGTTGGCGAATGTGTATTGACTATCGCAGATTAAACATAGCCACCTTGAAAGATCACTTCCCCCTCCCTTTTATTGACAAGATGTTAGAAAGATTAGCAAACCATAGCTTTTTCTGTTATTTGGATGGATATTCAGGTTTTTTTCAGATTCCCATTCACCCAGAAGATCAGGAGAAGACGACGTTCACATGTCCTTATGGCACTTTTGCTTACCGCCGAATGTCATTTGGCTTGTGTAACGCCCCTGCCACATTTCAAAGATGTATGAGGGCCATCTTTTCTGATTTCATTGAGAATATCATGGAGGTATTTATGGATGATTTCAGTGTCTATGGGTCTGATTTTGATGTGTGTTTGCATAATCTTTCTAGAGTACTTAGACGTTGTACTGATGTTAATTTGATCTTAAACTGGGAAAAGTGTCACTTCATGGTCCATGAGGGAGTGGTACTTGGTCATCTTGTTTCTGAACGTGGCATCCAAGTTGACCGGGCAAAAATTGAGGTGATTGAGAAACTTCCTCCTCCTGTGAATTGGTCGGTCCTAAAAGTACCTTAAAATACCGCAAGTGTACGGGTCAATTAAAGTAAATATAGGGTAAGCAAGATATCGTTTCCCACAAGGAGGTATATATTCAACTACCAAATTAAGAGGTTCTAATATTATCTAGACGATCCGGAAATAGTGAATGGTGGTGATAAACTAAACTACTAAAATAATAACTATACTAATTATAACACTAAAAACGTCGAACAATAAGTATAAATCAAATATAAGAAATAGTTCTAGGACTTAGATTTCGCCAATTACCTTCTACAATGAAATTAAACTAGTTGTCGGATTTAAACTATTATATTGCAATGATTGAATTTCCTATAATATATTATCTCCTCTTCCAAGGTAGAAAACGTGTATTTATAATAATCTTACGCCTACTTCCGTGGTCATAACAATTAATATAAACCCATTACGAACAAGAAATTCATATAAAAGACCACCCCAAGTGTATAACTATTCCTAAAATTATACTACTTGGCGTTTAATAATCCCATGAACTAATATTGAACTTTCACTTCCGCTAATAATCCAATATCTTAAACATATAATCAACTGGCCAAATTAATTATATGAAAACAAACCAAGATTATCAAATTGCAATTATAATAATCAAATCCAAACAACAAATTCAACTCATTGACAGAAAATAAAAGACTACATATAGTCCTAGAACATGGAAATTTAGCTAGACATTGAAACTAAATCAATCCAATTGAATAACAATGTAAAATCAATACTCGACATAGTAATTAGACAAAGTTTAACAATTGAACTAAATAAAGCAAGGAAACAGAAGAGCTCCCGATAAGCGTTATGGTCTCTACGTTCTTCTTCTCTGGTTTCGTCTTTGATGCGTCTCTGGTCTCTGGTCTCCGTCTGGTGCGCGTCTTCGAGCCTCTGCTCGCTGCTTCTGTTCTCCGTATTCTCTTCTGTCGTCTTCGTTCTGGTTTTGTATCCCCCTAGGTTTTTATTTTCTTCCCTTTTAATTTTGTGTGCTGCCGTTCATTTGTCTTCGGCCCAGCATAAGTTTATTTCTCCTTCCTCTTTGATACAAAATATGGGCTTGGTGCTGCTACTTCAAGGTACACCTTCACAAATGACAAAGTAAAAAAATATTCCAATAAAGCAAAGTGGCAAACCATCACTGAAAACAAATAATGACACAATAAATATGATTAACAACTTTCTTTTTATATTATTATTATTTATTTTATTTTATTTTATTCACTTGTATTGAAGAATTTATAATTTAACAATAAAGCACAAAAACTCATTTAAAACACACCAAATTATATCATAAAATCGTAATAGAGGGACATAATAAGTATATGAAATATGGACTTATCATGAATGTCAAGGGAGTGAGGAGTTTTCTCGGTCATGCGGGGTTTTATCGCAGATTCATAAAAGATTTTTCCAAAATCGCGAAACCCCTTACTCAATTGTTGCTCAAGGATGCCACCTTTGGTTTTGTTGATGCTTGTGTGGAGTCTTTTGACAGGATCAAGGAAGCATTGATCACTGCCCCTATCATACAACCTCCAGATTGGAATCTTTCCTTCGAGATCATGTGTGATGCTAGTGATTATGCAGTTGGTGCTGTACTTGGCCAACGGAAGAACAAGATCCTCCATGCTATTTACTATACATTAGATGAAGCTCAGGTCAACTATGCTACTACAGAGAAGGAGTTATTGGCCATTGTATATGCTCTTGACAAGTTTTGAACCTACCTCATAGGTTCGAAAGTGATTGTCTACACCGATCATGCTGCACTGAAGTATCTATTGGCTAAGAAGGAAGCCAAGCCACGACTTATTCGTCGGATACTCTTATTACAAGAGTTTGATTTGGAGATCCGTGACAAGAAGGGTGCTGAGAATGTCGTTGCAGATCATCTCTCCAGATTGAGATTTGAGTCAAGTGCTGATGGTCCCATAGATGATTCTTTTCCAGATGATCATCTTTTTGCTGTGTCTATTCAATCCCCATGGTATGCTGATTTTGCTAACTATTGTGTTGGTGGTTCTCATCCTCCAGATTTGACTTACCAACAACGCAAGAAGTTTTATCATACTGCTAAGCATTACTATTGGGAAGACCCACTTTTATACAAGAAGTGCTCGGATGGCTTGTTCAGACGATGTGTTGTCGATTGGGAGATAGCTGGAATCCTACAACACTGTCATAGTATGCCTTGTAGTGGGCATCTGGGCTCATAAGCCACAACTTATAGAGTTCTCCAGAGTGGGTTCTACTGGCCTACTATTTTCAAAGATGCCCGTGCTTTTTGCCTTTCTTGTAATGAGTGTCAAAGAACGGGCAATATTTCAAAGAGACAAGAGATGCCGCATATGGGAATTTTGGAGATTGAGCCCTTTGATGTGTGGGGCATTGATTTCATGGGACCTTTCCCTTCTTCTTGTGGAACAGGCCAGGTATATTTTGGTAGATGTGAATTATGTGACTAAGTGGGTTGAAGCTGTGGCTTCCCCTACTAATGATTCTAAGGTGGTCATGAAGCTCTTCAAGAAGATTATTTTTCCTCGTTTCGGAGTTCCGAGAGTCTTGATCAGTGATGGGGGGTCTCGTTTTCATCAGAGAACCTTCCAAGCTTTACTGAAGAAATATGGAGTTACTCATAAGGTTGGCTTGGCATATCACCCTCAGACTAGTGGCTAAGTTGAAGTCTCCAATCGCCAGATCAAGCGCATCCTAGAGAAGGTAGTCAACAGGTCAAGAAAAGATTGGTCTCAAAAGTTGGATGACACTTTGTGGACACTGCGAACTGCTTTTAAGACACCTCTCGGCACTACCCCATATCGTTTGGTCTATGGCAAAGCTTGTCATTTACCAGTTGAAATGGAGTATCTTTCAGCTTGGGCAGTCAAAGAAATTAACTTGGATTTAGAGGCTGCAGGTGAAAAAAGACTTCTTCAGTTGAATGAGTTAGATGAACTTCAACTGGAAGCATATGAGAACCACAAGCTTTACAAGGAGCAGACAAAGAGGTTTCATGACAAGATGATTGAGAAGCGCGAGTTTCATGTTGGTGATAAGGTTTTATTATACAACTCTAGACTAAGGCTTTTTCCTGGAAAGCTTAAGTCAAAGTGGTCTGTACCTTTTTGTTGTCATTGCTGTGAAGCCACATGGAGCCGTTGAAGTGGCCAATGCAGAGGGGACGAAGTTTAAGGTGAATGGTCAACGTTTGAAACTGTATCATGAAGGCGCTTTCATAGGCCAAGTAGAGGTCATCTACTTCGATGCTCCCTCACTTTGAAATCAGAGGTACTACGGTCGTGCTGGACCTTCTTAAACCAGCGCTTTGCGGGAGGCAACCCGTCTTTACTTTTCTTCTTCTTTACTAGTTTATATTACTTTTTTTTTTATTTTAGAGAGGTGAGAGAGAGTGTACTGACATTTGGACGAGCTTAGTGTGTGCAGGGGGTCAATATCACAACATGGGAAAATTTTGACGGAAAAATAGCTTGAAATATAGCCGCCCAGTCGACCGGGCCTTGCCCTACCGAGCGAGTTTGCCGGACAGGGCGCCCAGCTGATTTCAAGAAGGGCGAAAAAATTTCAGAAAAAAATAACCAAGTGATTTTCGCCCGGTCAACCGGGCTAGGCAGCCAGCCCGGGCGTGCAAGCGTTTTCGGTGATTTATTCGCCGTGTCAACCGGGCGGATTGCCTTTAGAATACTGAAGAAAAAAAATTTCGCCCGGTCGACCGGGCTGCTGAATCTCCTCACCTGGCTACCTCTGCTAGCGCTGCGATGAGAAAGAAAAGAAATTTTTTCGGGGAACCCCGAATCAGTTTTTTTTTCCCCTTGTTAAATCCGTCGAGGTTTTCTTCCCTCACTTCACTTCCTTTCATCTTCTTTCACTCTTATTCATCCTCTCAAACCCCTATCTCTCTCCTCAAAATCTCCATAGCCAAACTCCATTCTACCTTTCTCCATTCACAAATTCCATCTTCTCCTTCAATTTTCTTTTTCGCCCAAACTTTTCTTCATCTTTCTCCCATACAACCTTCATCATCCCACTTCATCAATTCACTCACTCCCAAAAATCTTCAAATTCTTTTCTTTTTTTGTCACCATGTCAAGGCCAAGCAAGAGGAAGCAAAGCTCAAGAGGGGAATCAAGCACTCAAATTCCACCAGACCCGACATTCCCGCTGGTAATTTTCAAATCCCTAGAACAAAAACAAAGATTTAAAAAGTTGAAATATCGGAATATAATCCCTATCCGTTTTGTTGATGCCAATTCTTTACATGCTTTGGGTATTTATGGTGAAACTAAGATGCTATTTGAGAAATTGGGATTGAGAACAATGTTCGACATGTTTTTCTGGACATATATAGGCATCTTACACTTCAATTCTTAAGCTCATTGGAAGTAGGCAATAAAAATCAAGTTCTCCGTTTTCGCCTCATGATTGAGGATCGAGAACTCACATCAGGCCAATTAGCTACTATTTTTTGCCTCCCTGTTACTGATGATCACCGCCCCCCTCCCACTGTTCGAATTAATACCTTGTGGACCGCATTCACCGGTGATGAGGATGTTAACACCCAGCATATGACTGCAGACCACCTCCATTTTCCCAGCCTTCGCTACTTACAGCGATTTTTGGGATTCACACTTTTTGGGCCTGCTGAGCCCAAATCCTGTCAAAAACAGGAGATTTTTTTGATGGGTAGTAATCTGTTTCCAGAGTTTGATTACTCTTTGTTCCTTCCTTATCTGTTTGTGTCCCAGCTGAAGCGGACTGCCGCCAATTTACTTGCCTTGTTTGATGATGGTAGTGTTAGGGGGCAACCTATTGTTTTAGGTGGCCTCATTACCGCTATTGCTGCTCATTTTGATTATACTCCTGACATTAGCAATGTTGTTGCTGGTCCCGCTGAGATTGGCATCGATTATATGACCAATGCTAAATGGATAGCCGCTCAATCTGCGAACAAATTTAGATGGTTAATTGCTAAAAAGGAGTCTATCCTTCTTCTTGACCCTGCTGAGACCCGCCTAGAACCTGGTGTGGGGTCGTACCTCCTTCCTATGCGGGGTCAAGAGCATATTGCTCGGCGACCTCTAGGACTTACCACAGACAGCCCGTTGGGGAAGCCTCCTCCTCCTCCGCGCCTATGGATCCTATGATGGCGGTCCTTACCCGCCTCGAGCAGGGACAGCAGTCCCTTACCTCACAGATGGGCCGCCTTGAGCTTGGTCAGGCTACCATCCAGACACACCTGACTTCGTTGGACACACGGTTGACTACCGTGGAGTCCGACATGCGCCATGCCATGTACCCTATCTACCATGACTATTTTCACCAAGGGCTTGTTGCCCATGATGCCACCCACCCTTCATGGTACACACCACAGGTCCTTGACCCCACTGACCATGCTAGGGATGGTACTTCTGGCCATACTGCTTTTGGTGCTGCAGGTACTACTGGTGGCGGTTTTACTGCCAATATGTCTGATGATGACGCGTGAGTCCTCTCTTTCCCTCTAGCTGCAATGAGGCCATTGCCGAGTTCAGCTTGGGGGGAGGATTTCTGTAAGTACTTTCTCTCTCTTTACTGCTTTGTAGTGTAGTTAGTTAATTTCATTGGTTTTAAAAAAAAAAAAACCAAAAATATGAGCTTGACATGAATCATGAGTTGCATGGTTGTTTCCCTGCGACCCAAATTTTTCAATGACTTTTTGGACCCTTAATCTATGATAGTTGGCGTGAGTATTTGTTAGTCTTGAGTTGATTTTCAATCTTCCATGACCCTTGATTGCATGATACTTGCGGCACTTGCATTGATTGTAGAGCTAAGTTGGTTAGACTGTGAGTTTTCTTGAGCCATGGATGCCTATCTTTCATCCAGTCTTCCTCTTTGTTGTGTGATTAGTTCCTCAGTTATGACATTGATCTTGATTTTGAATCTGTACTCTTTGAAAATTTGATGTGCATACATGATTGACATGATGGAGGCGTTCTTTTCATAATTCCTAGCTCCAGAGTTGTAATTGATTACATTATTCCATTTCTAGCCCCGCTGAAGCTTTTCTGACTGTTTTGTTTTATAACCGTCATTACAATCCCCTTAGCCTTATTTGATTCTTGTCCCAAGCCTAGCTTGGGGGAGCATTAGTTGAGTGATTGGGTTGTCTTGATAGTTATATATGTTGTGGTGTGTGCTAGTTGGAGTTAGTTCGTTATGAGTATATGATCAGCTAATTACTTTGTGTTTGGGAAAAAGCAAGAAAGAATGTTCAACAACAACAAATCCAAAAGAAAAAAAATAAAGAAAAGAGGAATGAAAAAAAGAACAAAAAGTTTGAAATTTTTGAATAAAGTGTTGTTTGAAAAGCAAAACAAATTCAAAGGAAGTGACAATAGTGACTGAATTGAGAAAGTGAATGTTGTGATTTTTGGAGATAAGTGAGTGAAGTTATGAAGGTCTCATTGACCTGGTTCTGCTAGTCTATGCTCCTCCATGCTTGGTTTATCCACCACATTACCAAATCTTTCCATACCCTTAGCATCAGCCCCATTACAACATTTAAAAGTCCTCCTGATCTTTATGTGTTGCATTATTGAGTTGAAAGTGAGTCAATGGATCAAAGTTAAAGAATAAGTGTCATTTCTGAGTCGACTGAACTAGGTTGAGTGTCATTATGTTACCTTCTAAACACACGAGGGTAGTGAGTTGGGAAGGGACGTATGGTGGGAATGGAGAGTGATCGGGCACATCTTTTGCCTGCCACAAAAATGTGAGAAGAGTGTTCCCCCTTGTGAGCACCATCTAAACATTTGCATGATATGCGCAGTGACCTTGCTTGATTGTCTTTCTCGGTGATTGGTCATTGGCTTGATATAAAGGATTGATGATGATGCATGCCTTCTTGATTGATTTTTTAGTCTACTAATATTTTCAAACTGCATTTTCTATGGGGTGAAACAATTGTATCTTGTAACTCATTTGTGTGGTTTTGCTTAGGGACAAGCAAAACAAGCAAAAGGTTAGCTTGGGGGATTTTAATGTATCTATTTTATATGGATTATTTAGCTCAATTCCTTTAGCTTTGATAGTTGATTTGAGCTCGTTGGAGCTCAATTTTTGAGTGATTTGATATGTTTGGACTTGTTTTCGTGTAGTAGATGTTTTTGTGCAGATTAATCGTTTAGAACCCTCGTTTGAGTTGCAGAACGGAAGTCCAACGGACCACATATAGCCTATAGAAGATCCAAGAGATTGCACAAGTGATTCGGACAAGATTACACCAAAAAAGAGCGAAAAATCACTCTCGTCCGGTCGACCGGGCGGTTTGGCACGACCGGGCGAGCCACAAAACTCAGCTGCGTATGAGACTTCCGGGCGAGAAAGGAGCCAAAATCGCTTACGCGCCCGACCGGGCGGATTTGCTGTTCTGTTGTAGTTCCTCAATCACCGTCGCCCAACCGGGCGGTTTTTCCGGAAGCCTAATTTTTGCCCTTTTTTAGCCGGTTTTGTAAAAACTATAAATAGGGCTTTAGTAATTTCGATTTGGGGATCTTATTTTTCTGCGTTTTTAGCTTTAAACACTTAGCCTATTTCTCTCTAATATTTCTCTCTAAGCTTGTATAATCTCTTGCCCTTGAAGATTATAAAGATCATCGATTTTGGTTTCATTGTTCTTCAATATTTTGGTATTCCTCTTTACTTTGCTTATTTTAATGAATTCTTATATTTGCATTATGTTTATTGAGTTTATTATTATCATGAGTGAGTAGTCTATTTCTAGGGCTTAGAGAGGGAAGCTATGTTTGTACCTTTTTTATTGTGGTTCAAAGTTCTTCGTTATTTGGATTGAATTAGAATAATTCCTATTGATTTGTTATGCTTGTTTAATTCATGTAATTGCGCAATATCATGAGTTATGTTTAGCTAATAAGAATTAGAATCGAAAGATCGTATTCATTAGAGGCGTGTTACAATAGGTAGGTTTGATTATGTTGAGCGACCGTACTGGCATATGTTAATCTAAGAGTTGTTAATGCCTGACCAAGGATTAACGAAATACTTTATTTATTCGAACCTCAATCCATCTATTGTCGAACTATATTGTGGTGATTAAATTGGTGTAAGCATGGTGGACCGATCGATTGCCCTAGGTTTTTAATTATTTGATAAACTTCCATCTCTTTGTGTTATAGTTTAATCTAGTTTAGTTACTAATTCTTCAATCAATTTCCTCTCTTGAAATAGCTAGATAATTGAGCATAAATCTGAAGAACTCCTCTCCCTGTGGATCGACCCGTATTTACCAGTTTCTGTCAAACAGACACCGTGCACTTGCGGTATATTTTAAAACCCATCAGACTGCTACCATCCATTTTAATGGTGTCACTCCAATTTCTACCTTTTCGCACTTTTTCTTCTAGATCTTGTTAAAATAATAATCCTCCAACACAGGATTGTGTTTGGCTCAATAAAGTTTATCAAATATACATTTTATTTTGGTTGATTGGCAAGTAATCTTTCATCAATTAGTTTGTATCTTTTTACGGTTGATTATTGATGACAAGGGTAGTATTGTGTAAACTTAGTTACTTTTCTCTGCCGGTTTGGGCTTAAATTAGTATTTGAAATTAAATCTTACAGATATGTTATTATATTTATTTAAAGAGTTTGTTTGATGTCTAGAAAGTTAGTCTAATTCCCGAACCTTTGGAAATTACTCGGGTTCTAATTCCCGAACCTTTGGAAATTACTCGGGTTGACGGGTATATTTTGCAAAGTTGAAAAGGTATGATACAATATAAGTAGAAAACAAACAAACACAGGAATACTATGTAGAAAAGTGAAAGGTAATATTTAAACGAAAATTCAACATCCTTCAGTTGTGAATAGGGCTGTGCAAAACTGAAAAATAATAAATTTTAATAAAAATTTAATAGTAATAAATATGTAAATGGGTTAAACAGGTTATATGGGTAACCCGTTCAATAAACAGGCCGGGTCAGGGTTGAGTTTTGCAACCCGTTTAATAAACGGGTTAGGCTTGGGTTGCGACATGTTCAACTCGTTTATAATTAACCTGAACCCGACCTGATCTGTTAATCAGCCCTAATTGTGAAACAATAGTACGGGTAAAATGTGAAATATTTTGTAAGTTCAGGGGTATTTACATGTAAAAAATTGAAAAAGATCGGACATCACAATATAGTGTTGGAGTTTATAGTAGAAAATCTGAGTTTGCTTCAAAAGAATATGAAGAGTCATTTTTACCTTTTGTCCCATATTGAAAGAATATAAGGGAAGAGTAAGGTTTATAACCATTACTCTTCCTCTACCCTTTGAGTTGAGTAGCAATGAGACTTTTAGTGGGTTTGTGGTGATGTGTGGTTGCCACACGCGCGCTGCCTTGGGCTTGGGCTTGGGCTTTGGGGAATTAACTTAACTTAACTATCTTTTTAGGTCAAAAATCTGTCAGCATTTAATGACCGTTTTTATCATTCTTAAGTTACCGTTTTTCCCCTAATCTCTCTCTTAATGTCGTTTTCCCCCTAATCTCTCCCCTGATTTACTGCCATTAAACTCACCATTATGTGACCGCTTTATGGGTTTTTAGAATTGTTGTGAACGATTTACCGCTTTATGGTTTTTTAGAATTGTTGTGAACGATTTAACACCTATAAATTAAAAGAATAAAACGATAAGGGATCTTATAGATCGGATCTTAGATTGTTTGAATGCCTGCCCTTTATGCTCTGTTCTATTCAACTTATTTCAGAAAAAATAAGATAAGATAAAATAAGATCGGATAAGATAAGATCAGATAAGATAAAATAAGATGTTAGACATGTTAGATGTTTAACAGCCACCAAATATTTTAGTTAAAATAAAATAGGAAGCAATGCAATCCCTTGAAAAACTTAGAATGCCCAAAATATTCAAGGGATACATTGATTTGCTAAATTTATGTAATCATTTTTAGAAAGTTAAAAACTATATATACGTAGTTTGAAATGAGTAATTATCATCACAAAAAAAAAACAAAAGTGAGAAGGCTTAAAGAAAGATAGAGAGAAAAAGCTTTGAGAGAGTTTTAGAATATATAAATTCTCGAGTGTAATTGGGGTCTATGGGTTGTGCGTTATTATAAGTGTTGTAGACGCTTATTTATTTATATTTTTCATTAAAGGTTTTGCAGCATATTTAGAGATATAAACACTTGCGGGATTATCAATTTTTCTTGTGTTATTTTTATTATAATGTTTCTAGTCCTACTAATCTGATTCTAAAGGAAATTTGCACAATATTTCCTAACAACTGGTATCAGAGCCGAGTTGATATTCTGTCAATATTCAGAGAGGAATAGATAGAAACGATCCAAAGAAGTCAATTTTGAGTGGGAGAAATGGCTGCAGATGAAGGAAAGATAAAAATCGAAAAATTCGATGGTGCAGATTTTGGATTTTGGAAGATGCAGATTGAAGATTATTTACACCAGAAGAAGCTTTATGAAACTCTCTCGGAAACAAAGCCAGAGGGCATGAAAGACGAAGATTGGAATCTTCTTGATAGACAAGCCCTCGGAGTTATTCGGTTAACATTATCACGCAATGTTGCTTTTAATATAGCAAAAGAAAAGACCACGGCAGGTCTAATGAAAGCTCTCTCTAGTATGTATGAGAAGCCATCGGCTTCTAATAAAGTTCATTTAATGAGGCGACTATTCAATTTGCGGATGACGGAAGGAGGATCGGTAGCTCAACATCTTAACGATCTCAATTCTATCACAACCCAATTGAGTTCAGTTGAAATTGATTTTGATGATGAAGTCGAGCATTGATACTTTTGTCTTCATTACCAGATAGCTGGAATGCTACAGTCACAGCTGTGAGTAGCTCTTCAGGAAGCAATAAGTTGAAATTTGACGACGTTCGTGACCTGGTTCTCAGTGAAGAGATCCGACGAAGAAAGTCGGGTGAATCATCAACCTCTTCAGTTTTACATACAGAGTCAAGAGGAAGAAATACAACCAGAAGGAATGAACGTGGAAGATCAAGCTATCGAGGTAAATCCAGAGATAGGAGATCAAAATTAAGAAATCTCAATAATTCCCTGAACTCCAAGTCTATCGAGTGGTCGAATTGTGGGAAGACTGGGCATTATAAAAATCAGTGCAGGAGTGCACCGAAAAACCAAGAAGCAAAGGCAGAAGCAAATGTTACTTCTACTGTAGAAGGAGATGATGCGTTGATATGCTCCTTAGAGAGCAAGGAAGAGTCTTGGGTGTTAGACTCTGGAGCATCATTCCACGCTACATCAAAGAAAGAATTCTTCGAGAGGTATGTCCCCGGAAACCTTGGAAAGGTATACCTTGGTGATGACCAACCTTGTAACATTGTTGGTAAAGGTGTAGTTAAGATTAAGTTAAATGGGTAAGTTTGGGAGCTGAAGGAAGTCAGGCATATTCCCGACCTAAGAAATAACTTGATCTCAGTTGGGCAATTGGCTAGTGAAGGCTACACTACAAAATTCCAAGGTGATAATTGGAAGATTTCAAAGGGAGCCATGTCATTTGCTCACGGTAAAAAGAGTGGTACTCTTTACATGACAGCAGGGGCATGTTGTACGATTGCAGTTGCAGCAGGAAATGAAAATTCAAAATTGTGGCACCAAAGACTAGGCCACATGAGCGAGAAAGGAATGAAGCTTATGCATTCGAAGGGAAAAGTCTCCGGTTCAAAATCTGTTGAGATAGACATGTGTGAGGAATGCATACTTGGAAAGCAGAAAAGGGTAAGCTTTCAAAATAGTGGTAGAACCCCAAAGAAGGAAAAGTTGGAGCTTGTTCACTCCGACGTTTGGGGACCAACAACTACTTCATCCATCGGTGGAAAACACTACTTTGTGACTTTCATCGATGATCACTCCCGGAAGGTATGGGTTTACTTTCTAAAACACAAGTCTGAAGTGTTTGAAGCTTTCTAGCGATGGAAAGCTATGGTGGAAAATGAGACAGGTCTGAAAATTAAGAAGTTAAGAACTGACAATGGTGGTGAATATGAAGACACCACATTCAAGAAGTTTTGCTATGAGCATGGAATCAAGATGGAGAGAACCGTGCCGGGTACACCTCAACACAATGGTGTAGCTGAGCGTATGAACCAAACATTGACAGAAAGAGCCAGAAGCATTCGTATACAGGCAGGTTTACCGAAGCAATTCTGGGCAGAAACAGTCACCACAGCAACTTACTTGATCAATCGAGGACCATCGACTCCACTAGAATATAAAATACCAGAAGAGGTGTGGACTAGAAAAGAGATAAATTTGTCTCATTTAAAGGTCTTTGGTTGTGTAGCATATGTGCATATTAGTGATCAAGGCAGGAATGAGCTTGATCCTAAATCAAAGAAATGTACTTTCATTGGCTATGGCGGAGATGAGTTTGGATACCGCATCTGGGATGATGAAAATAAAAAGGTGATCCGTACTAGAGATGTGATCTTTAATGAAAGAGTCATGTATAAGGATAGACATAAAGTTGATGCCAGCGACTTAGATCAGAGTGGGCCAATATTTGTAGATCCAAATTCTATCCCAGATAGTCCAGTTATAGAAGAAATTGTAACAAGTCCTCAAGAAGAAGAACATGGTGGACACAACAGTACGCAACAATCCGAAACAACACAACCTTCTATTCCAGCTCCTCCTGTACTAAGAAGATCCTCTCGACCTCATGTGCCTAACAGAAAATATATGAATTATCTGTTATTAACTGATGAAGGGGAGCCTAAATGTTATAATGAAGCATGTCAGACCAGTGATTCTAGCAAGTGGGAGCTTGCAATGAAAGATGAAATGCAATCTTTGATATCAAACCAGACATGGGAACTAGCTGAGTTACCCATAGGTAAGAAGGCCCTTCACAACAAATGGGTATATCGAGTGAAAAAGGAGCATGATGGTTCCAAGAGATACAAAGCTCGATTAGTAGTCAAAGTATTCCAACAGAAAGAAGGGATTGACTACAATGAGATTTTTGCACCTGTTGTGAAACTCAATACCATCAGAACTGTATTGAGTATTGTTGCCATTGAAGATCTTCATCTTGAGCAATTAGATGTGAAAACTGCATTTCTTCATGGAGATCTGGATGAAGAAATATACATGCATCAACCAGAAGGTTTCTTAGAAAGTGGGAAAGAAAATATGGTGTGCAAACTTAAGAAAAGTTTGTATGGCCTAAAACAAGCCCCAAGACAGTGGTACAAAAAGTTTGATAACTTTATGCATAGGGAAGATTTCCAGAAGTGTAACGCTGACCACTGTTGCTACGTCAAGAGATATCAATCCAGTTACATCATCTTACTACTTTATGTCGATGATATGCTAGTAGCAGGTTCGAATATGGATGATATAAGAAGGTTGAAGCAAAGAATTATCGAAGGAGTTTGACATGAAGGACTTAGGTCCAAAGAAAGAAGATTCTTGGAATGCAAATTACAAGAGATAAGCATAAAGGTACTCTGCAGCCTATCTCAAGCGATTACACCAAACGTGTTTTACGAGATTTAATATGAGCGACGCTAAGCCGGCCAAGACACCCTTAGCAAGTCACTTTCGATTATCCAAGGATCGGTCTCCTCGGACGAAGGAAGATAAAGATTATATGGCTAAGGTTCCATATGCCTCAGCCATTGGAAGTTTGATGTACGCAATGGTTTGCACAAGACCGAGATATTGGACATGCAAGTGGGAGTTGTTAGCGGGGTTTATGTCAAATCCAGGGAATAGTTCATTGGGAAGCAAAGAAGTGGATTTTGAGGTATCTACGAGGTACCACAGAAAAGTGTTTGTACTTTGGTAAAGGCGAATTAAAAGTGCAAGGTTATGTCGATGCAGACTTTGGAGGTGAAGTCGACCATAGAAAAAGAACCACCGGCTATATATTCACAGTTGGAAATACAACAGTTAGTTGGATGTCGCAACTACAGAAGATTGTTGCTCTATCCACTACAGAGGCTGAATATGTAGCGGTAACTGAAGCTAGTAAAGAAATGATATGGCTTCAAGGTTTGTTAACTGAGTTGGGATTCAAGCAAGAGAATAATGTACTGCACAGTGACAGTCAAAGTGCAATACACTTAGCAAAGAATTCAGCATTTCATTCCAGAACTAAGCATATCGGACTTCAATATCATTTCATAAGATCTATGTTAGAAGATGAAGTGTTAAAGCTGGAGAAAATTAAAGGAACTGAGAATCCGGCAGATATGTTAACAAAGACGGTGACTATTGACAAACTGAAGTTGTGTTCAACTTTAGTTGGCCTGCATGAATAACATAAAGAGAAAGCTCGATTGCATGGAGTAAGGTGTGAAGACAGATTAAAATCAGTCTTCAAGTGGGAGATTGTTAGATGTTTAACAGCCTCCAAATATTTTAGTTAAAATAAAATAGGAAGCAATGCAATCCCTTGAAAAACTTAGAATGCCCAAAATATTCAAGGGATACATTGATTTGCTAAATTTATGTAATCATTTTTAGAAAGTTAAAAACTATATATACGTAGTTTGAAATGAGTAATTATCATCACAAAAAAAAACAAAAGTGAGAAGGCTTAAAGAAAGAGAGAGAGAAAAAGGTTTGAGAGAGTTTTAGAATATATAAATTCTCGGGTGTAATTGGGGTCTATGGGTTGTGCGTTATTATAAGTGTTGTAGACGCTTATTTATTTATATTTTTCATTAAAGGTTTTGCAGCATATTTAGAGATATAAACACTTGCGGGATTATCAATTTTTCTTGTGTTATTTTTATTATAATATTTCTAGTCCTACTAATCTGATTCTAAAGGAAATTTGCACAATATTTCCTAACAAGACACACGCAATAAACTATCTTATAAGATAAGATAAAATAAGATAAGATAAGATAAGTCAAAATAAGATAAGAAAAGATGAGATAAGATATGATAAGACAAAATAAGTTGAATCAAACGAATCCTAATAAAAATGATTTGAAAGCTTGCAAGTTTGAGGGTAAGGAATTCGATTATCTGTAATCAAATCACAACAACATTGCAGGATGCTTAGCTTTTATGCCACCAATCATTATGTGTGTTACACTTATATTCATTATTATAGGTATGACGACCCAAGATGGGTGCGGAAAAATAGATTTACACCAATACTTGAAGCAGCCATTCTTTTTATTAGGGGATCTTATCAATGTGAATTTTCTTCTAACGCTTGGTAGGGTAGTTGTAACGCTGGTGGCATGCTTTCAGTTATCACAAATCTCGGATCAATCGTCGTCGGCAGGTTTTTATGCTGTAATAGGCTCATTGGTTGGGAGTTTTTGCTTGGCTGAATATATGAGTTTGATGGAAGAGCTTAAGATGATTGCTGTTGGTGTTGAGAAAGATTTGGGGTTTTTTAGCTATGTGATTGCAAGTGCACTATGCGCAATTCAAAATTTATACGGAGTTGGAAAGTATATGGTGATTGTATTCTTCACATGTATGTTCCTTGATCAGCTTCATGGCTTCATATTGCCAAGTACGAACATAACATTGCATCAAGACCAGATTTCCCAAGATATGGAGCGCCATGCCAATGGAATCAACAGTGATGTTAACATTGTTCTTAGGTTTAAACATATTTATAAATTCAATATATTAAAATATAATAATTCTAAAAGCAATAATCTTAAGGGCAATAAATATGAGGTTCTAACTTTCTAATTTTCTAGGTTTTAAACTTTTTTTAATCTTTAAACTTATTTTTTTTTAAAAGGGAATTCCAGTCAGCCGGTCCGGACCAGAAAATTCAGGGTTTGGACTGGACTGGACCGGACCGGAAAATTCTGGGTTTGGATTGGACTGCACCGGACCGGAAACCTGGAATCCCAAATTTTCATGGACTGGGGACCGGACCGGAACTATTCTGGTCCGGTTCCGATCCGGTTCCGGTCCGAATTCTGCTCCTAGTCCAAAAGTGCACACCCCTAGTTGGAAGTATGAGGTTTATTTTAAACAACTTGAAAAATAAGGTGAAGATTTTGGAGGCTATCATAAAAGGAGAAAGCTGTAATAAATACAGAGGGTTGTAATAAATGTGTTGGGTATTTATAGAAGCAGAATTATTAAGTTTTTGTAAAAAGAATCTTACTGACATAATAACGTGTTAACTATTTTTAAGGAGTCAAAGATTACGTGCTTAAGTTTGTGAGTTATTTCATTTGATGAGTTTCTAATGTCTTTTAACGTTCTCTTCTATGAAACAATGCTATGCATAAAATTAGAGTTAAATAATCACTTTTCGAATTAGTATATTCCTTGCATGCATGAGGTCATGTGATTTAGTTATCGTGAGAGACTTCAAGTCTTCCGTAGAGTTTGAGTCCTTCAAACGGTGAAAGTTGCATCACTAGTCACTACAATTACAACATTTTTTTATAAAGCATGACATAAGTGCCTCTAGAGAGTCGGTGCATATGTTTTTGAAAGCTGTAAACATTCATCATCTAAGCATAATTCGGAACGTAACATCATTCTGCCCTGTAAGTTGTATTACAAATAATGAATGATATGCAACGAGTCAATGATCTTTTTGCAAGTTAAATTGAAAAAATATACTCTCTTAATTAGAATAAGTCATACAAAAGGATTTGTTATTGTATAATCGATATGAACCAACTAAAGCACAAACTATTAGAGCGGGAAAATAAGTTAAGAGTGGCATCTGATATGGAGTTCTCTTAAGAAAGTCTTAAAGAATAAATGAATAACATAATGGCCATAAAAAAAATGTAATATCTATATTACACTCCACTTATATTTAGAAATTAGAGAGAATCAGACAATACAAACAAGTTAAATGATAAAAGCCAACCATTAAGATAACGATAAGGAAACTCCAATAAAGTTTAGTATTAGTTATTCGATCCCCCACGTACATTATATGCTCCTTTTATAGTCCTAACTATGCTGTTGTACAGTCGTTAATATATATCCGTTGTGCATCTGGATGAGAAACAAGAACATCAAATATGCATTCGGAGAAGCGACATAGAAATGAAGGAGATGGAGTGATTTCTTGTTTCGGGTAGTCGTCTCTCTGATGCTCTTCAGAAGTACTACCAATACAGTCGTGGTTGGCGTCGCTCGGTTTGAAGTAATTGCCAACGAGAAATGTGAGGCTAACAAACGTGGATGACCCAAAAATGAGTTGATCCAAATTCGAACGAGTAGTAGGCAGTGCAAACCGAAGCTGCCATTATAAACTCGAAATATTTAAATTCGGGTAACAAAAAATTATTATACAGCCCACAAATTCTAGATGATTCTGCCGCACAAAAACTCTGAACAGCAAACCCTAAAATCCCCACCAGTGTCCAATTTTTTATTCGGCTTCACAATGTAGAATCTTAAGAACTGCAACCAAAAATTGAGCAACGTAAAAGTTCTATAAATCCATATCCTTTCTAACATCCATTTTGGAGGTTTAGTAAATAGTACAAAGATGAACCCTACTGCAGAGATACCGATAGAAATAATATCTATACAAAATGATTCATACATGCTAGCTGTGGCTTTGTTCGCATATGATTGTTTCTTTTGCTTATCAATTCCATCCAAGATGGAGTGAGCTGACCAACCTGAAATACATAGAATATATACCCATTAAAAAGCCACAAACCAAGTTACTGTGCCTAAGGACAGTGCTGTGACGATTATGCCCTCCCTTGTTCACAGAACCACCTTCCTGCCATCCATTTGCCACGTTTGTTTTTTTCCTCCCGTTTTTCCTCTGAACCTCTCCATTCCCACCTTCTCAATCTTCTTCGTCTCTCTCCTCACCATTATTTCTCTCTCTTCTTTCAGAAGCTGGGTTTACAGGTGCAAGAACAATTCAAGCGGTGGGACTAGGAGCCATGAATTCAGTGAGCAAATGAAGATCTTCGAATGAAGCAATTCATCTTCGACCAGCGCCTTTGGTATCTGATTTCTGAATTTCCTTAGTTAGTCAAAAATTAACACAAACAAAAATGAATGAAATCGTTCGTTTCATAGCACAAAACAGCAGAGTTTCGACGAATTAATGTATTAATGTAGTTCGGCGTGAGATTTGCAAGAAAAAAGCAAAAATCGAATTAATCAAAAGCAGAAGTGATTGCGATGAGCTAACCCTAACTTTTGGGGATTTTTTTATCGATTCACTGACGAATGAAGAAGAAGCGCAAAATTGGAGTAATGGAGGAAGATATTGAAAAATCCCTTTCTCCATATTTAGGGAGTTCTTGTGCAATCTTCAGGGAGTTCTTGGGCAAGGTAACCTATTTTCTGTTTTTTACCCATATTGTTAGTAGATTTGTATATCTTCCTGTTTACTTTTCTTTTAATTTGCATTTCGTGCAAATAATATTAAGGAGGTAAGAAATTGTGATGTACAAGAAAAGGTTGTGTATTATTTGCTTATGTACAATGGTAGTAGAAACAGTCGCCATTGCTAGAATGCTGGTTTCTCTCTCTCTATCAAGCTGTTTTTTTTTAGGCTTTCAAAATTCAGATTTTCAGTATGAATATTTGGTGGGCTTAAAGTTGGGTTTCAGAAAATAAGCTTAGATGAGATTCATATTTGATGGATCTGTATCTATTTGTTGGGGTGTAATTGAAATTAGTTGTTTGAGCTTTAGGTATCCTATATTTTGATAGTGGTGTGATACTTTAGGGAAATCCATGTAACATAGTCTTATTTTTATCTAATACATAAATGATGTTGATTATGAGCTTCACCGAGGATGAAATTGAACTAAAATTGGCAAATTCTAACCAATAGTTACATGGAAATGTTTTGATGGCGAGATTACTATAGAATTTCATAAGTTAAAGATAATTGGTGTACGTTTGCATTTGTGGTTTTGTGGATATGATATTTGGAAAATAAGTTGGTTATTTAGGATCAATGCGATTACTTCTAGCTTGCACTATAAAAATTTTGTGATCTGCTGATTCTGTAAGATCTCTTTTTATCATTTTCATATCAAAATTATTAATCCATTTCTAGCATTTCTTGAGTTTACCATTACCATCCAGATATGTCTCAAGTTTACCATTATAAATACGGAAGCTTCAAGCTAGAATTAAATAACTAAAATGATTCAGTATTACTAATTCATTTGATTTACCTTTTGTCTTTCAGTGGGAATTGGTTGCTAAGTTGAGTAAATTACTGGAGTGAGTCACTAACTTGTTGGGTCCATGCGGCATTGCAATTTGCAAAGGGAGATGAGGTGAGAGTAGTAACCTAAACCAAAACTTTGGTGCTGCTCACTGTTTTCTTCCATGGAAATAAGATAAAGATTGATATTTATGCTGTATTAATTTTTCATCAAAGTGCAGGAGCAAATGCAGTGCCATCATTGAGGAAAGTGCTTTGGGATGTTGCAGTGGAGAAGGATAGAACATTTGCTGCGCAGGTCTAAACTTTAGAAGGAATAAACTTTATGCTATCCTCATGAATTGGTTCAGTACCCTGTTACATTAATCCAATATTTTTGTGTAGGAGTTTCTCTCATTGCAGATTCAGATTCAGACTGGATTAGCGTTTAAAAAAGAGGAACAATACAATGTATGTTGTTTGTGTTTTTTGTTAATTAAAAACAATGCAGACATCAAATTTGAACCTCTGCTTTTTTTTCCTTATAGATATTGTGAAAATATTATCTATGTGGTTATATGTGTGAAAGGCTTTACTTTTTTTATATTGTTTTCGGTAATTTGAAGCTTCAAATGGGCTATCTTTCCTTGAAAATACATGTTAGTACAATGCTTTTTTAGTTTTAGAAAGAAAGTTCTGCTTAAATTTACACAATGAGCTCGAGTATCTCAGGTAAATTCAACTGTAGAGCACAATTATCAATAGGTGATGAAGTTTCCATTTTTGTTAAAGAAATCATAAAAAAAGTAGGATTGGGTTTCCCATTTTTATTGATTGATTTTAGTTATCTTAATTCTTCATCTATTGGTTAACCTCTCCAAAAGTGTTATTCATTTTCTGTTATATATATTTGATTTACGACTTCTTATTTGGGACATGCCCTACATTATCTTGATTCTTTATTTTTTCCTATTAGTTATTTTCTTTCTATTGAAGATCTTGAACTTGTTTCTCCTATTTCACAGTTTTTGACATTGCAATTTCCTGATTATTATTGCAGAATGTTTTATAGACTATTAAATTTTCATTTGGCTTTCTTTTCTAAGCTATGAATAGTTTTGATGCAATGTTATATTGTAATTGGGTGTCAGGCATCAAGTTATAGGTTGCATTGAAGTTTGGGGTCCATTCATCAAGATGTTAAGGTTAGACAAGACCAAAGGTTGCCTTGTGGGATTATCGAGATGTAAAGGTTAGACAAGATATGTTTGTTAATTATGTAAGTGCTATGTGAAATTTGTGCTTTTCTTTTTCTGAAAATGAATTCTATTTCTTCTTATTAGAGTATATGTGTTCATAATTAGTTTATTACTATATTCCTCTCCACATTTTGATATTCATTAAAGAAAGTAGGTTGTTGCTGTGAATTTTAGATGAAATTTTCCCACTATGTTTGTCTTCTTTTCGACTAATTATTTGTTAGAATTGCTTTTGCTGTTTCTATATTTCCCACTATGTTTAAAGCTAGATTACTTTGTTTTTAGATTTCAATTTAGATACAAGCTAAGAGTTGCGCGCAGAAAGCTAGGTGTATCCTATCATTATTTATTTCCGGACAATTAAAGAACAACTTTGTATATGCCATAGCAAACTGAGTTACATGAGTACCTTTGGCTCTAGCACAAAATGAATCTCATGACATTCCGACATATCCTGAGCTTGAAATTGAGTAGCCATTTAACTCTATACTAACATTACTAATAAAAAAAGCTCCATGTAAAGGTTTAGTAGGCGCTTATTCAAACTTGAAAGTAATCATGAATCCATAACCTTTTCAAAGTTGCAATGTATCTACTATTGAATTCAATAGTGTTATGAGTCATAAGTGGGATTGCTTGAGTGAATTTCCGGCACTGTCTTTGACCTTTGATTTATTGCCGCATGCTGCCCTAGCTTCCATTGCATCACAGTTGCTATGAGCAGATCACACAATTTTTATAGTGCCAGCTAGAAGTTAGCTGCTCTCTCTCTCTATATATATATTTTTTCAACTCCGGATGCTTTCAAGCTAAGATGACTTTTCATTTCCCGGGGTTCATTTTTGTTTGTTGGAATTTTACTTAGAGGCTTGATTGAATTGTCTAGCTACTTCCTTCCATTTCCTCCTATTTCACGCTCTTAGTATGCTCTCGTGATCAATAGAGAAATGATAATATTCTTATGCATCAAGATTTTTGATTTGTAGCATTAGGATTAGAAGGTTCGGCTTTTAGATTCTCCACTTCTAATGGATAGGACATAGGTCGTCTACATATTTGTTAGTGGCTTGTCAAAATGTCAACTATTGGTTTACATTTTCAAATTGAAGCTAAAGTTAGAGTGAAAGACGGCTCAAAATCCAATTATGTTTTGCAATTACTATATAACTCAGATAAACTCAATAGTATACTCAATATATACCAATTAGATCCAACCCTTTCGTCTTAACCTTTCAGGAGTAAGTAAATCATCTTCTATACATCCTAATGCAAAAATGATTACCATAATCAATTAAATTCTTAATACAAACTAGGAATTTAAAGGAAAAATACTCTTCTACTCCAGTGTATAGATCTACTCTAAAGATTCCTCACTTACCATCCTATCATTGCTCACGCGAACTCGAGTTGGGTAGTTAAGCCTATATTATGCCTAGGTTTAATTACTCATACTTGCTAAAAATAAGAAGAGAAAGAAGTAAAACTAAGTTAAAACGAATGCCTCAAATCATGAGAGAGAATATTCTTTGAATTCGTTTCCTTTGTGTGACCCGAAATTAGCTAATATGTGCTACAGAGCTGCTACCTTTCATGAAACCCAAACGAAGAGGGGGAGCAAAGTTCAAATTTTGAAAGAGGTGTTGCTCAAGAGTAAAGTGTTCCATTGGTAAGTTTACCATCTTATTAAGTGTGCCATCTTATTGGTTTAGGACTTTAGGCGACAAAATTAAAGATATTTCTCATTTTTCTAAGTTTGGGCTAGGGTAGATGATATATCAATCTCCGTAATTTATTCCGATCCATTGTTAGTTTCCTTTTCAAGTACAATTTGTTGTGATTTCATTTCTCTATGTTTCTTTTATATTTGTGGAGTTTATTGGGTTTTTAATTTCAATTTGTCCGAAATTGTATCACTATTTTCGATTTGCTCTTCAATTACTCTGTTTGGTGGTTTCGATTCTTTATCACTCTTTGATTTCAGTTTATTTTGGCTCTTTCATCATCATTCTTCACCCATAATAAAGAAGAGAAAAGTAAGAAAGCAGGCTAATGGAGAAAGAAGGAGGTGATGCGGGTTCTTCCTCCAAAATGGAGGAGCCAGAGAAATCGAGGAGCCGAGGAGGAAGAAAGCAACCAAGGACATGTGTGCCTTCCGAGAATTTTTTACCTTCTCTGTGTTAATACTCTATAATTGGGTGTTAATTGATGGTGGCTTCTCTCTGTTCATGAAGCTTCAAGTATTGTTGAACCACTTTGTCGTTTCTATTGTTGAAGAATGAAGTCATGAAAATCGACCTAGGTTTCCCAACATTCTAAGTAATTTGAAGAACCGATCACCTGTTGAAAAGGGGAGTGAGGGGGAGTGTTGTGTTATGTTACTCGATTCAAGTACTTGTGTTGGACACGGATAATTAGCAAATTTATGGTTATTTTCATGAAAGCCAAAATGAAGTGTCGAAGTACCCCTGGACGATACATCAATACCTATGTCTAAAATGTCGAAAACTTGACACAAGTAAACAGGAGGTAAAATGAAGAGTGTGAGTAACATGGGGGGGATGTATGGGGGGCTATGATGTATTCATGTATATAGTGATTTTGTTAGTTGCTGACTAATTTGATTGCAGCTTGATTAACAAAAAGAAAAATAGTGATTTTGTTAAGGCAATTAGACACTGGCTAATTTTATCTAAGCTTGATTAACAAGAAGAAAAATAGAACAGAAAAACTCATTTCAGAACCCTTTTCCCTCAATAGGTTTGCTTTGCTTGTAATCATTAACAATATCGTCATTAGTGTAATTTAGGTATGTGGGTTAAAATGGTCTCAGGATGATAGGGAACTTGCATCAGGAGGCAATGACAATCAGGTAATTTGGTAGAGTTCAAACTTTAGAAGTTATAACTAATTTCCACAGTGCAAGATGTTCTAGAAACTAATTGTGACTACATATTTCATGAAAATCTCAGCTCTTGGTTTTTCTGAAACTAATTGAGCACACAGCTGTAGGGAACTTGCATCAGGAGGCAATGACAATCAGGTAATTTGGTAGAGTTCAAACTTTAGAAGTTATAACTAATTTCCACAGTGCAAAATGTTCTAGAAACTGATTGTGACTACATATTTCATGAAAATCTCAGCTCTTGGTTTGGAACCAGCATTCTCAGCAGCCAATTCTGAAACTAATTGAGCACACAACTGCTGTGAAAGCCATAGCTTGGTCACCCCACCAGAGCGGTCTTCTTGCTTTCGGAGGTGGTACTGCAGACCGTTGTATTCTATTTTGGAATACTACAAATGGGAATCAGATAAATAATATTGATACAGGAAGTCAGGTATGTAAATTTCGAATATCTGATAATAGCTGTCACAATATACTATGGTGAGCTAAAATTTTGCATAAATTTGTTCTGAAGGTATGCAATCTTGCATGGAGTAAGAATGTAAACGAAATAGTTAGCATTCATGGGTATTCTCAGAATCAGATAATGGTGTGGAAGTATCCTTCACTTGCAAAGGTAGGAATCTGAAAAATTCAAACTTTCTGCTCATATAATTTTAGAGGAAAATTCAGACTCTAATTGTACATGTATATATACAGGTTGCTACTTTGACAGGCCACAGTTTGCGAATTCTGTATCTTGTTGTTTCTTCTAATGGTCAGGTAATACAGTTCTGTTGTTTGCAGGAAGAAAGTCGTTCAACAATTTCCATGATTGATTGCTCTTTAGTTTGCATATATAGGTCAATGTATCGGGTTTGCGTCTGATTTCGGTTGTGCTTAAAAATATAACTTAATAGAACTACAAAGTATGATAGATGAGTCAAATTTGGGTTTGGTTCAGGTTTGACTCGGTTGTGCTTACATAGTGTAAAACTTGGTAGAATCACAAAATATGATAAATGAGTCAAATTTTAGGTTTGGTTCAGGTCGGGTGGGTTCCTGTCCCTAACAATATCTTAATTTTGCAGACTATAGTGACTGGAGCTGGAGATGAGACCCTAAGATTCTGGAATATTTCCCCTTCTGTTAAAACACCGGTATGTATCGAATGTTGAAAAGACTGCAGAAAAAACAGGAATTTGTATAATATCAGACTGCTAACTTTTCTTTCTTCTTGAATTTTTTAGGCACCAGTCAAAGAATCTGGTTTGTGGTCATTGGGATGAACCTATGTTCGCTGAGGATGTTCCGGTTATCTGTCCAAGTTGTGAACGATGAGGTCCATGAATATAGAGCAAAGTGAGACATGTTCTCTTTCTTTGTTTTTGAACTTCAATTTTTCCGCATATGTGTTTTGAGTTCTCTTTCTTTTTTGTGTTTACTTGATTAGTTGATGTGCGGGTGCTCTTGATTATGGAATTGAACTTGTTTGTTAGCGAGACATGTTCCTTGAGCTCTTTTCTCTCCCCGCTTATGTGGGTGGTTCCGACTTTGGTGGTATTGGACGAGGTGCATGTTGGGATTTCTTTAATTTGTTTGTCAAAGATTAAATGTTTTCTTTTTCTATTGTGTTATATATTGTGTTTTTGGGAATTTCATAAACGGATTTATTAATAAACAAAAGAGGAAATTATGGAGAATAGATAAATGGTTAGATAGACAAGGCGAATATATATGGATAGATAAATGGATAGAGAGGGATAATCAAGGCTAATATATGGACAGTTTGATGGATAAACAAAGAAAGAAGGAGATCAAATAATATATATATATATATATATATATATATATATATAGAGAGAGAGAGAGAGAGAGAGAGATATTAAGGAGAGAATTAGGGCGTTTGAGGAGCATGTCTAATATCCATTGTATTATATGATACACTTTCGCCGTTCTTTTGAGGAAGATAGAGAGTGAATTTGAGACAATTTCTACAAAACGCAAACATTTCACTTAATAAAAATGAGGGAGTAAGCACTTGTAGGAGAATATTATATTCATTTGAGTTTCTTTTTGGAAAAAAAAAAATAGATGGTAATACGAGGGAAGGGGAAACTTAGTAAGATGGATGGAGAAAGTTATAGAAGTGGGAGGATGAGCAGATAAGAGTTGAGGAGAAGATCTGAAGTGCTAGAAGTTGAGGAAGAGAGGGAAAAAAAAAGAATATCAAAATGAAAAAGAAAGAGTCGAGTTTGGAGAGAAGAGTAGAGTTGTTCGACCTTATTTCAAGTTGACTTCCCACTTGTGTTACTAACCTGTCAGTGCTGTAACTGGAGTGCTTAATCTTGGGACCGGATTGATCTCCAGGGCACTGTGCAGTTGTTGACATTATCACAAGATCTAAACTAAGCTGTTTGAGTTGGAGTAAATATACCAAACATTGTATTGCAAGCAGTGACTGTGAGGGGATTGTAACTGAGGGTAGATGATGATGATGGGGTTGATGAGAATGGCACTAGGGTTGAAAAGGTTGGTTCTTTAGGGAAGAAAGCAAGTAGGTTCGATTTGAATTTAGGGCTCAATGATTTAATATGCATAATTTTCAACACTTTTTAGTGTTTTCACTTGATGAATTGTTTAACAATCTGAATGTTTGGGGGTCTGAAGATTCTTGTTTTGAATTCTATGAGTTGTATTAGGGTTTTGGTACTGCTAATTGGTGTTAAAACATCTTTTGCTTTTTTTTATTCTTTTGATTCTTGTTTTGGTTGTACATTGGGGTTTTCGGAATTTGATTTGTTCTTTGTTTTATTTGATTGAATCAGCAAAGATGATTACAGATGCAATTTACAAGGTAACGTGGCTGTGGTTCTATTCTACTGACGCTTCTCCTCTGCAGTTGGTTGACGTTGTGTTGTTACTGTTGCTGCTCCTTCTATTCTCATCATGTTCTCTGTAATTCTTCTGTATTCAAAGCGAATTCAATCGCTTAAGGTCCTAATTCAACACCTGTTTAATTTTTACATTGAATGTGGTGATGACAGCTTCCTTCGATTCTTTCCCTGTTTCCCTTTTGCCATTTATGTCTTCCAAGCATATATATTCATGCTGACATGCTAATAATTGTTGTCTTGCAAAGTTAAGCAACAATATGACATTAAAATTCTGTTTTTCAGTTCCTTTTTTTGCACCTTCACTTTTATGATAACTGGTGTTCTTGGATCAAGTGTATTTTCAATTCAGATTTTTTCGCAGCGTGAGAGATAACTTTTTTGAACAACAGAACCTGTTGTTCATTTTGGAGTTAACAATTTGTATGAACAACACATTCAGGTGTACTTTTAATTCAGGTGTATTTTTACACCTAGACTGCAGATTAACTTCAATACATACAATTGATTCTTCACTTTTTTGCACCTTACTACACACAATTGATTCTAGAACTCCCCTTCTCCTTTTTAACATCCAAGCTTGGTCCATTTGTAAGACATATTAGTATTTTTTGCGAAGAATGCTTACAAAAGTTGTAGCTTAATTCGTACTTGCTTACCGTTTGTCACTTTGTCGATTTCAGACCGCGAGTCATGAAACCTGAATCTACATTCCGCGATTGGCTTTCCCCCAAAAGCAAGGCTTATAAGGTCCAGGGTAAGGTTATTGAAAAGCGTCGTCCAACAATATCTCCAAATAAAAAGGTGTCCTGTACCCGTCACTCCTAGAAGATGAAAAGGTATTATAGCTTATTTACCAAGTCAAATACTCTAATTATGGTGTTAGCCACTGGGTGATTAAACGACTTAGATAAGAAATATGGACCTTAGATTTACTGGAACTAACTAATTGTTATATTATAAATTAGAGAGACAAAAAATGCAGCTCATCTACTACTCAAACTCAAAGTGAGGTGCGCACTGAACTTAGACAAGTAAATTCAAATTTGCTTCAAACTACTACTCAAACTTTATTTATCTTCCCAAAGTACACCACGCACTGCACATAGTAAGTAGATAAGCTAGATGTAGACAACATGTGCTGTGAGTTTGGTATAATTCGGCTTGACGTATGGATATCTCTCTACTTTTTGATAATTTTTCTCTGACTTGTTATGATTAGTAGGAACTACTTGATCTTAGAGAGAGGATTGAAGTGTCAACACTGCGTTGTGTGAAGACAATTACCCAAGAGCTTGACAGAGTCTGTGTACTGTTCGTCAGATCAGTTTCAGGAAGAAAGGAAGATGTGCAATATGCTTGGTATCATTTTACTCCATGAAACTTACCTTCTTGTGGGATATTGACATTTGCCCATATAATACTAAATTACTGAGTATATTCTTAATCTCTTATATTAATCACTAACAAGTGAAGTTAGGATGGATTTTTTTAGTCAGGCTTGCTATGGACAGTATATACAGATAAATGTATGCCTATAATCTAATTTTATATCTTTCATTAAATTAATAGAAAAAAATAGATGAGTACTTATCACAAAGTAACAAAATAGCAAAGTAGATCCTAGGAGAGCAAACTTTGTAGATAACGAACTACAGATGGTCTCTGTCTGTTATTTTTGTTCTGTCTTTATTGTTAAAAGTATTGTTTGTGATACTGAAGCAGTTATCTTGTAATGGCAGGAGGAGGTGTACAGGCATATGGAAAAATTTTGGAACCCTAAAGCTTATGGCCACTATTATCATGTCAGCTGCATCAAGAAATGGTTATCGATGAAGAATATATGTCAAATCTCCAAGGGCCCGGTTATGCTAGAAAATACCAAGGAGAAGTAAGCTAAAGCTCCGTGGATGCTTTTTATGTAACTCCATTCTTTGTAGATGTTACACGTGTAAACATGGAGAACTTTCCTCAAATGAAGTTATCTACTTATCTCATGTAGAAGTACTATTACGGCCCGTTTGGTAAGAGGTTATAAATGGTGGGAATGGTAATGCATTATAGTGTAAATTTGTACTAGAAATCCAATGTCATTACCAATGGTAATGCTACCTCATCACAAAATATCCATTTTCTTCCTAAAATCTCATTACCATCCATTACCACTTGGGAATGTGGTATTGGGTGGTAATGAAAATTTATAAAGGGAAACCCATGTTTTGTGATAAAGTTTCATTCCCATGGTCATGGACATGTGAAAATCTTTACAAATTTACACTAAATTTCATTACCATTACCACTATTTATAACCACTAACCAAACGGGCCGTTAAGTTATGCTTCGTGGATTGATCAAGAACAGGAGAAAGTAGTTTATCTAAGTCTTTTATTTGTATCTTTTGTTGGACTAAATCATATGTGTAATCTGTTTAGCTGATAAAAATAGTCAGCCTGTTTAAAATTAATGCTTGTCGGTAGTTTACTGTATGTACATTTCGTCTCGGCCATACTAAGACCGAGAGGAAGATTATTTACCAAGCAACTAATAGAGTTAGTTTATACTAATTAACTAACTATTACCCTTAAAACAAGAGTAAATTCAACATGAGACAGTGGGGACTCCTATTCTCCGAACTTGTATCTCAAAACTAATTAGTCGACAACTACTATCTCACAACAATTAAAAATATCTTGAAGCAGTTAAGGAAAGTCGGTTGTCGCGGCAAGAAGAACCCCAGTTCTTTTTCGGAATTTAGATCCAAAAAGAGCAGACTTCAGTTTCAGCATAAAATCTATCATAAGTTATTACTCTTTATTTGAACTAAAAAGCGAGTGTTAATGGAGTCCATCAGCGTGACCAGAAATAATCTTAGTGACCAAACTACCAAATACTATCGATCTTATACAACAATGAGGAAGAATGGCAAGTTAAAGCCTTATTCTCTGTATCGCTTAAATAATTTAAGATAAGTTTTTTGATGTGGTCATAAAAGTAAGTTTTGTTAATAATATTGAGATTTTTTGTAGTGAATCTCGTGATTAGGAAGGGTTCAATATCAGTGATGTCGTTGTAGTCTTGTGTGTAGACTGTAGATTGTAACCATTTTAAAGTGGTTAAGGATTGCTCCTACTTAAATTGCCACGTGAAAAAAGCATTATAATTAGATAAGGGAATATTTTGTTTGGAACTTTACAAAAATATGATCATGAATTTCATATGAGTATTATTACAAGTAACAATAAATTTTGTTAAACGATTTTTCGACCAAATGTCCCCATTTATGTTTGTTAAAAATATAATATACATCACAAGCACAATCAAGATAATTAAAGTATTAGTTTCATTTACCATTAACTTCCCGAATTAGCTAAATTTCACTACCTTGAAGAAACCATGAGCATAACTTGTGATATGCAAATTCGTTTATATGCAGTGTTGTTAAATTGTGCTATACTACAAGCTTATGATAGTGTACAAATGTTTCTTTTTCACTACATGGCCATATTACACAATAACCGTTACATAGTACAAATTGTTTCAGTTCATTCGGACAATAAGCATTACATAGCCATGTTACACAACAACACACTTGAGATAACATATCTCAGTTATAATTCTTATAAATAATAGCGAGCTCTGAGCAATATGTTTCTACCATAAAGCTCTGAGCAATATGTTTCTACCATAAATACAAACTAATATTACATTCAACGATCATAATTAAGATGCTTTGTCTAAAATAATAATACCATTAATGTTATTAAGTAAATTTTGCTATCTTAGGGGGACCGTGAACTATAGTGCATGTCCAATAACTGGTGTTTAAAAAAAGTCAAAGTGTTGTAATATGTCACTTTTCAATAGCAAAGGAAGTTTGGTTTTGCACTATAAATTACAAATTTTATGTTTTGTTCTTTAGTTGCTATCATGTAAAATATTCTTTATTTGCCTCCAAAGTATATCATCCATATATCAATGTTTTATAATTTTAACAAAAATATTAGTTAAGATAGTGATCAGATTTATATGTCCATATAATAAAAGCCAAAAAATATAAGTACACAACAAAAGAAGTATGATTTTGATTTCATGACAAGTATTTAAAATTGTTTGGCTGAGGGCCTATTCTCTTCGACATAAAACAACTGAACTGAACTGAATCGAATCAACTGAATCGAACCAAGCGGAATTAAAATATAACTAATTAAAATATAATTAATTAATAGTAATGATTATCATTTATGAATCGAATCGAACCGAACAAAAGAACGAATTGAGCGAACATGAAATGAATTGAACTGAACTGAACTGAACTGAAAATAAGCTGGGGAGAACAGGACCTGAGTATAAGAAGTTCTCTTTAACTAGGGAGAGGTAGATAATTAATTCCTCCATTGTTAGGAACGAAGGTAAAACTTCTTATATATCTATTACAACCAAGCAATTTTTCAAGTTCTTAATCTACGTTATTCTTCAGTTCCCGTGTTTTCCCACCACCCAATTATTACCCGACAACCAACATGAATGAAGGAAAGGAATAATAGGCATTTAATCATTAGATGTGAATTTTGCGTGTAACACCCCGTTTTGACACCAATTATTCGTACAGTTAGTACCAAAAAAAATTCAATTGATACCGAAATCCCCAATTAAAGGGAAAAGAGTAAAAGATAAATTGCGAAAATTAAAAGATGCCCAAAATAGAAGATTAAATATCTATAATATTTCTTTCAAAAAAAATTACTACCTAATTAGTCATTACCATCTAGACCAATAGTACAAGGTATTATCTCACTTAATCTAATACATTTCAAGTTCCCATATGAATCGAACAACCATACTACCACTAAAATTACCAAGAATGATAATGAGTTACTTTAGCAATAAACACACTTAGATTACAAAATTTTACATAAATGCAGTATAGATTTTATCAACATTCACCAAAAACACAAGCTGCCCTTTGGACCACTTCAGGCAAATCAGGCCCTCTACTCCACTCCTCAGTCCCACAATCAAAGATATACTTTATCAAATTTTTCTACTTTGGGGAATGGCTATCTAATTACTTTATCTACCTAACTACAAAGTTCACATACTTTGATTTTGCTTAAATCAATCATGCTAATACTTACATTTAATTATTCACCACTATTTTCGCTACCTTGGGGGGACGTGCGCGATAGCACGTGTACCAACAACTAGTACATAGAAAATGTAGGGTATGAAGGATTGCAACTTTAATAGACACAGATTTAGTATGCCACTTATTCATCATTGTCAGCTTTGATTCCAAATCTCTTTCTTTCTCTTCCTTCAGAAAAAAAAAAAAACTCTTTCTTTCTCTTCCTTCAGAAAAAATAAAATCTCTTTCTTTCTCAAATTTGTTCTTTGTTTTATTTATAAGCACAGGTTTGTTGTTGATCCTATATCTCATCGTAGTCTTCTATACTTCCCCTACAATATAGGCAAAATTTTTGCTTTTTAAATGTTGAATGCATCTTTCTTTTTCCTCTAATTATACTAGCATTTGGATAAATTTTTACTTTTTTTTTTTTTTTTTGAAATAGAAACAGTGAAATAAATTTACCGCTATCTTAATTCCTTATTTCTTAATTTAATTTAAAATTTGAGATAAATATTTTAGTTTGGAATTTTTTTCTTTTTTTTTTGGGTTAGTAAGGTGGTCCGTGGTTGCAAATTGCAATACAAGTTGTTCACCAAGTTTGATAAGAATAAAATAAAGTCAATTCTCTCTCTTACAAATAAAGTAAACCACAAAACCCTTCTCTCCCTCCTTTCCCTTTCTCTTCTAAACCCTAGCCTCCATTAGTCAGTAGCGTAACTAGGATTCCAACCCTATGGGTTCGGAGCTGGTAAAAAAAATACACCCATTCACTCAAAGTTCAATACATTAATTCAAATATCAAACTACAATAGCTAAATAGAATGTTAATTCATTACATTACATCAATAAAAAATTACAAAAGCATCCTACGAGTTTTCGTACTTTGGAAACATTTTAATACATCATCATCACTAACTTGAACAAAAAGATCTCTCTCAAGAAATGTGACTAAGCTATCATTCAGTAGTTGATCACCCATACTATTCCGCAACTTGTTCTTGACATAAGTCATCGATGAGAAGACTCGTTCCACACTTGCCGTTGCCACCGGAAGAATTAATACTAGTTTTATGAGCAAGTAAACTAGTTTATAAGAATTATGCTTTTTTGTTTCAACAAGCATCATTCCTTCACTCCTCCAAACCTTGCATCTTTCTTCATGTCATCATATAAATATTTAAGTTCATGTCGAAGTGTTGTCTAAACCCTTCATAGTCACAATACAATCTACACAAGCAAGAAATTTCAACTCTATGAGTCTAGACACTACAAAGTTCAATCACATTCAATCATTCATTCATTCAACATTTATTCAATATTCACAATCCACAATCCACATTCATTCATTCAACATTTAAATCTGAAATTCATAAAGACACAAATTCAACTCCATGAGATTGAGTCAGTGAGTCTAATAATACTAACAACTAACAAGTAACAACTCCACATTCATTCATTCAAGTATTTAACATTTAAATGATTAACAAAATTACATAATTACAAATTTACAATTACATATTCTAATGTCTAAAAGACAAAATCTGAAATTCATATTTAAAATTGAAGAATTGGGCGTTACCGTTCAAAGCCGTTGGCTAGATGCGGTCGCCGAAAATGAAAGAACTTGAGTAGTCGCCGGCTCGCCACAGTGCGCCGTAGTTGTGGGAAGGCTGAAGTAGATGGCTCGCTGCAATGCACCGTCGCCGCAGTTCTTCGAATCTTCGATGCGAAGGTCAGGGAGTTAGGGTTTTGGTCTTTGGGGAAAAAATGTCAGCCTTGTGTTTTATTCAGTAGTTGAGGGAAAATTGGGCTTAGTTATTGGGATAAATGAAAAGAGAAGGAAAAAAAGGGTGTTTGTTCACTTGTTGGATTCGAACTTAAGACTTCAATCCCAGCCCATGCGCACAATGGAGAGACAAAACCACTGTGGCATCTACTTCTTTCCTAATCTACTTTGCATGCAAATAGTATATATCTAATATCTAAAATATTTTTAATTTTAAAAAAAAGGGGCATTTTTTTTCCCAAAAATCACTGGGTTCACCTGAACCCAGTGAACCCATAGTAAATCCGCCTCTGCCATTAGTGAATTTCAAAGGGGATTCCATCGATTTTATCGGTGGATAGCCCCACCATAATTTTAATTTTCATTGTTATTTAACTTTATTTATGTTCATTCTTGTTTGAATTATAGTTCCTCCATTAAAGAGAGGATCGTTTCTCCCTTGAAAGAAGGATTTTTTAACTACAATAATATAAACTTTTGCCCGTTCTCTCGCAATAATACAAACTTTTGATTATTTCTTAATAATACAAACTTTACATCAAAATTCCTCCAGTAGGTCAAGTTGACTTGTAACTGGTAAAGCAAGTCAAAAAAAATTACAAAATGATCTTTCTTCTTTGTCCCTCCTCCCCCAACCCCCCACCCACCCGAACCACCTCAGCTAGTTACCTCCTACAACAAGTTAAAAATCGGTATTGTCCTACTGGAGGAATTTTGATCAAAAGTTTGTATTATTAAAAAATAATCAAAAGTTTGTATTATTGCGAGAGAACGGGCAAAAATTTGTATTATTTTTGTTAAAAAATCCCTTGAAAGAAAGGGTTTTTCTCTTCTACTTGGGAGAGACTTTAGTTTACTCCATTGTTTCTAGATGAATTATCGTAATTTTGGATCATTGATGAAGAACTATGCGGTGTCGAAGCAGATTTCAGATCTACAATTACAATAAATGGTATCAGATTTAATTCTATTTCAAAACTACAACATATCAGAAGATCCCCTAGTTAAAGGCTGTATCAAACAACGATGTAAAAGAGGGTATGCGGAATTGTTAGATCTACTACTCAGCAATCGTGCTTTTGCAAATTCTGAATTTTATTTGTTCAAAATTGTTATGTATTTGTTATTCCTTATTTCTATTATAGATGTCGTATGACACCTTTATTAATGAATTAATTTTACTTTTTAAAAAATGTCAGTTCTCTCTTCTATAAAAAATATTATTTACAGCACATAAAGATTTAGCGGAAATTTACTTCCCTGCAATCTGTGTATTTCATATTTGGGGCTTCGGCAATTGGCATTCAGTAGTACGGAGGTCTCTTCATGCAAACAATTGTTCTAATGAGTTGTCTTATTTTAAGAGATGAACGTTTTCATTTCTTCTACTAACGGAGTGCGGCATTTTCTCTCTAATAGCGCTTTGTGTTACAACTAGTTAGGTACTTAGGTGTGCCAATAATACGAATCGAGCTCGAGTTTATGATTGTTCGACTTGACTCATTAAATTTTCGAGTTCAGTCGAGCTCACTCGAGTCGACTATATATTGACCGTGTTTTGACCGTGTTAAGTTTTAATCGAGTTAGTATACTACTAATTTTAAATATTTCATGTGGAAGGACATTAATTGAACATTGGAACGTTGACATGTGATAATTAATATATAAGTTGTCCAGACATAACTACTTCCTCCGTTCTAATTGAAACATACCTTATTGACACATTTTTTAAGAAGCTCATGTGAAGAGGAAAGAGCGAGAGAGATGCATAGATAAAAAGTAGGACCCATGTGATAGGAGATAGATAGCGATAATATATTATGTCACCAAATAAGAAAATATATTATGTCACCAAATTAAATAAGAAAATGTTGCAATTAATATGAAACTTTCAAGTAAGGAAAACATTACAATTGAAAAAGAATGGAGGAAGTATACAAAATATTTGTCGATAATTTTTTTATGAGAGTGCAACTTTAATAATTGACATTTGCAAAAATCATAATATTATCAACAAATATAAGGAAAGAATTTTTTATCCCTGTTTTACCTATTGAGACTCCTATTATTTTTTCTCTTTCTAGGCTAGCAGAAGAGGTTTCTTTGGCTAATAACTACGTACATAAAATAAAGAGTATGAAGTGATAGAGGATCTCCTTGCATGATTCACCGAGATGGGATAAAACGATCCCAAGGGATTCCATTAACTAGAATTGAAATGGAAGAGTAGAAAGACAACTTTAATTTGATCCAATTTTGCCAAGTTGAACAAAAGCCTAAACTTTTTTCTAAAGTAGTGAACAAATCATTCCATTGTATTACAATCTTTGTTCATGTCTAACTTAATGGATATCCAACCTTGTTTTCCTGTTTTAACCTAAAAGAGTGGAAAACCTTATAAGCTATCAGTACTTAATGGATATCCAACCTAGTTTTCTTGTTTTAACCTAAAAGAGTGGAAAACCTTATGAGCTATCAATATGTTGATGAATTAAGCGATCAGGAACAAAGGCTTGCTCCTTGAAGCAGGTGAATAATCTTCCCCATTACGAATTTTTTTAATCTATTAGTGATGATTTTAGAAATAAACTTATAAATAATGGAGGAGCAAAGACTAAGGCCCCGTTTGGTAGGGTGTAAAATATTTTCCTGGAAAATTATTCTCCTTTATTTTCGATTTTACATTGTTTAGTTTGCAAAGAAGTGTACACCATTTTCCTTAGGAGTAAAGTTGCTTACCCAATGATGAAAAACCATTTTCCCTTCAAAATGAAGGGAAAACTGTTTTCCTTCCCTTTTATTTTTCTTTTGTTTTATTATTTTTCTTACATGGAACCATACAACGGAACCCTAATTTTGGAATTGTGTTTTCCATTGTAAATCGTTTTCCATGAAAATCATTTTACACTGAAAATGTTCTACACCCAACCAAACGGAGCGTAAGTGGAAAAATGTGATTGCATTCATTAGATTATCTATTTTGGGAAACAAGGCTAAGAAAGTGTGGTTAATCTCTTTCAACATATTCCCTGAATGAAAAAATAATCTGACAACCATAATAAAAAAATTTCCTACTAAGGACCAGTACTTCTACAAGTAAAAAGAAGGAAAGTCATCCAGCCCCAAAAACTTATGAGGAGCTAAGTCAGAAGTTGCCATTTTCTTCCCCCTATAATATCTTCTATTAAAAAATTATTATCTTCGTTAGAAATAATCGTGGTTGAAAGATAAAGATGTGTTTAAGTGGTTCAAGTTGGGTTTAATTTGAAATAGACCTTTGACTATGAAATTATTTAGTAATCCCCTTTTAGCAGATAGGTAGCTTAATAACCCAACTACTAGGGGGCGTTTGATTCATATAGTGGTATGGGTTTGGAATCAGGAATGAAACCAAGGTCGTATATGTTTGGACTTTGGAACTTGATACCTAATACCATGTGTTTGGTTTTATTTGGGAATGAAATTTTTTCTTCTATTTGATAGCTTGAGGTATTGGTATGAGCCATACCCACCTCCCCCCATGGGTTTCTAAACCCTATACCTTATGAGTTTGAGGTATTGGTTTTAAATCTATTTATTTTGTAAACAAGCACTAGGTATGGGTTTTGCTCATTCTAAACCCATACCTCATACCAGAATCATATGAACCAAACGCCCCCTAGGTTGTTTGTAATAAACCTTTGATGAAATTCTTTTAACCCGACTTAAGTGGACCCGGTCCACATTAACATTAGTGTGCACCAGACCAAAAGCACGTATCATTTCTGAACAATCCTCATTCAGAAACTCACTATATCATGCATAATCCCATTATATCATGTAAAAACCCACTATATCATGCAGAAAGTCACTATATCATTCAGATGCATATTAATTATATCATGCAGAAACTACATCATTTCTAAACAATCCGCTATATCATTCAGAAACCCACTACATCATGAATAAACTGACTATATCATTAACAAAAATACTACATCATGCAAAAACTACATCAAATATGAACAATCCACTATATCATTCAGACACCCATTATATCATGCAAAAACTCACTATATCATTCAACATTTACTATCATGCAGAAACTATATCTTTTTAAAGCACGTGTCACGATATACTACACAACCTACATTTTCATGCATGTTAAAAATTAAATCCTCCACTATATTACATATAATTTCACTATATATTTCCGTTATTGAAATCCACTATATTGTATATAAGTTTACTATATGAAGGTAATATCAATTACCAACCCAGTGCACACTAAGTTAGTTTGCACTGGGTCCAATTAAAATTTTTAATTAGTTGAGTTATTAATAGGTAGAAACTACATCTACCCAGTTATTAGTTGGGTTATTAACGGTAACCTAGAATATTTCAGTTATGAATTCTTTTATTTGGTTTCTATTTTTCCTTATAGAGGCATGGGAATGGTAAAATTTTGAGTTAGTATCCCCTTTTAGCAAATAGGTAGTTTTGCTATTTTTACTTTCCAATATTCATTGCTAAAAGACATTAGTCTAGATCTTTTCTTTAAACAAATTCTCTAGTTTATATTGACACTTTACATTATTTGAATCTTGCAAGAGCTGATCTTGTATAAATTTTATCATACACTTGGGTGTACCGTGAGCATGGTACACCTAAGGCTATTTTTATGCTCATTGCTCATTTGAAATCATCCAAATGAGTAAAATATAATAAGGAGAGATCCAAATGAGCAAAATATAATAAGAAGGAGAGGTTCAAATGAGCATAAATTAGTCTTGGGTGTACCATGCACATGGTACACCCGAGTGTATAAAAATGATCTCATGACCTTGGATGGTCTCTACCTCTTTGTCAACGTTACGCAATTGCCGAGAAATATTGTCAAATTGAGTTTCATTCCATAATTTAGCTTTAACTTTTAAAAGATTTTTTTAGTGGGAAAAACATGTTAGAGCTTGTGAAGTTGGTACACCATGTTTTCTTTAGTAGGTTATCAAAATTCTTTCTTGAACACCATATTTTTTCAAATTCAAATGGAGGGACTTTGATGTTTGAAATAGGGAGAAAATCAAGAGAAAGTTGGCAATGGTAGGAAGAAGAGAAACTCTGGTGATTAACTCTTGCTTGAGGAAATGGGCTAATCATTGAATAGTAGCTACTTCCAATTCTCAACATTAACTACGTTTTATAAGAAACCCATGTGAATAGGAGAGAGAGAGACAAATAGATAAAAAGCAGGACCCATGTGATAGGAGAAATATAGAGAGAAGATATTACGTCAGCAAATAAGGAAATATTGCAATTAATACGAAACTTCCAAATAAGGAAAACGTTGTAATTGAAAAAGAACGGAGGAAGTATACAATATTTGTCGAGAATTCATGTATGAGTCTTTGATCATTGACTTCCACAAAAATCATTATATTATCAAAAAATATAAGGAAAGGATTTATGATCCCTGTTTTACCTATTGAGACTCCTATTAGTTTTTCTCTTTCTAGGCTAGCAAAAGAGATTTCTTGGCTAATATATAACTCCGCACATAAAATAAAGAGTATGGAGAGAGAGGATCTCCTTGCATTATTCACCGAGATGGGATAAAACGATCATCGGGAATTCCATTAACTAGAATTGAAAAGGAAGGAGTAGAAAGACAACTTTTGATCCAATTTCGCCAAGTTGAACAAAAGCCTAAACTTTTTTCTAAAGTAGTGAACAAATAATCCATTGTAATCTATTATAGTCTTTGTTCATGTCTAACTTAATGGATATCCAACCTTAATTATTTTCCTGTTTTAATCTTAAAGGGTGGAAAACCTTATGAGCTATAGTATGTTATCTTGAATCTCCCGATCAGGAACAAGCGCTCCTTAATGCAGGTGAATAATCTTCCCCATTACAATATTTTTAACCTACTAGCTAGTAATAATTTGAGAAATGATCTTATAAATGGAGGAGCAAAGACTAAGTGGAAAAAAATGATTGGCAGTTATTAGATTATCTACTTTGGGAATTAAGGCTAAGAAAGTGTGGTTAATTTCTTTCAACATATTCCCTAAATGGAAAAAAAAAACTCTAATAGCCCTAATAAAAAATTTCCTACTAAGGACTAATACTTTTGAAAATAAAAAGAAGGAAAGTTGTTCAGCCCCTGAGACTTATTAGGAGTTAAGTCAAAAGTCGCCGTTTCAATTTATTCCCCTAGAATATCTTCTATTATACTGATAAGAACATATACTACACTAGATCTTAGCCAAAAGGCCGAGAAAGGTATGGAATACTTGTTTAGGATACTCAAGAAGATAAGTATGGAGATTAGTATGTACTTTGCAGATGACCTGATTTTGTGTAACTGAGGTTTTTATGCCCCACTCAATAAGAAATAATAGAGCAGGCAATAAAACGAGAGGACTTATATATTACTGACAATTTAGAGATATTACATTACAATCCTTCCAAAATAACCACAAACCTCTTGAGAAATGATTTGGTTAGAACATTATATTTGTGTGCACACTCCTTACATAACTTTGTGATGGGTATTACAAGCCTTTGGGAATTAACATCATCAATGACCGGGTAAATTTTTAAGAAATTTGTCTCTTTATATATAGAATATTGAAGAGTTTTTATAGTTCATATATGCCCGTTGGAATTCAGTGATTCGTGAATTGGACTCGAGCAACAAAATCTGAAACATACTTTTTTTTTTTTTTTTTTTTTTTGGAAAGGATCTGAAGCATACTTTATAAAAGTATATGTTATGTTTCAAGACCTCTTTATGTTCTTTACTCCCCAAAACAAAATATCGTAACAAGCATAGACATGCACTTATAAATATGTCTTACTGTTCAATTTTAGACTATCAATATTGAGATATAAAGTGTTAAATTTTACTCCCTCCGTCCCATAATATAGTGCCTACTTCATTTTTGGTGGGTCAAACTTTAAAATCTTTGACCGAATATTCTCATTTGTATATATAAAAAAACATATTCATGTGGGATCTTGTTAGATTCGTCTCAATGTGTAGTTTCATAATATCAACTTTTTATATTTTTTATTAATACGGAATTGAAGATATTAAAGGTCAAAATTACATCTTGGAGACCGTGTAAAAAAGAAACAAGCACTATATTATGGGACGGAGGGAGTATTGAATTAAATAACTTATAATGTTATGCAACATTGCAACTGATGGGTGATTATAATTTTTTTTTTTTTTGACGAAGGTGATTATAATTCATTGATATGGGGATTTGGAAAAAAAAAAAATCAGCTGGCTAATTACCATATTGGGCATGTTCTGTTCCTTATTTTCAGTGCTTATAAGAAAAATAATAAGTTTAGATAAGTTTAAATAATGTTAAGGGACTAATAAGTTCAGATAAGTTCAATTCAGCAAAAATAAACAAAAATAATAGGTTTAAGACAGTTAGAAAATAGGTCTCATAAGTTCAGAACAGTTCAGATAAAGTCTAATAAAGACTAACAAGATTTAATAAGTTCAGATAAACGTAGATAAGTTTCGTTGAGTTCAAATAATTCAGTTTTGTTCTCATAAGATCAAATAAGCGAAAATATGTCAAATAGAATAAGCCCGATCAAATAAGCAAAAATGTGTTAAATAGAATAAGCCCAATCAAATAAGTTAAAATATGTTGAATAGAACAAGCCCATTATCTCTCATTTTGGTGACCTAGTTTCTAACATACTACTTTCTATCTCCTCTCTCTATTATCTTGTCTTTCTATCTCTATAATTTGGTTTTACTCTAGATACTGTGCCCCAAAGAAGTAGGAGTGTTTCTCTCCATTTTGGTTCAGATTTTTTTTTTTTTTTCAGGGGAAACATCAAAGCTAGCATTAATCATGGGGCAAATTGTCCATAAGAATGTAAGGAGCCAACTCCGGAGGAGAGTGGTTCTCCCAAATCTGTTCAACCCCAAAAGGGATTAGCTTAGCTAAATTATGCGCCACATAATTTCCGTCTCGTTTGACATGAGACCAAATTAAAGACGAAAAACTAGTACCAGAGGCTAAAATATTAAACAAGATATTATCTAAATCAGAGAGGAAGATAACGTTCTTTGAAAGACTGTTAATTACTGTCTGACAATCGGATTCAATGATGACATGTTGCAAGCCAAACTTTTTGCTCAGACGCACCCCCATTTCTATCGCCTTTGCTTCAGCTATTTCAGGAGCACATGTGGCTCGAACTTTACGGACTGCTGCGAACAGCACCCCTCCAGTCGAGTCTCGTGCAATGACACCAAGACCAACCCAACCATCGATCACAAGGGAGGCATCAACATTAACTTTGTGCATACCTGTTGGCGGGGGAGTCCAGTACCTCGGGCTTACTGCGCTATTCTGAGAATGACGAGCATAAATTGCCTTCGCATATTTCCATTGCTCTTCCACGTATCTATCAATGCGCTTCAAGAGGATATGCATAGGGGTGGCTTTGTTGTTGAAGAATTTGTTGTTCCTTTCGCCCCAAATACACCACATAAGTTCCTTTGACTATCACCTTCTTATCAAGTTGCTTCCACCTTTCCAAGTTTTCGCACATAGAGAGGTCTCTATCCCACCTTCCTAGTTCCGCACACCCACTTTCCCGCCACAACTCCTCGAACCTCGAGCAACCAAAGATGGCACGACCATCAGTTTCGGCCTCTCCATAGTCCCAAGAGCAGCTGGCGTCTTCAACTAAATGCCGACGCTGTAGAAGAGCACGAACGGGGAGCGTGTTGGTGCATAAGCGCCAAAGAAAGTGGCTCACCTTGGGGCTCACATCTAAACTCCAAATGTCAACCCAAGCTCTGCGGAAATTATCAAGATTACCTCCTTTGCCCAACATGTAGGCTGTTTTAGCAGTATACTGCCTATCCTTAGCAAAAGCCCAAGTTAACTCATCTTTAGGTGACATGAGGGTTAAGGGAATGGCAAGAATGCATTTTCTATCTCGATCTTTAAACATTTCTTCGATCAAATCCACTTTCCACTCCATGGAACTCATTTCTATCAATTGGCTTACCAAGTTTACATCCGCTCGCCTATCAAATTCTATAAATCGTCCATTATCATCCAAAACCCAAGGAGAATATTTATATCAAGTCTGTTGCCAACACGCCATAATGATCCTTCCTTGATTAGAGCTTTAGTGCTCTAGATGCTCTTCCAAGAATAGCTACATGAGTAACCAATAGATGAATCTAGAAAATCACAAGTTGGAAAGTTACTTTGCCTTCATCACACATCCAAAAAGAGAGGTAGGATGATGAACAAGTCGCCACGCTTGGCGCCCAAGGAGAGCATCGTTAAAGACTGCTAGGTCTTTGAACCCATACCACCCAAGCACTTTAGAGAGCACATGTCCTCCCAATTTTTCCAGTGTATCTTCCTGCTTGCATCTGAACATCCTACCAAAATTGAGCCAGGTATTTATCATGCTTGTCAACCATGCGCATCTTAAGAATTCCCATTATCTCTTCCTTCTGCTCTAAGCTTACACCTTTACTGAACGAGACTTCCGACTTTTCATAATTAATTTTCTGCCCGGATGCCAATTCATAAAGGTTGAGAATATCAACTATTTCTGTGCATTCCTAACGGTTAGCTATAGTCAACAGTAAGCTATCATCTGCAAAAAGAAGGTGTGAGATTTCCGGACCGCTTCGACTAGCTCTGGCCCCATGAATTAGTTTCTCCTGAACTTTCCTCTGAATCATCTTTGAAAAAGCATCTGCAATCAGAATAAATAAATAAGGGGATAAAGGATCCCCCTGTCTAAGCCCTCTAGCAGGAGAAACAGAGCCACATACTCCTCCATTAATAATGAAAGAATATGAAACAGTAGATACACAATTCATAATCAAATTCACCCATCTGCCATTGAAACCCATCGTTAACAACAATTTTCTGAGGAAGCCCCATTCAACTCTGTCGTAGGCCTTACTCATGTCCAGCTTCATTGCAATAATTCCTTGTCTGCTTCTATTTCTATTTTTCATAGAATGAAAAATTTCCATAGCAATAAGAGCATTGTCTGTTATAAGGCGCCCTGGAACAAAGGCACTCTGATTCTCAGTAATAATATAAGGCAGGAAATCTTTCAATCTCATAACAATGGCCTTAGAGACAAGTTTATAGAGAACATTGCACAAAGCTATAGGACAAAACTCTGCAGCAGCCTTCGGATCTTTCACCTTCGGAATAAGGGAAATATTGGTCTTGTTTACAGACGTTGGGAATTGAACTCGATGAAGAATATTACAGACAAAAGTTGTAACATCATCACCAATAATATGCCAAAACCGCTGATAAAAAATTGCATGTATTCCATCCGGCCCAGGGGCCTTACAGGGATTGACTAAGAGCTGCATAGATTTCGTCTTTAGTATAAGGCTTAAGAAGAGCAACATTACAAGCATCAGAGATAATTGGTTGAATACACTGCATAACTTCCTGGAAATTCATATCAGATGGGTTAGCAGAAGTGAATATATTACTAAAATAATTAGTAAATATGTATTCAATATCCTCTTCCTCCTCGCACCAAGCTCCACCAGCATCAAAGAGCCCTTTCACATAATTTCTTTTCTTTCTTTGCGAGGCTTTATGATGGAAATACTGTGTGTTCTTATCATCGTCTTTAACTTCTGCAACTTAGGAGCGCAAATACCAGTAGGCTTTATGCTTCTCATTGAGATCATCTAATTTTTTCTCGAGCTCTAGACATTCACGGCAATTATCTTCCGAACTCTCACGTTGTTGAGCAAGGCCAAGAGCTTTCTCCACATTTTTAATTTGTTCACTAAGATTGTTGTAATGAGCAGCACTCCAAACTACAAGATTTTGAGCCAGCAAACCAAGTCTCGTTGTTAACACATCACCAGCCGAATCTTCCCAAGCATTTTTCACCACCAATTCACACCCCTCATCTAACAACCAGTAGGTCTCGAACCGAAACCCACGTTTCTTTTTTCTTTTCTTGTGATTTTGTGGAGGTTGGGTGATAATCGAAACATGGTCCGATTTGTAACGTAGCCCATGCTCAACAATGTACTCAAGGAATAAGTGCAACCAATCCGAGCTACAAATATACCTGTCCAACCTCTCTCTTATTCACGTGGCTGGAGTGAGCCCACTCTCCCATGTGTACCACGTGCCAATGTATCCCAAATCACGAAGAGCACAATCATCCAAAACTTCCCGAAAGGAGAACATGTCACGTCTAACTCGCTCTACAGTCTAAACCTCCAACTTTTTCCTCATCGCTAAGAATCTCATTAAAGTCTCCTCCAAAAAGCAAAGGCAAATCAGATTCACTGTTGATATAACGAATAAAGTCCCAAGTTCGATATTTCTCCTCCTCCTTCGCCCAACCATAAATCCCCACAAACCTCCATTTGCAATCACCCTCTCCCACATCCCCACAGATATGAAGCTGAGAAAAAGATATACAAGGGAGAAATTTACATTTTCCTTCCAATCTCTATTACATAAGGGAAGGGGGAAGCAACGGTGTCCTCTTTTGAACTGACTATTTTGCCCCCCTTTCCCTTTCTAAATTACAAAAGGAATCTCAATACCAAAATGGGGGTCAAACAAAGCCACCGGAAAGTTTTTCAACAATCACTCAGAAATCACTTATATGAGGAAACTTTACAAATCACTCATAGAATTGAGAAAACCACGTTGTAAAAATCACGCAAATCACTCAAATGATCAGGAAACTTTACAAAAACTAAAAATTAACTTACAAACTAAAACTAATATACTAGGACGTCAATACATACAAAAACATTCACAAAATTCACTTATAAATCATTGTTCTCAATAACCATTCGCAATTACATACTCACAAAAATTACCTATAAACACAAATCTGAGAAAAACATAAGATTTTGACAGTGATATCACGCATTCGTCGATCGGCGATTTGCGAACTTTCAAACAGGTACATAATTATTTTAATCTTCAAAGTTATTTCACATTAGTCGACTGTTATGCAGTTGAAAAAATGGAGATAATAGCAATTAGTTGAAAAGGGCTTTTATATAATTAGACTTAAATTTGATTCATTTTCATATAAAATCAGAAAACAAGATGTGTATGAAATTTGATTCATTTATGACACTGATGAAAAAGTTGCAAATTTAGTTCTTTTTTAAAAAAATTCCAATATAAAATTTTTGCCCAAAACTTTTGCAAAATATCCATGTTCATAAATAAATTTTGAAAAACAAAACAATATCAAACCTTTTTGCGAACAACTTTTGCAAAAATCCATTTTCAGAAAAAAAAAAATTACATTAATTTGCGAAAACCATTTAATGTGAAATCAGATTGTGTATGAAAAATTTAAAATTTCATTTCAAATATAATTGAAACTCAAAGTGTTAAAATTTAGAAATGGAGAAAAATTAAAAATGACCATTTCATGCGAAATCAGATTGTGTATGAAAACTTAAAATTTCATTTCAAATATAATTGAAACTCAAAGTGTTAAAATTTAGAAAATGAGAAAAAATAAAATGACCATTTCATGCAAAATCAGATTGTGTATGAAAAATTTTAAATTTCATTTCAAATATAATTGAAACTCAAAGTGTGAACATTTAGAAAAGCAGAAAAATTAAAATGATGAAAATTTTTAAATATCAATTTGTGAAATCAGAATTTAGAAGTTAGACAAGGAAAAAAAACTGAAATTGTATTATACTTTTCGGTTACAATTTTGCGATCATAGAGAAATTACTGAAATCCATGATTTAAGAAATTACCTTTCTTTGTTACAAAATCGACCCAATTAGATTTATTGCTGCTTAAGACTTGAATTGAAATGCTTGATTTTTTGATGTTGTTCTTTGACGTTGACTTGAAAATCTACTGTTGCATGTATTTCTTTGATGTTGTTCGCAAATTAGATTTACTGCTTAAGACTTGAAACGTCTGATTTTGCTATTGTATATTGCATACTTGGATGAACCGGGTTCCTTCAAATATGAATTAGGTTCCTTCAAAATATAGGTTGTAGATTTGTAGTGAGAGGAGAGAGAGAATGAATAGTTAGAAAAGTACTGAAACTATACACTGAGAGGAGAGAGAGAATGAATAGTTGGAGAAATGTTTTTTTGTTGGTCTGATGGGTCTTCACTCTTCACCGATTTAAGTGGCAAATAAGTATATGGACCACTAACAAACCACTTTTCACCAATTATGTAAAAAAAGTATATTGCAAGTTAAATTATAATATAATATTTATATGAAAAGAACACTACATAATTAATTAGTAAAGGAACATATTACTCCCTTAAGAAAAAGGATAATATGTCAAAACAAAATTTTTAGGTACTATTTTTTTTTGTGGGAAACAATATTTTATAATTTTTCTCGCAACTTAAAACTTTACAACATTTTGTATTTTTCTGCGAGAAATCAAAAACTATTATAAATTACAAAAATGAATAAAACCAAAAAAAAAGAACATGACGATGTTTAGTAAAGAACATCATACTGATTATAAAAGAACATGTGCATATAAGACTTGAGAAACAAAAAACTATTCAAAATCACAAAAATGAATAACAACATAAAAGAACATGGAAGAATCTTATTCACAAAATGGAGGTGAAGTTAAATACTAACTTCCATTTTCAGTTTGTTTACTACTTAGTATTAGGCCTAAAAATATCATCGCACGCATCGCGTGCACAAAAGGCTAGTCTATTATATAAGGGAAGGGGGGAGCTATGGTGTCCCCATTTGAATAGACTGTTTTACCCCCCTTTCATTTCTAAATTATAAAACCAATTTCAACCAAAGCGGGGATTCAATAAAAACTGTCGGAAATACAATTATAACAAGCAATCACAAGTCAACTGAAATCAATACAATTGCATAATTCACATTATACAAATCAATCAAATGAGGAAACCTTACAAAAACTAAAAAATTCAATTACAAACTATAACACATTAGCAATTACATACTCCGTAAGAACCATTTACAATTACATACTCTGAAAAATTACCAATACACTACAACACGTCCAAATTACAAACTAAGAAAAACATACGTTTTCGACGGGGAGATTACACATTTGTCCATTAGGGATTTGCGAACTTCTAAAAAAGGTACATAATTCTTTTTAACCTTGCAAGTTATTTCAAATTAGTTGAAGAAAAAACTAGCAACTCTTATGTTCGAATGCATGTCCAATTGTAGTATCGATAAGCACATGTTTTAGAAAAAAATACAATAAAAATGATACAAGAATAATTTAAGTCTGTATTATATGGGTATAAATTTCGAAATAATTATTAAAAAATCAGTACATGTTTGTAACAAAAAAAAAGGCATTATAAAATATAAATCAATTTCGAATGCAATAAAAATGACAAAAAAATCAAACTAAAACAGAAATTACATTAATTAACAGTTAATCAAATTGAAAATTGATGAAAACGATTGATTTTCTTTTAGTAGTTCGTGGAATGAAATATAAAAAATTTGATCTGAATTTTGAAAAAAAAAAATTATAATTAAAAAAAGTGTATAAAAATAACTTTTCGATAGTAATATGTCGAAAAATAAATGCAATCTTATAAACTGTTAGTACAAAACTGACATTTCTTATGAATAATAAAAAACCCATAAACAATAGATCTTTTACGCAATAAATTATGCTTAAATTTAATTACTTTGCATACAAAATTTGCCAAAGCAATAGAAGAAGTCTTGAAAAAAACAAAGGAAAAGTGGATGGTTCAAGAACGACTAGGATTGTAACTGGATTTTTGCGAATTCCAAATTCTAAACTTCAGCCACGAATTTAAAAAAAAAACCATCTTCACAAATAAAAGTTCAAACATAATGTAACCGGATCTTTGATAAATATAGTTGACAATTAAGTTTTTTGGGACGAAATCAAGAACATAAAACGTAAATAATTACCTTCAAATTTGAGGCTCTCCATTTACTTCATCAACCAAATAAAACCCAATTTAAACCCCATTCCAACGAACGTTCTTCAACATTACCACCCAAATCGAAATGAAAACCCAAAAGACCCAGAAGAACAGAGACCAAAATTACCCTAAAAATTAATGGAGCGTTGATGGGGTTTATTAAGACACCAAAATTAGCTTATTAATGTGGTGTTTGCTGTGAAATTAATATAACCATCACATTTGATTAAATCTTAATTTTTTTAAGTGAATATGAAAGATAGTGAGGATAAGGAGATGAGTCGTTCTTATTTTTTGAGGGAAGAGAAGATGTAAGGCTGTAGGTGGGAAGATGAAAATTAAATATGGAGGATAATTAGATAAAAAACACGTGAGATTCATCATTCATATGGGTATGTCATATGTGGGGCGGATAGTTATATGGATAGGTGGGAAAAATCATGTGGGTTTGTTACTTGCATACAAGTGGCTTTGTGGCTTTGGGTTACAATTTTTTTTTACTATTAACAAACAACTAACATTTGTTAGTTATTCAATTAGTTATAAGTGAAACAACAATATTACATAAAATCATGAAGTGTTTTTAAATACTTTCTGTAAGTATTTCAATATTTCTTATTCACAAAATGAAGGTGAACTTAGATACGAACTTTCGTTTTTGGTTCGTTTCACTACGACTATTGAGCAACAGTTATGCCTAAAATATCGTCGCACGCATCGGGTGCATAAAAATGATGTCGGGGGCATACATAACCGATCTTTTAAAATTTCCGCATTATTCTTTTTTAGCATGGTCTCCGATAAAAAAATGATGTCGGGGGCATACATAATACTCCATTTATGGAGTTGACGAACTGACCAAGGATTGCCCATGCCTCGGCAGTTACAGCACAGAGTACTCATAATGCTTGGCGGGGTTGGTTTACACCAACCTCCGCCAAAAAAATGGATGTAGTGTCATGGGGGGTGCTCTGCTTCAAACGCTTCTTAGCACCGTCCACATTCTCCAACTCCATACTACCATCACCACCTAGCCGTTTGTTAGATGTCTCCAAACCATCCATCTCCATCTGCTCAGCTTCCCCTTTTTCATCCATATTACCTCTAGGCTCTAGCTAATCTTTTCCAAGTTCGTACTTTTGCTTCCTTTTTTGTTGATTGAAAGACAAAAACACCTGCATGACTAGGCTCTGCTTTTCAGTAGCATTAAATGGGGAGTGCACAGCATTACCCTTAAAAATTTCAATGGTTCCCACCCCTTGAAACTGCTGCTCTACATTGTCCACTACACTCACAACGTTCAAATTTCTCCCTTCCATGTTACAGGATATAAACCCACCTCCACCTACAGTTTCCTTCGAGCCTCCCACACCTACATTTTTCTTCACAACCCCAACTCCATCCCCAATCTCCTTCGAACCTCCAGCAATTTCTTTATTCTTCTTCGAAACCTCAGAATCACATACTGCTTCCTTCGCAACTCCTTCAGCCACGAAAAGAATTCTTTTTTTTTTTGGCTCGAAGTTGTTTTTCTTCCTGCAACTCCTTACACCTCCCTTTACTAGGTGTAGCTTTTAACCCAATATTCCACCTTAAGGCTTCCTGTTTTTCCTCCTCCGGTACTACATGCATGGCAGTCCCTTTCGGAATGTCCCATCACACCACAAGCAAAACAGAAGAAGAGTAAACTTCATTCCCCGCTTTATATGTGAGAAATATTCCAACACTTATTTCTTTTTTCTTGTCTTACTTTTGTAGTTGTGTTAGTAGTTAATATGAATTTTTTTTTTTTTTTTGGTTATCTGTAGTAATAGTTGTAGGAAAGTAGTAATATACTTTATATATAGTAAAGTAAAGATAGAAGGTTAAGATAGATATTCGTTTTTTTTTTTTTTTTTTAATGAGATGTGGGTAAATGGCTACTTGATTTCATTTTTGAGAGGAATGATTGACTGAAGCAGTTGATGGAAAATGTAGTGTTCCATACAAGATAGTTGGGGAAATATTTGTCATATTATAGTAATTTTTGGCAATAGATAATAGAGGAATAAGAGGAAAGTTGTTTCTTTGGAGCCAAGACAGGGAAATAATTTGCAAGGGATGGGATTTTCAGTAGAGAAGAGTAAGAAAAGAGATATTTTGGTGAATTTTATTTAACCGATTTTGTAGGAGTATAAGATGGAAAACATGGGGAAATATGTTACTACTTTAATTTAAAAGTATCTATGTTGGTAGAAGGGAGTCTTGTTGGGTAATGGGTAGAGGCAGGGATCCATGGGGTTTTGAAGAGAAGGGGTCATCATTGAAGCTAGACTATTAAATTATGATGAGCTAGGATTATATTTAGATTAATTTATTTAATAACATTAAATTCGTTTTAATGTTATGTTTCCTATACTAATGTTTTTTTTTTTTTTTTTCCCATGACTAGTGTGCTCAAATTATGGATGGATTTGTTTGTAATTGGGCGACACTTACTGCTCCCCTAACGAATGGTGGTAAATGCGTTAAGGGTTTTTTTTGTCATAATACAAAATTATTAAGAAAGGTGTCCCTTTTTTTGGCATTGTTGTGGTTTGCACTATGTCTGGCGCTTATTATTCAATTTACAGACTAGAAATGCTAGCGGTAAAAAACCCACTTGCGGTTTGTAACATCCCATTGTTCCGTAATAGTACTAATTTCCGTAATAGTACTAATCTCCGTAATAGTACTAATCTCACCCCTAGTTTAGTTTCCAACTTGGATGATAAGAACCCATATTTTTATACCATCCTTGTCCTTCTCGTCATCACTTTATTAGCTATGGCCGGAATGCATATATATTTGCTTGCTCGTATGGAGAAAGTTTTCATGTGGAAGTTGTTGGTGGAACCACAAAGGCCTTTTCAAGTCACCCTCTTCTTCTTTGCCTCGCTCGTCCTTTCTATCATTCCTAACGCTTTCAAAAATTACGACTACATATATTTTGCTTCAGCCTTATCTATGATGATTTGGGTCTTCCTAATCCAACTTTTTTCCAACCTAAGTCCGACACGGGGTTATATGGCAGTGTCGTGTCGGCTGGTTTGTCGATTTTACTAAGTATAATTCAATGTTACCCGACTCGTAACCGCGACATTGTTGCCGTATGCGTCGGTTTTTGCCTGTACTTGGGTTTACATTATTATTACCAAGTCCTCACCTACACCCCGTATCCGAACGGATACTTGTTAATTTACGAGATCCTAGACCATTTACCGAGGGTAGTTATGAAATTAGAGAAGTGAAAGGTAGAGAGCTAAGGTCGTTGCAAAAGGAAGTTGGATGGGAAAATTCTCTTTTTCACATAGTTGAGAATGAAAATACATGCAAAATGGTTTCATATGCCATGTATGGTGATGATTTGAGAGATTCAGTGAGGAAATATGAAAATGAGAAGTGGAACCATTTATTGAAATTCTATCAACTCGTGAGAGTGAGAGAAGTGGGACAAGAGCAAGAAAGTCAAGAGCCACATCTAGGACAAGAGCAAGAAAGGCAACCACCACATGTGCACAGAAATGAAGACCTACAAATTCAGGCAGCTGCTGAAACAGTGCTTGAACTTGGTGAAGCAGCTTTTGTTGATCAGACAAGCCATGAGGAGGGCGTGGAAATGGTGCACCATATAAAGGAGATTGAAGCTCAACCTGTCCCTCAGGATGTTCCTCTTCAAGTTGCAGAAAAGATGGTCAGTGAAGGGGCAGAACAAGGTCATGTTGAATCTGAAAGACTGATAATGGATGTTATAGCAGAGGTGTGCCTCTTTGTTTGTTTTTCTTATGATTTATATTTTGTTATTGCTGCTATATTCTCTAGTTCTGCAATTTTTACTAGCCCAGTCATTTTTTTTTTTTTTGTTTTTGTTTTCCAATTAGGCCTTCTCTATATACATGATTGGTTCCTTTTCTCGTGAAACCTTTCACTTGAATTTTTCTGAACTTAAGTGGGCCTTGTTTGAATTGGACTTGTAGGAACTTACATGGACATTTTTTTTTCTGATAATATATTTTTTCAAGTGAATAACAAGTCTGTGTTATTGCTAAAACTTGTCCCTAGTCAGATGACAATCCTGCTATGAATTAGCATAGATAATAGATAAAAACAGTAGATTAATAACATAAAATAAAGATTATGGGAGTGAGAAAGAGATTAGGGTCCCGTCAAAAAAAGAAAAGAAAAGAGAAAGAGGTTAGGGAACAACAAGTGAAGATATGATTGAATTCGATAATAATATCACCTTATACAACCTAGTCACTCTTTCGAGAGGAATGACACTCTCCTAATAAAACTAACTGACTACTCTTTACCAATATTCCATATCCAATCTCTTCCTAATCCTCTCTTATAATAGTACTCCTCTCACTAACTCCCTTGGCTTCCTCCTCAAGACACTTCTAACTGAATTATATGGATTCATAGCAAATGGACCAACTCCTGCATTTCTCTAATGCTTCTGAAGAAGTCTACCCCTAGATAAGATAGGGTGTTGGATTGATTCTCAATATGATATGCACCAACACCGGAATACTTCACAAAAATCACAATACATTAGTAGCTCAGTCAATTGAGCGAGCAATCTTAATCTCGTTTATTCTCTATAAGAAATATTTAGCCCTTAACTTTGTTGGAATTGGATAATGAGTGAATGTGCAAGAATCAAGATTGGTGCCGGAGTGTGCATGTGTCTAATAATCATTCCCCCTTTACGTTCCCTCTCAAGTTGTCTGGTTTTATGTTTGATACCTCTTGTACAATATTTGCAGGCTGATGCAGAAGGTTCACCTGCCTTTGTAGCAAGAAGTTTTACTGCTGCAATTACCTCTGGATCTATGGAGACTGAGGTAACTGTTCCGGGTGACAAAGTAATTTTAGCAGAGGTGTGCTTCTTGGCAATGCTTTGATGTTTGTCTTTCTTATGATTTATATCTTTTTTATTGCTGCTATATTCTCTAGTTCTGCAGTTTTTACTAGCCCAGTCTTTTTTTTTTTGTTTGTTTTTGTTTTCCAATTACGCGTTCACTATATACATGCTTCGTTTCTTTCTCGTGAACCTTTTACTTGAATTTTTCTGAACTTAAGTGGGCCTTGTTTGAATTGGACTTGTAGGAACTTACATGGACATTTTTTTCTGGTAACATATTTTTTCAAAGTGAATAAAACTAGTCTGTGTTATTGCTATCTTGGAGGTCAAATTGATCATTTGATCGTTTACAAAATGAAGAAAAATCATGAAATCTCTGGTACCTAGATGTTCTCTAGAAACTTGTCCCTAGGCAGATGAGAATGCACCAACTCCTGCATTTCTCTAATGCTTCTGACGAATTCCAGCTCTAGATAAGGTAGCGAATTGGATTGATTGTCAATATGATATGCACCAACGCTGGATACTGCACAATAAACTAGTAGCGCAGTCAATACAGTGAGCAATTTTAATCTTGTTTATTGTATCTCTAAAATAGATAATATTTAACCCTTGACTCTGTTGGAAATGGATAATGAGTGAATGTGCAAGAATCAAGATTGGTGCCAGATTGTGCATGTGCCTAATAATCATGCCCCCTTTACGTTCCCTCTCAAGTTGTCTGGTTTTATTTATGTATGATTCCTCTTGTACTTGTACAATATTTGCAGCCTGATGCAGAAGGTTCACCTTCCTTTGTGGCTAGAGGCTTTACTGCTGCAACTACCTCTGAATCTTTGGAGATTGAGGTAACTGTTCCTGGTGACAGTAATTTTAGCTTGACCCTTTTCTATTCTTTTTGTTGTTTTAATTCCTACTAATTGATATGATACACAGGCTCCAATGGAGCGACAACCTTATGCTGGTCAAGGCTCTACACCACAACAAGAAGGCGAACCCGTTTCTGTGTACGGGCAACAGGCTACTGTTTATGCGCAAACTGCTGGATCAACCACTGGATATGGTCAATACCCAACAACAGCACAACCAAGCTATGCTGATCCATCTGTCGCTGCTACTAATGCTGCTGCATATAACCAGGGCCAAGTAGATCCATCAGCTTATGCTGCAGAGGCCGGACAACATGCTGCTGCATATGTCCTGGGCCAAGTAGATCCATCAGCTTATGCTGCAGAGGCCGGACAACAAGCTTACAGTGCTGCAGAGGCCGGACAACAAGCTTACAGTGCTGCTGAGGCCGGACAACATGCTGCTGCATATTTCCAGGGCCAAGTAGATCCATCAGCTTATGCTGCAGAGGCCGGACAACAAGCTTACAGTGCTGCAGAGGCCGGACAACAAGCTTACAGTGCTGTTGAGGCCGGGCAAGAAGCTTACAGTGCTGCAGAGGCCGAACAACAAGCTTACAGTGCTGCAGAGGCCGGACAACAAGCTTACAGTGCTGCACCTGCTGTGGCACAACAAGGCCATGTTGAGCCAGCTCCAACACAACCTGGTTATGATTAGGTGGCGGTCGTTGCTCAATCTGGTGGATATGCTGGCGCTCCTGCAGTCCTGCTGGTGCACCGGTTGCATATGGAAAAACCGTGTCACCCCAACCTCAGTTTGGCTATCAACAATATGACGCATCCCAGCAGGTGTACACTGCACCTTGATAGCTTGTTACAAAGTTAATGATGTTGATCCTGGTGTTCGGAAGCATTTGGTGATCCTAGTATGTCGTAGTTTGCTGTTATTGAGCACTATTAGTATTTTTTAGCAAATTGTTTTTTCTACAGAGGAATTGGCAATTTTGTGTCCTTTGATTTGTTAGGTATGTTACCTTATCATGTCTGGACCTGAGACCCATTTGACAGTATCATATTCACATCTATGATCTATGTATCAGAATTCTCATTTTCTTTGCCTGATTAAAGACCTGCCCACTACTATACTCGTCCTTGAAGACTCCGGGTTTTGCAGTCATTGGTGATTGAAAAATTTATATTAATTAAACAGCTGCCTTACCATTCATGTATGAGATTATATGAGATGGTAACTTTTGGAGCATCTTCCTTGATGCCTTTATTGTTAAGGAGGTGATAAATGATTAAATAGATATCAAGGTAGCTATGAAGAGGTTGCATGTGTTTGTATGTGATGGTTAGTAATGTAGAATACTAGTTGGTAAGATTGCCTTGAGACAGAGAAACTGAAACAATGATTTTTGCCAAAAGTATGCTGTCTCGACCTCAATGTTCCACGGTGCTCCATGTATAAAAACATGTATTAATAGTCATTTGTAATAGAAAGCAATTTTAGCTGATAGTCTTCCTATTTTGATGGATGAGAGTATGAGAGTGTTGAATCAAGGCCCATTATAATTTACAATATGAAATTTTGGTGTATGTCACCTGTTATCTTTTATTCACATTTTATTCCCTATCCTGTGGATGCTTGTATTTTAATCATATCTTACTTGGAGCCTGGAGGATGTGAGCCATGCATATTTTTCTCAAATACTAAATTTATGGTTGCTTATATTGTTATAACTCTCTATTTTTGGTTGAAGCTTGCCACTACTACTGTTCTGAAAAAAATGTCTAATATTCTGCTGTTTATTGCTCATGCCTCTGGAAGTATAACAGTAAGATGTAAGTTACTCAAGGAGTCAAGGTGATCATTTGTGGAGAATACGTCCAGCTATTTCAACTCATCTCTATATTGTACTCAAGATTTAGTGCTTATTGATAACTTTTTGCAATTCTATTATGATCCTGGAACGGGACACAAGAGTGGTATAGTATAGGTACGTCGGGATCTCGATATGAGGAAGTGATACGTATATTTTAGAGTTGGATGTACGAACCCGTAAATAAGTAGTACGTCAAATATATAATGGAATTAATGACCCGTAAATAAGTCTGATAAACCAAACCGACTTGCTTTTGCAAATACTAGCATTTTTTGCACGCTATGCGTGCGAGGTAATATTAGCTTTTCTTTTTCTCAATTAGTTATTCATCAAATGTACAATTTTTTTTGATTCAAACAGACATTTGTAATTTTTTTTAGTTTTTTATGTTTTTCTTAAATCAATGTTTCGTTGGTTTTTTAGTTATTTGTTCATCATTATTCAAATATAGTATTGAGAGAAGGAAATATAAAGCAGAGGAAATCTTGTGCTCAAATAAAGTGGAAGAATTTGTGTATCATGTTCAATCGTTGAATATTAATAAAGTGGAAGAATTTGATTTATATAATAGAGTTTACCGAATAATAATCAACATTTAGCTTTTAGAATATTATCAGTATAATTGTTAATATGAAATTCAAGTTATTATTTTCTGATTGTTTCAATCAAGTTATATTATAAATTTAATTTTTGATCATAGATTTTCACACATGCAAGAAGAGGAAATCATTCTCCTTAATTTAATATTTAATTGAAATTTCAAATTCATTTCCATTGTTAACTTGTTCAATATATATGGCAAGTAGGAAGAAGAAAAGATTATTTAATATATATGGAAATTTAAATTCATTAAGGGTAATATCTATGTTGTGGATGGGCATTTAAGTAAATTCCAAGGGGGACACCATTGCTCCCCCCTTGGCTTATATAATAGAGATAAAGCGACTATCTTTTCCAGCCACTCATTTTTAGGCTTTCAAAAGTAACGTATGCGTAAGGGTGTTCTTAAATATCTGATCCGGCCGATCCGATCCGTGATCATGTCGATCCGATCCGATTTTTTAGTTTCGGATATTTCAGATTGGATATCCGAAAATTTTCAAATCAGATACGGATCATAAATTTTCATTTTCGAATATCCGAAAATATCCGAAACATGAGGATTTTTTTCGGATATCCGATACGAAATATCTGAAACTATCCGTTTTCAAGGTCGGATATCCGAAATATCCAATGATCCGATCCGAAACTTATTTTATGAACTTTTCCTCTGAAAAATTCGTTTTTTAGTTTTCTGATATTCGATTCGATCCGATCCGAAATTCCGGATATATTCGTTTTTTTTTGGATCGGATTCGGATCACATTTTTCCCGATCCAAAATTTTCGAATATCCGAAATGAACACCCCTACGTATGTGTATCATTGAATGTAAATAATCTTTCGCTTTTTTTTTTTTTTTTTGGTTCCACCATGGTGGAATCGCTCCCATTTGTTGGAATTGAAAAAAGATGGTCAGTGAAACCGAAAAAATGATTTAGTTCTATGGAACCGATGATTTTTTTTTTGAAGGAAAACATGTGGCTTGTTAGAAGGAAGGAGGAAGGGAATAGGAAGACGAAGAGAAGTAGGTGGTGCATCAGGTGGAGCTTGGAGGTAGGCTAGGCTTCGGCAGATGCTGACGCAGAGGATGAGGGGGGAGAGTGACGGTCAGGGGAGGAGGAAGAGGAAGAAAAAGAAGGGGCCCGCTGTGGTGGCTGCTGTCGGAGGTGCAGTTGTTGCCCCTAGCGCTGGGCAGGGAAGAAGGCGGCAATAGTGGTGGTGGTGACAGTAGGTTAAAGGAAGAGGATGGAGAAAGGAAAAAAAGAAAACCATATAAAAAAACAGGTGGTGTTAGTAAAATATGGGCTGTAAATAGCGGCACAGTATAAATATAACATGTTCTTCATGAAATGAGATTAGCACATAAGGATATTTGTTAATATAATATGACCTATTTATCTATTTAGCAATTTTTATATTTTTTAAAAATGGGCTAGACCTATCCTTAACATGATTTGGATATCTCATCTCAATATATATATTATTAAAACGTGTAGAAGAGTATTGAAGCCTGGCATGTGAACACTGATATGGCTCCATGTAAGTTAACATGGCATTCCTCTTGTGTTTTTAAAAGACCAATAAATAGTGCAAGAAGTTTAATCCCCTACACATCTAATTAGAATATCATTCTTTCTTTACTTGCGTTTATCAATTTAGTTGCTACATATCTACTTTGGAATTGGAGAACCCACAACATAATTACAATTTCACCCTTTGGTCCGCATTCTACCTAGTAATGATGCCTAAAATAATAACAATTCATAATTAACCCCCTATTTTATGACTTCAGCCCAAGTCCCAAACCATTATCCCTTATTATTTACCTCCTCGACGCCTCATTATGTTCTCTCTCTCTTTGACTTTCATCACTCCTCTGACTCTCCTCTTCCTCTCCCATCTCGCTTCAAAAAATCTCGGATCTTGTGATTTCTACTTACAATTTTACACCAAAACAATAATCTACACTTTCTTGTGATTATTTTGAGATCAATTTCTCGTAATTTTGTGTCGATTCAATTTTTTTTCCTCTGCTTGGATATGATCTTTCCATGGATCCTTCAACCCCAAGAAGTATACAACATCGTTTTGATTTATTTGATGCTGAGGCGAAACGTTTAAGGGTTGCAAAACACACTGTGGTTGAAAGTAGGGGTGTGCACCGGTCCAAAACGGGACCTGACCGGACCGGTTGGACCGGTGGATCGGAATGTGAATTTTTTGGACCGGGACCGGACCGGAAAAAATTCGGTCCAGTCCGGTTTTGGACCGGTTGGATAGGAATTTATATTTTTTTGTCAAAAAAGTAAAAACTTTTTCTTAGGTTTAAACATATTTATAAATTCAATATATTAAAATATAATAATTCTAAAAGCAATAATCTTAAAGGCAATAAATAAGAGGTTTAACTTTCTAGCTTTCTAAGTTTTAAACTTTTTTTTAACCTTTAAACTTATTTTTTTTATAAAAAGGAATTCCGGTCCGCCGGTCCGGACCGGAAAATTCTGGGTTTGGACTGGACCGGACCGGAAACCCGAAATCCCAAATTTTCATGGACCGAGGACCGGACCTGAACCATTCTGGTCCAGTCCGGTTCCGGTCGGAATTCTGGTCCCAGTCCAAAAGTAGTGCACACCCCTAGTTGAAAGTATGGGGTTTTTTTTTAAACAACTTAAAAAATTTGAGCTAAGGGTGAAGATTTTGGAGGCTATCATAAAAGGAGAAAGCTGTAATAAATAGAGAGGGTTGTAATACATGTGTTGGGTATTTATAGAAGCAGAATTATTAAATTTTTGTAAAAGGAATCTTACTGACATAATAAAGTGTTAACTATTTTTAAGGAGTCAAAGATTACGTGCTTAAGTTTGTGAGTTATTTCAATTGATGAGTTTCTAATGTGTTTTAACGTTCTCTTCTATGAAACAATGTTATGCATAAAATTAGAGTTAAATAATCACTTTTCAAATTAGTATATTCCTTGCATGCATGAGATCATGTGATTTAGTTATGGTGAGAGACTTCAAGTCTACCGTAGAGTCTGAGTCCTTAAAACGGTGAAAGTTGCATCACTAGTCACTACAATTACAAATTTTTTTTTATAAAGCATCACATAAGTGCCTCTAGAGAGTCGGTGCATATGTTTTTGAAAGCTGTAAACATTGATCATCGAAGCATAATTCGGAACGTAACATCATTCTGCCCTGTAAGCTGTATTATAAATAGTCTATCTACCTCCGATAACAACAATCTCATTAAACCTATTGAACATAATGAATGATATGCAATGAGTCAATGATCTTTTTGCAAGTTAAATTGAAAAAACATACTCTCTTAATTAGAATAAGTCAAATTACAAAAGGATTTGTTACATGGTTGCTAAATGCAACCTCATTTTACTAAACACAACCATTTTCCTCATAACCCATTTCTCTCTCTAACTACTCCTCTCTCCATTTTCCCTCTTCGTACTCTTCTTATGTCGTCTAATTCTGCAGAATTATTCTTCCAATTCTTCATAATTTGTAGTTTCAATTCTCCATAATTCTCCTTTCTCCCTCTTCCTCCATAGGTTTTCTTCTTTCTCCATTTACATGAGGTAGAACCAACATAAAGTTTTTCATTCGATGAAAACAAAGTATCATTTGGGGCGATTTTCATGAGTTATTGTGTTCTTGCTAAGCGAATTGGGTCTTGATTTTTCTGGAAAGTGCATGAAGTGAAGCAAATCAATTCATTCTTCTGTTTCTCTGTTTCGTGCAATCTCCATAAGATAGAAGAGACTGTTTCGTACAATCTGTAAGAAACAGATGCATTTGTTTCGTGCAATATACACGAAACAGAATATACCATTTCATGCAATTTGCACGAAACAGACTAATTGGTTTCGTGTAGATTGCACGAAATAGAGCAAATCGATGCATACGAATTTCCCGACATTGCATAATTGCAGAAAAAAAAAATGACCAACTTACATCAGATTGAAATTCATTTGGGTCAAAATTATCGTCCATTGAGTATCTATTTAAAATTTGTGAATTAGGTCTTCTATAAGTTTTTCTCTTTAACAGATAGAAAGGAGGAGGAGAGAATATTTTAAGAGAGAGAAGTGTTTTTTTAGAAAGAATATGATAATGAGGGTTTTTTGGGTTGCGTTAGGAAAGTGAGGCTGCGTTTAAGCTAAGAGTGGCATCTGATATGGAGTTCTCTTAAGAAAGTCTTAAAGAATAAATGAATAACATAATGGCCATAAAAAAAATGTAATATCTATATTCCACTCCACTTATATTTAGAAATTAGAGAGAATCAGACAATACAAACAAGTTAAAGGAAAATAAAAGCCAACCATTAAGATAACAATAAACTCCAATAAAGCATAGTATTAGTTATTTGGTCCCCCTCGTACATTATTTGCCTCTTTTATGTTAGAGTCCTGACTACGCCTCTGTACAGTCGTTAATATATATCCGTTGTGCATCTAGATGAGAAACAAGAACATCAAATATGCATTCGGAGAAGCGACATAGAGAAAAGTGATGCTCTTCAGAAGTACTACCAATACAGTCGTGGTTGGCGTCGCTTGGTTTGAAGTAATTGCCAACGAGAAATGTGAGGCTAACAAACATGGATAATACTACCCAAAAATGAGTTGATCCAAATCCGAACGAGTAGTAGGCAGTGCAAACCGAAGCTGCCATTATAAACTTGAAATATTTAAATTCGGGTAATAAAAAATTATTATACAGCCCACAAATTCTAGATGATTCCGCCGCACAAAAACTCTGGACAGCAAATCCTAAAATTCCTACCAGTGTCCAATTTTTATTCGGCTTCACAATGTAGAATCTTAAAAACTGCAACCAAAAATTGAGCAACGTAAAAGTTCTATAAATCCATATCCTGTCTAACATCCATTTTGGAGGTTTACTACATAGTAAAAAGGTGAACCATAGTACAGATATACCGATAGAAATAATATCTATACAAAATGATTCATACATGCTAGCTGTGGCTTTGTTCGCATATGATTGTTTCTTTTGCTTATCAATTCCACCCAAGATGACGCATATGACGCATCCCAGCAGGTGTACACTGCACCTTGATAGCTTGTTACAAAGTTAATGATGTTGATCCTGGTGTTCGGAAGCATTTGGTGATCCTAGTATGTCGTAGTTTGCTGTTATTGAGCACTATTAGTATTTTTTAGCAAATTGTTTTTTCTACAGAGGAACTGGCAATTTTGTGTCCTTTGATTTGTTAGGTATGTTACCTTATCATGTCTGGACCTGAGACCCATTTGACAGTATCATATTCACATCTATGATCTATGTATCAGAATTCTCATTTTCTTTGCCTGATTAAAGACCTGCCCACTACTATACTCATCCTTGAAGACTCCGGGTTTTGCAGTCATTTAGTGCGTCCAGCTATTTCAACTCATCTCTATATTGTACATCGGGCTCTCGATATGAGGAAGTGATAAGTATATTTTAGAGTTGGATGTACGAACCCGTAAATAAGTAGTACACCAAATATATAATTAAATTAATGACCCTAAGATAATATATAGATCTCAAAATCCTATTTTAAATCAATCGTTGGCCAAGTATTTTGTATGATATTTAAATTGAGATATAATATCTTAATCAATTTTCATTCAGATATAAGTTTTTAAGCAGTTGGTGGCACCAAATTTAATCCCGATGCAAGGGACAAGTCTGATAAACCAAACAGCTTTTGCAAATATAAAGCAACTATCTTTTCCCGCCACTCATTTTTTGGCTTTCAAAAGTAACGTATGCGTAAGGGTGTTCAAATATCCGATCCGGTCGATACGATCCATGATCCTGTCTATGCTATCCGATTTTTTAATTTCCGGATATTTCAGATTGGATATCCGAAAATTTTCGAATCAAATACGGATCGGAAATTTTCATTTTCGAGTATCCGAAAATATCCGAAACATGAGGATTTTTTTGGACATCTGATCCGAAATATTCGTTTTCACGGCCGGGTATCCGAAATACCCATTGACCCGATCCGAAACTTATTTTATAAAATTTCCCTATGAAAAATTCATTTTTTTGTTTACAGATATCCGATCCAATCCGAAATTTCGGATATTCGATTTTTATCGGATCGGATTCGAATCACATTTTTCCCGATCCAAAATTTTCGTATATCCAAAATGAACACCCCTACGTATGCGTATCATTGAATATAAATAATCTTTCACTTTTTTTTTTTGGTTCCACTATGTTGGAACTGCTCCCATTTGTTGGTATTGAAAAAAGATGGTCAGTGAAACCGAAAAAATGATTTAGTTCGATGGAACCGGTGATTTTTTTTGAAGGAAAACATGTGGCTTGTGAGAAGGAAGGAGGAAGGGAATAGGAAGACGAAGAGAAGTAGGTGGTGCATCAGATGGAGCTTGGAGGTAGGCTAGGCTCCGGCGGATGCTGGCGCAGAGGATGAGGGAGGAGAGTGACGGTCAGGGGAGGAGGAAGAGGAAGAAAAAGAAGGGTCCCGCGATGGTGGCTGCTGTCGGAGGTGCAGCTGTTGCCGCTAGCGCTGGGCAGGGAAGAAGGGAGGAGGAAAGAGAAGGGAGAAGGAAGGAAGGAGGAAGCGAGGGGGGAGGTGGCTGCAGGTGGTGGCGGCGATAGTGGTGGTGGTGACAGTAGGTTAAAGGAAGAGGAGGGAGAAAGAAGAAAAAGAAAACCATATAAAAAAAAACAGGTGGTGTCAGTAAAATGTGGGGGGTAAATAGCGTCATAGTGTAAATATAACATGTTCTTCATGAAATGAGATTAGTACATAAGGAGATTTGTTAATATAATATGACCTATTTATCCATTTAGCAATTTTTATATATTTTTAAAATGGGCTAGACCTATCCTTAACATGATTTGGATATCTCAGCTCAATATATATAGTATTAAAACGTGTAGAAGAGTATCGAAGCTTGGCATGTGGACACTGATATGGTGCCATGTAAGCTAACTTGACATTCCTCTTGTGTTTTTAAAAGACCAATAAATAGTGCAAGAGGTTTAATCCCCTACACATCTAATTAGAATATCATTCTTTCTTTACTTGGGTTTATGTATTTAGTTGCTACATTTCTACTTTGGAATTGGAGAACCCACAACATAATTACAATTTCACCCTTTTGTCAGTTATTCCTCATTGTGAGCTTTGATTCCAAATATCTTTCTTTCTCTCCCTTCAAACTCCCTTCAAAAAAACAAAAAAAAAGATCTCTTTCTTTCTCAAATTTGTTCTTTGTTTTATTTATAAACACAGGTTTGTTGTTGATCTAGATCTCATCACATTCTTCTATACTTCCCCTACAATATAGGAAAAAGTTTTGCTTTTTGAATGTTGAACGCATCTTCTTTTTTTTTTTTTTTCTAATTATATAAATTTTTTTCTTTTTTTTTTGTTTTGTAATAGAAATAGTAAAATAAATTTACCGCTATCTTAATTCTTATTTCTTAATTTTATTTAAAATTTGAGATAAAGATTTTAGTTTGGAATTCAATTTTTTCTTTGTTTTTGGGTTCGTTAGGTGGTTGCAATATAAGTTGTTCACCAAGTTTGACAAGAAAAAGATAAGTCAATTTGCTTCTTCTATAAAAATTATTATCTACAGCACATAAAGCTTTTTTTTTTTCTAATTATATAAATTTTTTCTTTTTTTTTTTGTTTTGTAATAGAAATAGTAAAATAAATTTACCGCTATCTTAATTCTTATTTCTTAATTTTATTTAAAATTTGAGATAAAGATTTTAGTTTGGAATTCAATTTTTTCTTTGTTTTTGGGTTCGTTAGGTGGTTGCAATATAAGTTGTTCACCAAGTTTGACAAGAAAAAGATAAGTCAATTTGCTTCTTCTATAAAAATTATTATCTACAGCACATAAAGCTTTAGCGGAAATTTACATCCCTGCAATCTGTGTATTTCATATTTGGGGCTTTGGCATTCAGTAGTACGGAGGTCTCTTCATGCAAACAATTGTTCTAATGAGTTGTCTTATTTTAAGAGATAAACGTTTTAGTTTCTTCTACTAACGGAGTGCGGCGTTTTCTCTCTATGAATAGCGTTTTGTGTTACTGAAGATTTTTATCAACATCTGATGTAATTTGAGAGAAAGAAGTAAGAGAGAGAGAAATTGTAAGAATGAATCAATTTTATTAACTGGCCTCTCTCTACAACTAACAAGCTGAGGACTATTTATATACATCAAGTTGTAACAACCTTGAACTAACTTCTAACAAACTATGCCAGCTGTACATTCAACTAGATTAAGCTAAAATAAATAACAATAATCTCAACAGCCCCCCTCAAGATGGACTAGGTGGTGGTTGAGTAACTAGTCCTATCTTGGTAGAAAGAAAATTATGTTGATCAGCAGCCAAAGGTTTTGTCATAATATCTGCAAGTTGTAGAGAAGACTGAACATGACTCAAGGAAAGAAACTTTGAATCCACATGTTCTCTGATGTAATGACAATCCAACTTGAGATGTTTTGTTCTTTCTTGGAATACTGTATTCTCTGCTATGTATTGGGCTGACTTGTTGTCACAAAACAAAGTGATAGGAGTAGGAACATTAACCAATAAATCCTGAAGTAAGCCTTCAATCCATACTATCTCAGTTGTTGTCTGACTCATAGACCTGTATTCAGCTTCTGTGGAGCTCTTTGAAACAACCTTTTGTTTCTTAGTTTTCCAAGAGATTAATGAATCTCCAAGAAAAACACAATAACCAGTGACGGATCTACCAGTATAGGCACATGTACCCCAATCAGCATCACTGTATGCTCGGAGGTGAAGAGAATTGTTTGAAGCATAAAACAAACCATGATTAAGAGTACCTTTGAGATACTTAAGAACATGAAGAGCAGCAGCATAATGTGGAGTTCTTGGTTCAGATAAAAATTGACTTAGCTGTTGAACAACATAGGATATATCATATATCTGGTCTTGTCATATTCAGATATAACAGTTTGCCCACAATTCTTCTATATATTTCAGGATCAACTAAGACAGGACCTTCAATAGTACTGAGCTTGAGACCCTTGGGCAATGGAAAAGGAGCAACTTTACAATTTTCCATCTTTGTAGAACTAAGTAAATCCAGAATATACTTTCTTTGATTAAGCAAAATTCCAGAATTAACTCTAGTGACCTCAATACCAAGGAAATATTTGAGGTCACCAAGATCTTTAATAGTGAAGGCCTTGTGTAGAGCTTGTTTTACTTCAGTAATAAGCTACAAATTGCTACCAGTGACCAATAAATCATCCACATAAGCAACTATAACAGTAAAATCAGAACCATCATGTCTAGTAAACATAGAATAGTCTTGTTTTGATTGAACAAAACCAAGATTACTGACCAGAAATTTACTCAGTTCAATGTTCCATTGTCTACTGGCCTGTCTAAGCCCATATAGAGAACGCTTTAACTTGCAGATTTGACCTGGCAAAGCCTTGGAATATCCAGGTGGAGGATGCATGTAAAGCTCTTCATCAATATACCCATGTAAAAAAGCATTATTGATGTCAAGTTGTTGTTGTAAATTCCAGTTCATAGCAGCTGCCAAAGCTATGATAATTCTCACTGTAGTAAACCTTGCAACAGGACTAAAAGTATGCTTAAAATCCTTGCCATGAACTTGTTTGTCTCCCCTAGCAACCAAGCGAGCTTTACACCTTTCAACAGATCCATCAGGCTTAAATTTGACTTTGTATACCCACTTACAGCCTATGGCAGTTTTGTCTGAAGGAAGAGAAGTAAGATCCCAAGTATCATTGGCTTCAAGAGCTAAAATTTCTTTATCCATGGCATCAATCCATTGAGGGTCATTTTTAGCTTGATTGAAACAAGTAGGTTCAACAGTTGATAACATGTTAGAAAGGCTTTGAAGAGAAAAATCATCTAAATGAGCCAATGTAGGTTCAGAAGAAACATTGAAAATTAAGGATGCAGAAGAAGAATCATGAGGGGTAGATAAAGGAGCAGGCAAATTAACAATGAAATCCTGAAATTTTTCAGGAAGTTTAGAAATTCTAGCAGAATGTCTAACAGGAACAGGAGAAGAAGTGTGTGTAACAGATGTATCAGGAACATTTGTATCCAGAGAAATAGGTGATGTAGAGTGTGTATGAACTGAAGTTGGTGAATGAACAGAAGCAGAAGAAGTGTCAGTAGGCTGATTAGGAAAAGGAGGAATATTTGAAGGATTAAAATCATGTTGTGAAGATGTGATGTTAGAACCATCAAAAGGTACATCCATCACAGTAAAAGAAGGACAAAGAGAGGTAGCAGTAGGAGATTGTGAAACAGAATCTTGAAAAGGAAATTGATTTTCAATGAATATCACATCCCTACTAAGAATAATTTTGTGAGAATCTAGATCATAAAGTTTGTAGCCCTTTTGATCATAGGGATAACCAAGAAAGATACATCTCTTTGCTCTAGGAGCAAATTTGTCATGTGTCTTAAGAGCAGGATAACAAAGACAGCCTATAGTCTTTAGACGAGTATATGAAGGTGGCTTTTTCATTAAAATTTCATATGGAGTTTGCCACTTTAGAACTGAGCTAGGAAGAAGATTGATTAGATAAGTGGCAACAAGTAAGCAATCTCCCCAGAATCTTGTAGGAAGATGAGCATGGAATTGAATAGCTCTAGCAGTTTCCAGGAGATGTCTATGTTTACGTTCAACTCTGCCATTTTGCTGAGGATTTCCAGGGATACTTCTCTGATGAATGATGCCTTTTTCATTAAACAAGGAAGTACAAGAAGCTTGAATAATTTCTGTACCATTATCACTTCTAATTGACTTAACATCTCTGCCAAATTGAGTGTGTATGTAAGCCAGAAAACCAGAAATGATGCCAGGAACTTGTGTTTTAGAATGAAGAAGGTGTGTCCATGTAACTCTTGTGTGATCATCAAGGATTGTAAGAAAATATGTAGCTCCAGACAAGCAAGGGGTTTTGTATGGACCCCATAGATCAATATGCAAGAGATCAAAAGAACATTCAGCCATCCTAGATGATAGAGTAAATGGCATCACTAGTAGAATAAATGCTTATTGCTGCGGTCATAAAGTGGCCTATTGCGGCGGTTTTGACCGCGCAGCAATTAAGGGCGCAGCAATAGGTAATTAACCTATTGCTGCGGTTTTTGACCGCAAAGAATATCTTGGCTATTCTTTGCGGTTTCTAGCCAAAACCGCAGCAATATTTTCATTTTTTATTAAAAAAAATTAAAGCCTATTGCTGCGGTTTTGGGTAAAAACCGCAGCAATAGATACCACAGCTCAAAAAAAAAAATTTTTTTTTTCGATATTTATCTACAATGAGAGAATGCAAAAAAAAAAAACAAAAAAACACAAACTTACAGCATTACACTCATATATTATATAGAATCATATTCTTACACTCAATATCGCATTTAAGCATCAGATCAACCCTTGATAAAAAAATATATAGATATAAAACTAACAAAAAAAATGCAGAAATAAAAAAATACAAAAAAAAGGAGAGAGAAAAACAGACTTGGGAATTTGTATAGTTTAACACTAACCTAAAAAAAATCAGATCTAAAAAACGAAAAAAAAAAAACGCGACAAACATGACCTACAAACAGATCTAACAAAAACGAAAGGAAAAACGAAAAAAACTCGAAAATTAAAAGAAAATAAAAACGCAAAGAAAAACGAAAAACGAAAAAGAAACAAAAAGAAAAACGAAAAAAAGGAAAAGAAAAACGAAGAAAAAAATAAAAAAAAGGCACGTTTTCTTCACGTCTTCGTCCGTCAACGTTCGCCATTATTTGCAGGAGAAGAAATTAGGTGATTTGACGTGGAACTTGAGACTCAGGGGTGGTTCGACGAGCTCCGGCGAGGGCAACGAGCACCAGCGTTTGTGCGGTCAGGCGGCGCGAGCCGAGATCTGGCTAAGCGAACACGAAGCAGCAGCGAGGCAGGGCGTCGAACAGGGGATGGAGACCGAGAAAACAAAAGAAAGGGGCGCTGGGCTGGCGCGGCGTCGGGCTGTTGCGGAGGTTCACAGGCGCTGCGTCGGCCAGCGGAGGGAGAACCAGCGGGGGAAAAACGAGTGAGAGTGAACCAGTGAAGGTGAGGGTGAACCAGTGAGAGTGAGGGTGAAGGTGAGAGGAGTGAGAGTGAGAGGCGGGTGAGAAATGAGAGAACAGTGAGTAAAAAAGCAAACCCTAACTGATGATAGCATGCGTTTTATACTTTTTTTAAATTTTTTTTAATGATATTGCTGCGGTTTTAATAAAAACCGCAGCAATATATTAAAATATTATTTTTTAAATATTATTTTAATATATTGCTGCGGTTTCGGCAAAAAACCGCAGCAATATGTATGGTCAAAAAGTCAAATTTTTTTCAAAAATTTCCCGTAAAACCATATTGCTGCGGTTTTTAGTAGAAACCGCAGCAATATGGTTATTTTATATTTTATCTTTTCTTTTTACGTGATATATTGCTGCGTATGGGTAAAACCGCAGCAATACCACCGCAGCAATAAGCAATTATTCTACTAGCATCTTATGATGTTTAGCAAATATGCAAAATTCACAATCAAAATCATCCAATTTGTTGCCATCATGTGGCATATGAAAGTGTTTCAAAGTATGGATTGAAGGATGACCTAGTCTACTGTGAACAACATATAAGCTAGGTTTGCTTATGCTAGTATTTACAAAAGAAGCATCATCTTTGTTAGCAACATTATATTATTAGAAACAAAAGTATGTGAAAGAGGAACAGAAACATGCTGAACAGAAGCAGAATTGGAAACAGCATGAAATTTGTAAAGACCAGAACATCTCTTGCCAGATCCTTTGATTTTTCTAGTAAGAAGGTCCTGAAAAACACATTTCTCTTGATCAAATTGTGCCATCAATTTATTTTGATCAAGTAATTTGCCAACAGAAAGTAAATTGTGTGTAAAATCAGGAATGAAAAGAACATTATTCAGAATAATATGTGGAGTAAGATGAACTGTTCCAGCATGTTTGGCAAATTTTTGAGAACCATCAGGCAAACCAACTTTTATAGGATGTTTTAATGCATGAATAGATGCAAATAAATGCTGATTAGATGCCATGTGATCAGTACCTCCAGTATTTATAATCCAGGAGGTAGAATCAAAATCATGTGCTAAAGAACCAGCATTAGAAACAAAAGTAATACCTGCAAAGTTAACTGCAGTGTAGTTCTGAGAAGATGACTCTCCAGATTTGGTTTGCATCATTTTAACAAACTCTTTGAACAAATTATTCATCACAACAGAATCCATGCCAGTACCAGAATTAACTCCAGCATGAGATGATGAATTGGAACCAGCAGAAAATCCACAATTCTCAAATTCTAAGGGAGAATTTCCTAGAATTCCAGCTTCTTGAACATGAGCAGCCATCTTAGACTGAGTTCTGCCTTTCAAATTGGAATACCACTCCGGATATCCAACAAGCTTGAAACAACTCTCCATTGTGTGACCTCTCATCTTACAATGATCACACAATCTATCAGATTTCATTCTTTTAAAATCTCGTTTGCCAGAAAACTTTTGTCCAACAGAAGAGGTCTGACCAGTAGAAGCTTGACCAATAGAGGTCTGACCAGTAGAAGCTTGACCAGTAGAGGTCTGAGATGCTAATAAAGCACTCATTTCAATTCTTTCAGTCTTTGAATTGTTCATATTTTGTCTTTCAACTTGTTGAAGAATATGAAAAGCTCGATTAACAGTAGGTAAAGGATCACTACTTAGCAGATTTTGGCTAGACAAGTCATAATCCTCATTCAAACCAGAAACAAATTGAATAAGTTTCATGCGCTGATCAGCTTCTAAAATTTTCTTCATCAAATTACAACTACATTTTGTAATTGCACCACAAGAACAGTCAAGAAAACCTTCTAAAACTTGAATCTCATCCCAAACTCTTTTCATTTTACTGTAATATTCAGCAATTGATTGTTTTCCTTGTTCTATTTTCATCAAAGTTCTATGAAGATTGTATAATTGAGGTACATTTGTATGTCCATACCTTTCAACCACTTCAGTCCAGAATTGATAGGTAGAATCAGCAAATAAGAAATTTTCAGCAATTGACTTCTCCATTGAATTTGAAAGCCATGACATCACCATATGATCATTTCGAATCCATTTCTGATAATCAGCAGAATCAATATTTGGTTTCTTCAAAGTTCCATCAAGAAATCCGATTTTATTTCTTGCAATCAAAGCAACTCTAACAGCACGATTCCAATTGATGAAATTGTTGCCATTAAAAGTGTGATTAGTGATAGAATGATTAGTATTATCTCCATTTGACAAGAAATAAGGATCATTGTAACTAGACACAACATTTTCTGAATTTACTGGAGAATCAGAAGAATTTGTCATGATTTGAACAAGAAATAGGTAATTTCACGAAGAAAAACAAAGAATCAAGAAGAAATCAGGAAGAATCAAGTAAATTCCAGAAGAATTATGAAGAAAATAGGAAGAATCAGTAAGAAATATGCGGAAAACTGATTCACAGCTCCATGAGCTCTGATACCATGAAGATTTTTATCAACATCAGATGATGTAATTTGAGAGAAAGAAGTAAGAGAGAGAGAAATTGTAAGAATGAATCAATTTTATTAACTGACCTCTCTCTACAACTAACAAGCTGAGGACTATTTATATACATCAAGTTGTAACAACCTTCTAACAAATTTGAACTAACTTCTAACAAACTATGCCAGCTGTACATTCAACTAGATTAAGCTAAAATAAATAACAATAATCTCAACAGTTACAACTAGTTAGGTGCGCCAATAATACGAGTCGAGCTTGAGTTTATGATTGTTCGACTCGACTCGTTAAATTCTCGAGTTCGGTCGAGCTCACTCGAGTCTAGTATTGACCGTGTTTTGATCAAGTTAAGTTTAAATCGAGTTAATATACTACTATACTAATTTTAAATATTTCATGGGGAAGGACATTATTTGAACATTGGGACGTTGACATATGATAATTAATATATAAGTTGTCCAAACATGATTACTTCCTCCGTTCATAATTGCAACATACTTTATTGACACATTTTTTAAGAAGCTCATGTGAAGAGGAGATAGTGAGAGAGACACATAGATAAAAAGTAGGAACCATGTGATAGGATATAGATAGAGAGAATATATTACGTCACCAAATAAGGAAATGTTGCAATTAATATGAAACTTCCAAATAAGGAAAACATTGCAATTGAAAAGTAATGGAGGAAGTATACAAAATATTTGTCGAGAAATTTTTTTATGAGAGTGCAGCTTTAATATGACTTTTGCAAAAATCGTAATATTATCAACAAATATAAGGAAAGGATATTTATCCCTATTTTACCTATTGAGACTCCTATTATTTTTTCTCTTTCTAGGCTAGCAGAAGAAGTTTCTTTAATTTGGCTAATAACTGCGTACATAAAATAATGAGTATGAAGCGAGAGAGGATCTCCTTGCATGATTCACCGAGATGGGACAAAACGATCCCTAGGGATTCCATACATTAACTAGAATTGAAATGGAAGGAGTAGCTAAAGACAACTTTTGATCCAATTTTGCCAAGTTGAACAAAAGCCTAAATTTTTCTACTTAAGTAGTGAACAAATCATTCCATTGTAATCTATTATAATCTTTGTTCATGTCTAACTTAATTAATGAATATCCAACCTTGTTATCCTGTTTTAACATATAAGAGTGGAAAACCTTATGAGCTATATATCAGTACTTCATGGATATCCAACCTAGTTTTCCTATTTTAACCCGAAAGAGTGGAAAACCTTATGAGCTATCAGTATGTTGATGAATTAACAAATCAGGAACAAAGGCTTGCTCCTTGAAGCAGGTGAATAATCTTCCCCATTACGATTTTTTTAACCTATTAGTGATGATTTTAGAAATAAACTTATAAATAATGGAGGAGCAAATACTAAGGCTCCGTTTAGTAGGGTGTAAAATATTTTCCTGGAAAATTGTTTCCTTTATTTTCAATTTTACATTGTTTGGTTTGCAAAGGAGTGTAAAACCATTTTCCCTAGGAGTAAAGTTTCTTACCCAATGATGAAAAACCATTTTTCCTTCAAAATGAAGGGAAAACTGTTTTTCTTCCCTTTCATTTTTCTTTCGTTTCATTATTTTTCTTATATTAAACCAAACAACGGAAAACTAATTTTGGATTTGTGTTTTCCATTGTAAATCATTTTACACTGAAAATGTTCTACACCCAACCAAACGGAGCGCAAGTGAAAAAAAGTGATTGTAGTCATTAGATTATCTATTTTGGGAATCAAGGCTAAGAAAGTGTGGTTAATCTCTTTCAACATATTCCCTAAATGAAAAAAAAACTATGACAACCCTAATAAAAAAATTCTTACTAAGGACCAGTACTTCTGCAAGTAAAAAGAAGGAAAGTCATCCAGCCGCAAAGACTTATGAGGAGCTAAGTCAGAAGTCGCCATTTTCTTCCCCTAGAATATGTTCTATTAAGAAATTATTATCTTCGTTAGAAATTATTATGGTTAAAAGATTAAAATGTGTTTTAAGTGGTTAAAGAACAGCTTGGGTTTAATTTGAAATAAACCTTTGACGATGAAATTATTTAGTAAATCCCCTTTTAGCAAATAGGTACCTTAATAACCCAACTAATAGGTAGTTTGAAATAAACCTTTGATGAAATTCTTTTAATCTGGCTTGCGTGGACCCGGTTCACATTAACATTACCAGGCCAAAAACACGTATCATTTTTTAACAATTCTCATTCGGAATCTCACTATATCATGCAGAAACCCATTATATCATGTAAAAACCCACTATATCATGCAGAAAGTCACTATATCATTCAGATGCATATTAATTATATCATGCAGAAACTACATCATTTCTAAACAATCCACTATATCATTCAGAATCCTACTACATCATGAAAAAATTCACTATATCATTAACAAACATACTACATCATGCAGAAACTACATCAAATCTGAACAATCTACTAAATTAATCAGACACTCACTATATCATGCAAAAACTCACTATATTATTCAACATTCACTATCATGCAGAAACTACATCTTTCTATTTGTAAAGCATGTGTTACGATATACTACGTACACAACCTACATTTTCATGCATGTTAAAAATTAACTCCTCTATATTGCATATAATTTTACTATATATTTCCTTTAATAAAATCCACTATATTGTATATAAGTTTACTATATCTCTATAAAATTCACTATATGAAGGTAATATCAAATACCAACCCGGTGCGCACTAAGTTAGTGTGCACCGAGTCCATTTAAGTTTTTTAATTAGTTGAGTTATTAATAGGTAGTAACTACATCTACCCAATTATTAGTTGGGTTATTAACGGTAACCTAGATATTTCAGTTATGAATTCTTTTATTTGGTTTTTATTTTTCCTTATGGAGGCATGGGAATGGTAAAATTTTGAGTTAGTATCCCCTTTTAGCAAATAGGTAGTTTTGCTTTTTTTACTTTCCAATATTCATTGCTAAAAGACATTAGTCTAGATCTTTTCTTTAAGCAAATTCTCTAGTTTATATTGACACTTTATATTATTTAGATCTTGGAAGAGCTGACCTTATACAAATTTTATCATACACTTGGGTGTATCGTGAGCATGGTACACCCAAGGCTATTTTTATGCTCATTGTTCATCTGAAATCATCAAAATGAGCAAAATATAATAAGGAGAGTTCCAAATGAGCAAAATCTAGTAAGAAGGAGAGTTTCAAATGAGCATAAATTAGTCTTGGGTGTACCATAAAATCTAGTAAGAAGGAGAGTTCCTGCTCGCACCTTTCTCTCCTCTCGCTTGATGTTGCTATCTCATCCTCCCTCTCCTCGGTTTGTGCGGCCGGCGCGAGGATGCTGGTGGCGGTGTTGTTACTGCTTTCTTCTCCATCCTCTCTTTGCTCTATGAGGTACTACCCTTTCCGTTTCTTTTTAATCTACACACTTTCCTTTTTAGTCCGTTTCTTTTTAATCTATATACTGTTGTTTTTTCTAATTTTTGGTAACATGTCACATCTATTTTATCCTCTTTTTCCACCTATGTCATTCATTTTTTTAATATTTTAACCCACTCTTTAGTTTCTCTCTCTCACTTTTCAGTTTTCTCTCCACCTTTTCAGTTTCTCTCTCATACTTTTGTACTTCCTCCTTAGTTCTCCCCGAGAGTGAAGTGAGTAAATTAAAAAGAAACGGAGGGAGTATTTCTTAATTTAAAAATAAATTGAGATAGAGAATTTAGTTTGGAATTCAATTTTTTCTTTGTTTTTGGGTTGGTTAGGTGGTTGCAATATTATAGGAAATCATAACAGATCTTAGCTAGCTAAGACTATGTGGAAAGAAGTGATTGCACTCATTAGATTATCTATTTTAGAAATTAAGGCTAAGAAAGTGTGGTTAATCTCTTTCAACATATTCCGTGAATGAAAAAACTCTGACAACCCTAATAAAAAAATTTCCTACTGAAGACCAATACTTAAAGTAAAAAATTTCTTCCCCCAGAATATCTTATATTGAGAAATTATTATCTTCATCAGAAATTATTGTGGCTAAAAGATTAAAATGTGTTTCAGTGTTTAAAGAACATTTTGGGTTTGAAATAAACCTTTAATGAAATTCTTTAGTAATCCCCTTTTAGTATTATGTACTGCTCTTGACGATCATCTGCTTCAACATTACTATTAATCCTCAGGATGATTTTTTTTTCTTGAGGCCAAAGTATTACGTGTGTTGACTAATGATGTTTGAATCTATCATGAATATAGGACCTGTTTTTATATCAGTAATTAACAGTTAGTTGTTGGTATCTTGGAACGATAGTGATGTACTTCCAGTATTTTTGTCGATTCGACTTGTCGTTAGTTTAGCTCAAAAGCCACCAGTGTACCCTAGTCCAACACTCAACAATACTGTGAAATAAGATATGTTCCATGAAAGATTGGGTTATCTAAATTGCCTATTTCGAGTAGGTTGAGAATATTTGTTGTTGAATCTGTTATATTTGGGGTTGGGTTTATGCTAGATGCTCACATTTGATCTTTCTGCGACCATAATGTTAGTCCGCAACAGCTAAGAACCATCCCCATCGGCCATCGCTTGCGAAAGTGGTTCTGTGAGCGTTACTGCAGTTGCGATGTTAAGAGTATAAGCCCACATATGAGTTAGGAATAGTTTGTCCCACATTGAAGAATTAGAGAGAGAATGACTAACATATAGATTGGTGGGTTACTCCACTTATCACCAATTGGTTTTAGGATGGAACCCTACCAACCTTCACTAGAGAATTAACGATTTGCGTCGGACCTGGGAGCACCATATGTCCGACGCACAGGTCTCGACGCAAATAAGGATACAAGATCTGCGTCGGATAATGGAGACACGACGCAGATAGTTGGCTCTTTGCGTCGGACTCCGCTCAACGTGCGACGCACATGACGCCTAGCCCCTGCATACCATAGCCATTTGCATCTCCCATCTGCGTCGCATGTTGAGCAATGTGCGACGCAAATGGATAATCATCTGCAAACCCGTCCCTGAGCCCGGGCATGAGGGGCGCCCGCCCAGGTCCCAGGGAGAAAAGGGCCAATTGTTGTTTTACAAACTGCCATTTTGGATAAATAAACTGCATGGAGTACATGTATCAAGTGTAGCGTGTTGGCTCCTTGGTTCACTAATTGATATAATGAATCCATTGTAGTTACCCACTCAAGTTCGAATCCCATGTACAGGTGCTTTCCATTTTCTTCCTTTTTGGTTTTCTTTTATTTCCAATGATTTTAATATAGCTTTCAGTTTCCTAATTTTTCTTTTTTTTGCTTTTCTTTTGTTTCTAGTGATTTTTTGTTGCTACTTAATCTTTAGTAAGTGGTTTTTTTTTTCCTTCTCATATAGAGTAACTATGTCGCTTTTGCTATTTCACATCCCTTCGATTTTATATAATTGTCACTTTTTATGTCTACAATGTTCTTTGACTATAGTTCGTCTGTAAAGTTACTAATATATAAGAACAAATATTAATATGAAATGTTATTAAATTTATCTCAATGTAAATTACATTCAAAACATTCAATTTTACAAAAACAGTACGAATCAATACAGTAATAAGATAGTCAAATATATTAGACGTTACTAAAAAAACGTGAGTGTTACAGTGGAATTGTTAAAAAAGTGAGGGGTTCTATTGTTTGCTTTTTCTTTTTTGATCATTCAAACCCAGAAAAATATTAGAAAGTAATCTGAAAGGCTAAAGCGATTACACAATTTTGTAATCCAAAACCCAGGCTCCAACTGACAACTTAATGTAGAGGATGAAGTCATAAATTTAGGAAGCAATATATGACTTGATTTAGGAAGACATGTCATAAAAATATAATCAATTAGCCATTAATCCAGTGGGTATTTTATATAAAATGTAAGCTAAAATAAATCCAAATTTCATGAATTAGGAAACCCATATTCAACCGAACTCTGACCATTAATGTCAATATATGTCAATAATAGTAGTTGATATGGGAAAGGGCCTATTTTTCTTAGTTCGCCCAAGGCCTTCAAAATATCAGGGACGGGCCTGATCATCTGCGTCGCACATAGCTCAACATGGATGCAGATGGGAGACAAGCCAATGCCCCAGCAGCTGCCTATTAGGCCCAAGCAACACTCATTTGCGTCACACACAATGCCACATGCGACGCAGATATTGCTCGTACTGTTTATCTAGGTAAATCAAGACATGATTCCAAAATCAAATAATTCCCACAATATTATTTAAAATCACAATCAAATTGCGCAATAACATGTATTTCTGCATTAATAATGTCAAATATGTATTACAAACCACTATAATCGATTTAGAATGAGAGAAAAAAATATGTACAATTACATTGTAAATATCTAAAAAAAAATAAAAAATTAAAACTGAATCTAGAACAATAAAGGAACATTGCAGCCGATGTTTTTCGATGAGCTCTAGGGAGACGACTTCGAGAAGAACCAATTCCAGATCTGAAAATGAAAAAAGAATTTCAGATTTGAAAGTTAAAAAGAAAATACTAGATCTGAAAATAAACCCTAAAAATGCCAAAAAGTAAACAAAAAAAAAATCAGATATAAAAAAATAAAAATAAAAACGAAAGGCCATTATTTTCAATTGCATGAACTGAGTCAGTAGAAAGTTTTTATTTTTCAGATCTGAAAATGAAAAAATTAATTTTCAGATTTGAAAACTAAAATAGAAAATCAGATCTAAAAATGAAAAAACGAAATTCTAGGCTAGGATAAACGCCAAATAGATCAGAAATAAAAATTGTAAAAAATTCGAACCTGTAAAAGCGAAATTCGTCGCTGAAGATTCGGTCTCTGAAGGTTCTTTCGCAAACGAAGAAGATGGGAGTAAACAGCAAAGCAGAGGAAGCAAGAGCTCGAAAAGCCACAGCAGAATCGGAGAAGAAGAAATGAAGCAAAAAGAAGACAAATACTGGCAAGAAGCCGAAGGCTGCAAAGCAGAAGCCGCCAAAAAACGCGAAGAAGAGCAGAAACGCGCCGAAGCCGCCGCCAAGAAAGCCGAAGTGCGCCGACTAGCCGAAGTGATTCGCCGGAATGTGAAAAGGGGCTCGACGGAGTGAGAGTGAGGGAGAGGAGAATCCAAGAGTGAGAGAATGTGAGAAGGGTCGCTTGAGAGAAGAGAGTATGGTTTGAGAGAATGAGGAGAAGGGGCGCTGGAGATATAAGTTTATTTAGGTTAATGCGTTTGGTTGGGCTTTACAATTCGTGGGCCGAGGATCTGCGTCGGATGGGCCATGAGGTCCGACGCAAATCCTTCACTCATCTGCGACGCATGAACTCACTCATCCAACGCACATGACTTAAAAGGGATCCAAGCATCAGCATTTAGACGAAAATGATTTGCGTCGCATCCCCCATGCATGCGACACAAATCATGGGATACAGCCATGTGCGTCGCAAAATAGTTGTGTGTTTGATGCAAATCATGTTCATCATCTGCTTCGCGTTCTAAACCCCGTTCGACGCAAATGACCCTACCACCCATCTGCAGTAATTTTGTGCGTGGCACGTTCTCTAATGTGCGACACAAATAGGCTATTTGCGTCAGTGCTTCTAGCGTGCGATGCACATAGACTGAAGCAAATTTGCATTTTTCTACTAGTGCTTGTATGTAGTCACTCTCTTCTCCGACGTGGGCTTGTGTTAGGCCCAATGAAGTTTATCATGGTATCAGAGCGGACGATCCTGACCCATTATGAAATGCAAGATGGAAGGTGTTGAAAATTTGTTTGGAGCAAAGTAAGCCCAACATAATTGTAATGGCCCCAAGAAGGGGCCCAGTTGACCTCATGTCAGAAGTCCAGAGAGAGTCCAACGAGGATGTTGTGACCTATCCAAATTGCTAGATTAAAGGTGGCTCACATGTGAAGGGGAGTGCTAAGAGTATATTCCCACATGTGAGTTCGGAATATTTTGTCTCACATTGAAGAATTAGAGAAAGAATGACTAACATATAGATTTGTGGGTTACTCCACCTATCACCAATTGGTTTTAGGATGGAACCCTACCAACCTTGTATGTAGTCACTTTCTTCTCCAACGTGGGCTTGTGTTAGGCCGAATGAAGTTTATCATGTGATCGCATCCGAGATTTGAGACCATGCTTGTGAGTTAGATTATGAATTGGACATAGATGAAGCAGAGATGTACGGGGAATGTTGATTGATAGTGTGTTCAAAACAGACTTGCACTCAGCATATATGCACACTCACACTCAGACTCACCACAAACACACATATGTTTAGGAAAGGTTCAAGTAAGAGGTATGTTCATTTAACCATAACTATGTTTTACTCATTAGACTGAAGCAAGTACTTTTTGGTTTTTGTGAAGGGAAGCTAGTATTCTGATGCTATTCATTTTCTGGATTCTGGATTGCTGCAGGTTGAAGTCCTTATAGGCAAATCAGGAGATACGATAAAAGTATTTGCAGCTGAATTTCGGGGCTAAAATTCAGATCACAAGAGACGCCGATGCTGATCTACAATCTGCAACTAGGCCAGTTGAACTTGTGGGGCTAATTTAATGTTTAAACAAGGCTGACTTATAATGGATGTTATAGCAGAGGTGTGCCTCTCAATGCTTTGATGTTTGTCTTTCTTATGATTTATTGTTGGAGATAACATAGGATTCTATTTTGTTATATATATATATATATATATATATATATATATATATATATATATAGAGATTTTAGTATGTTATAGTTAGATTATAGTTAGGTTACCTTTCCCATTCATCCTGATTTTGATGATTTTCCAGCTCCACATATTGACTCTCCTCGGCCCACACCAAACGGCCCAGCTCCAAATTCTCCTTCTTCTTCACCGCCCAGATCTCCTTCCCCTTCCACAAATCCCTCGCCTGGCCCATCCTCTCAAACTCCTTCTCCTGGTCGCACGTCACCCCAGTCTGGCCCAATCTCTTCTTCCTCTCCTATTTCTTGTTTCCCCTCCATCGGGCCCCGTATCTCCTAATGTCCCAGGCCCAACTTCTCCTTCCTCTCCTATTTCTTTGGATCCTCAGCCCACACGCAACTCCTCCCCTCTTGTGTTGGATCAAAATTCCACTTCTTCTGATTTGGGTCGTGGTAAACGAGAGAAAATTCCATCTGTTCGATTAAAGGATTTTGTTACGCATTCTGTGGTTACTGAAAGTCCATCTCTCTCTGCTCCGTCTTATTCGTCTTCCTCAGGTACTCCTTATCCTATAGCTCATTATATTAATTGCACAAATTTTTCGGAGAAGTATCGCAAATTTCTTACTTCTGTTAAATTTCTTGCTTCTGTTATTTCTCACACTGAACCCAGGTCTTTTAAAGAAGCTATGAAGGATGATGGTTGGAAGGCTTCTATGCACGATGAAGTCCGTGCATTAGAAGACAATGGTACATGGACATTACAAGAGCTTCCTCCTGGGAAGCGTGCTTTAGGCAGTCAGTGGATTTATCGCATTAAATATTTGTCTGATGGGTCTGTGGAACGTTTGAAATCTCGTCTGGTTGTTCTAGGTAATCATTAGGAGGCAGGTATTGATTATAATGAAACTTTTGCACCTGTTGCTAAAATGACTACAGTTCGGGCTTTTTTAGCTATTGTTGCCTCCAAAAATTGGGAACTTCATCAGATGGATGTTCACAATGCTTTTCTTCATGGTGATCTTGATGAAGAAGTTTATATGAAACTTCCTCCAGGTTTTGAATGTCCTAATCCTAATTTGGTGTGTCGTTTACGAAAATCTTTGTATGGTTTGAAGCAGGCTCATCGTTGTTTGTTTGCCATGTTGGTTTCAGCCTTAAAAGCTATGGTTTTCTTCAGTCTTACTCTGATTACTCTCTATTTACCTATACTCGTGGGACTGCGCAACTAAATATTTTAGTCTATGTTGATGATCTTATTATCAATGGTAATGATTCCGCTGTTTTAACTCTGTTCAAAGCATATTTGAGTGACTGCTCTAAAATGAAGGATCTTGGACCTCTGAAATATTTTCTTGGCATTGAAGTAGCTCGTAGTACTTCTAGATTATTTTTATGTCAGCGCAACTACACTTTGGATATTATTTCTGAAGCAGACCTTCTTGGTGCCAAGCCATCTGGCTTTCCTATTGAGCAAAATCATTGCTTAGCTCATGCTTCTGGCGCATTATTAGAGGATGTCGCGTCCTACAGGCGCCTAGTTGGTCGCTTGATTTATTTGGCTGTTACCCCCTGACTTGGCCTATGCAGTTCATGTTCTCTCTCAGTTTCTGCAGGCCCCTCATCAGGAACATAGGGATGCTGCTCTTCGTGTGGTTCATCATTTGAAGGGTACCCCTGGCCAGGGTATTCTTCTTCTTGCTGACAGTGACTTATCTCTGCAGGGATGGTGTGATTCTGATTGGGCAACTTCTCCTCTCACTCGTAGGTCTCTCACAGGTTGGATTGTTTTCTTGGGTTCTTCTCCTATTTCTTGGAAGACCAAGAAACAGCATACCGTTTCTCGCTCTTCGGCAGAGGCTGAATGTCGTTCCATGGCTGCTATTACTTGTGAGCTGAAGTGGCTCAAGGCTCTTCTTCTTAGTTTAGGAGTGCAACATCCCAAATCTATTCCTTTGTTCTGTGATAGTCAGTCTGCATTGTACTTGGCTCAGAATCCTGTTTTCCATGAACGCACAAAGCATATTGAGGTTGATTGTCATTTTTTGCGTGATGCCATCACTGACGGAATTATTTCGCCATCTTATGTGTCTACCAAGGCACAATTAGCTGATATTTTCACTAAAGCTCTTGACAAGTCTCAGTTTGATTTTTTGTTGTCCAAGTTGGGCATTGTGGAGCCTACACATGCTCCAACTTGAGGGAGGGTGTTGGAGATAACATAGGACTCTATTTTGTTATAGATAGATTTTAGTATGTTATAGTTAAATTATAGTTAGGTTTCCTTTTCCATGTCGGATTCCTAAAACTCTTGTATATATATTGTGATGGCTCAATGAGAAAAGGTCAAGCTTGATCATTAATAATATTTTTACATTTATATTTTTTTTATTGCTGCTATATTCTCTAATTCTGCAGTTTTTACTAGCCCAATCTTTTTTGTTTGTTTTTATTTTCCAATTACGCGTTCACTATATACATGCTTGGTTCCTTTTTCATGAAACCTTTTACTTGAAATTTTCTGAACTTAAGTGGGCCTTGTTTCAGTGTTTGAATTGGAGTTGTAGGAACTTACATAGACATTTTTTTCTGGTAACATATTTTTTCAAAGTGAATAATACAAGTCTGTGTTATTGCTATCTTGGAGGTCAAATTGATCATTTAATTCGTTTACAGAATGAACAAAAATCACGAAATCTGTCGTACCTAGATGTTCTCTAGACTCTTGTCCCTAGTCAGATGAGAATGCACCAACTCCTGCATTTCTCTAATGCTTCTGAAGAAGTCCAGCTCTAGATAGGGTAGGGGGTCGGATTGATTGTCAATATGATATGCACCAACACTGGACTTGTTGGAATATATAGTTTAATATAAGTTTTTTAGTTAGTTTCCTTAATTTCAGCTAGTTTGTTAATTAGATTAGTAATTATAAATACATGTATTTTGTACTCACTTCAATACATTCAGAATTATAAAATCTTAGTATTTTTCCTTTCTCTCTCCTCTCTTTATTCAAAGCTCAACAACAATGGCTACACTTTTCTTCTTCTTCCCTCCTTGAACTCTCAATTTTTACATGGTATCAGAGCGGGAATGATCCTAGCTCGTAAATTCCGCACAAAATTCTTGTTCAAATCAAATCCTTAATTCATCATAATTTTCCCCAATTTCTAGGGTTCTTTTGCGATAATTGATGATTCGCAAACCTAAAATCACCATTTCTCTCCAATTCGTTCTGATAGTTCGTTTTTTCTTTTGAATTACTTTCATCACAATCAGCGTCGAATTTATTTGCTGATTCATCAACTTCATTATTCTTGATCTCTTTGCTCAGTTCTTTCAAGATTCTGGATATTTTTCCTCTGGTACTGATCGAAGGTTTCGAATTTCCACCAGTATTGGGGAATTTCGTTTAAGTGGTGATTTGATCTGTTCTTGTTGTTTTTGCTCGCGAATTTTCGCTACTATCTTCTCTTCGAATTATGAAATTCTTCTCTTATTCGAAGCATTCAAGATTTGGTTCTTGTTTTTTTCTTCAAGATTTCATCCGCAAAGTTCTCATCGCTGAATTGGTGATTTCGCTCAGTTTCTGCTCGCGATTTCCGCTGTTATTTCCTATTCGAACTACCAAATTCTTCTCTTCTTTGAAGATTTGGTGGTGTTAACATCAAGATGCTGGAGTTTCTTTGGGTACGATTTGCTGATTCTTTGGTGTTTTCTTGATGATTTGGAATGAGTGGAACAAACTGATGTTATGGTTTTATATAGTGTTTTTCCCCCTATATTTGAGCTAAAATGTGTATCAATGGTGCTCTTAGGAGCCATTTCATGCTAACTTTCTCCATCTAGTTGTGGTTTTACGTTCATGTCTCGATTGCGGGTTTTAAGGAGTTATCTCTCTATTTTCTACCACTATCTCGACCATTACACTTGGATCGGGAGAGGTTCGAAGACATATTTGATGAGTTCCGAGGTCCCGAGAATGCTTTCCGAGGCCCTGGACAAAAGTAGAAGTGAAGCCTTGGCGTTTGAAGCCAAGGAATGAAGTATCGGACCTGAGCCCGATTGGATCGGGCACCACACGCCCGATCGGGCGTTCAACTCCGTCACAAGCAAGAGTCGTTGCGGGCCCGATCGGGCGACGTTGCCCGGTCGTTGTTTCGTTGTCCAGCCCGATCGGGCGAGATGGCCCGATACCATCGGGCGAGGTATTCTTTGGTGCACAGCTGCTGCGTTTGAGCCTTGCGCGCTAATGTCTAACGCCCGACTTCATCGGGCGAGGCAGCCCGACAGCATCGGGCGCTTGGCGAGAGTGTACATGCGTCTGCGGAGCTGAGCTGAGCTGAGCGCTGAGCATCGACGGCCCGACTTCATCGGGCGCTTGATCTTTTGAGCGCTGCTACTTTCTTTGTGCCCGACTTGATCGGGCTTGGTTGGCCCGATCGGGTTTCTGTCCGCGCGCGCTCATTTAATGAGTTTCGGGCACTTAGTATAAATAGAAAAGTTAGAACATTTATTTTTCATCTTTGTTTTAGCTCTTATTTTCTCATAGACTCTCTCAAGAACCCTAGATTTTATTACTTTTCATTGTGATTCAAGATCAAACATTTGGATTATTCGCAAGTTCAATATAGTTCTTTAATCTGGTAATCTTCTTCCTTGTTTTCTCCATTATTGTTTGCTTCCTCTATTATTGAGTAGAGTAGTTTCTTAGTTATTTGCAATAGTTCAAAGTATGGATTTTTATATGGAATTTGTTATTGGATTCTCAAACATGAGTGAGTAGTTTTATTTCTACAATTGTGGGGATCTATGTATGCAATGAGGGATTGATAGATTAGTATAATTACCCTTTATTTCAATTGTTTCCTGTGATTGAATCGTTCATGCTAGATTTATGAATTAGGCCTGATTTGTATTTCTATTATCGCAATATTGAATCTACTTCGAGAGGAGAGATTTCGTATAGGCTTTCAATCATTAGGCTTAGCTTAGTGATCCTTGACCATGCGAGAGCGGCTAGGTGATCTTTGAGGGAGGTAATGTTCGAGAGAAATTACATGTGCCCTAGATAAATTGACTTATTGGGTAGTTATTATTCGTCTCTGATTTCCCGAATTGTATGCATAGTGATCCATAGTCCTAGTTCTTTATTAATTGATTCTTACCTTCATATTTAGTTATATCATTTGCCTATTAGTTTAGTCACACACCCATTTTCAACTGATTTAGTTAGTATAATATTAGAATTCAGATACAATAATATAACTTTCTCCCTGTGGATTCGATCCTAACTTCCCTGACTACTTGTTAGTGGACCTTAGGTTATTTTTGATAAGGTGATACGACTTTAGCCTGTCAAATTTTGGCGCCGTTGCCGGGGAGACGGTTTATTTTTATTTTGTCTGAATTATAGTATTACACTAACCTCTACTCCGAAGAACACCTGTTCTTTGGAACATCTCACGTTTGTTTTAGTGTTTTTGATGTATGAGTAGGAAATTGAAATCCCCAGATCTCATTCCATTTGACCCGAGATTGAAAAGACTGCTCGTAGACTCAAAAAGACAACTAAGCAAACCAAGTTGTCTGCAGGGACACCCTCCCAAAAGACACCTTCTCCACCATCTTCACCACAACACCCTGTATCACCTATTACTGCTAGAATGGGTGACGAAGCTAAACCGATTTTCAGAGACTATGCACAACCATCTCCTAATAATGTGCCCACTGGGGTACGGTTGCCTACTATTGCTGCTGCAAACTTTGAAATTAAGTCTCATGTTCTGAATATGGTTCAGAATGACCAGTTTGTCGGGTTATCATCTGAAGACCCAAATCAACACCTGCAACGATTTTTACAATGTTGTGCTACTCAGAAACAAGCTGGTGTTATTGCTGATGAGATGAAACTCATCTTGTTTGGTTTCTCTCTGCGCGACAAAGCTTTATTTTGGTATAATAAGCTGCCTTCCACCATCACCACTTGGGCAGAACTCTCAAAGATCTTTCTCATCAAATGGTACCCTTACCAGAAGACTGCAGATATGCGTCATGAGATAGTGACCTTCACCCAAGACCCTGGCGAGTCATTATATGAAGCTTGGGAACGATTCAAAGATCTGCAGCGTCTTTGTCCCCATCATGGTTTTGACAAGTGGTATCTGTGCCATATTTTCTACACGAGAATTGATGCCGATACTAGACGGGTAATTGATGGAGCTGCAGGTGGGTTTTTCATGGATAAAGCCGTAGACGAAGGGCATGAACTTCTGGAGAAACTCGCTTCTCACCAAGCGTCTACTATTCGTTCCTCTATGACAAAGGGAGGTAAACATGATGTTGAAGCCATTTCTTTACTGACCGGACAACTAGCTGCTCTTCACCAGAAGATTGATTCTTTGAAGCTAGGTAACAATTCCTCCCCTCATATGAGTATCAATGCTATGGCTAGTGTTTCTGGGTACAATGCTTTCATCTGTGACGCTTGTGGGATAGCTGGACATAACTCTCAAGAGTGCCCCTCTCTCTCACATTCTAGTGAGCCCGTGCACGCATTACAGTCACCACACAAGCCGCAGTTCGATCCCTACTCCAATACCTATAATCCCGGGATGAGAGATCATCCAAATCTCTCGTATAGGAGCAATAATGTGCTGAATCCACAACAACAACATTATCCACAGCATCATCAACAACAACAATATCAACCGCAAGCTCCTCCTGGATATCAGAGAACTCAGTTTCAACAGCATCAATCTACACCTCCTCCAGACCCAGCTATTGCTGAACTTAAAAGTCTAATGCTGCAGATGCAGAAAGGTATTATTTCCTTTCAAGCAGATACTAGGTCTCAATTTGAGAGCCTGCATGCTCAGAATAAGCTGCAAGGGACACATAATAAGACGTTGGAGTCACAAATAGCTCAGCTGGCTAGTTCCTCTGCTAATAGGCCATCTGGGTCCTTGCCTTCACAACCAATGCAACCTAGGGACACTGCCAATGCTATCACCCTTCGCAGTGGAGTGCAGTACGATGCTCCGGCAATGCTAGAGGTGGAATCACCAAAACCACAAGAAGTGCCTGAGGATGCTGAACCTCAAGTAGAGCAAGGAGCTGCAGACAAGACTAAGGAGGTGACTAAGGAGAAAACTGTGCCTCCGGTGATCAAGTTACCATTCCCCGAGCGGATGCTCAAGAAGAAACTTGACCACCAGTATGGTAAGTTTTTAGAGGTGGTAAAGAATCTGCAGGTAACAGTTCCTTTTACTGAATTATTAAATCAAGTGCCTGCTTATTCTAAATTTTTGAAAGAGCTGTTGATGAGGAAGCGGACTCTCAATGAAGTGGAGACTGTGGCTTTTACTGCTGAATGCAGCGCTCTTTTACAAAACCAGTCTCCACCCAAATTGAAAGATCCAGGGAGTTTTTCCATCCCCTGTCACATTGGCACCATATTTATTGACAAAGCTTTATGTGATTTAGGTGCCAGTGTAAGTGTCATGCCTCTTTCTATCTGTAAGCAACTAAACATGGGCGAATTAAAATGTACTACCATTACTCTGCAAATGGCTGACCGTTCTGTGAAATATCCCTTAGGTATATTAGAGGACGTTCCTGTTAGAGTAGGTAAATTCTTTATCCCTGTGGACTTTGTTATATTAGACATGGCCGAAGACACTCAAACACCCATTATCCTTGGGAGACCTTTCCTCCATACTGCTGGGGCGGTGATAGATGTTAAGAGTGGGAAACTGACACTGATTGTGGGGGATGATAAGGTCATGTTTAGCCTAAACAATGCACCTAGAAGCCCAATGCTAGAGGAATCATGTTATAGTATTGATGTTGTTGATGAACCACTCCATGATTGCATGCCTCATTCCCCCTCCCATGCTACTTCAAATGATGTGCTTGCTTTAGAGTCTATTGCAGATGATGAGCATTTTCTAACGGTCTTACAGACTCCCAAAAAGACCATTGGCTATAGCACTGATGACTTGACAGGAATAAGCCCTGACCATAATGAGCACCGCATTCATCGACATGAGAGCCACCACACCAGCTTTACAGTCCGACGCGGGTTGCAAAAGGTGGTACAACATGTGGCTACTAAACTGCTTGATCCAGGCTGATGGGCGGCTGACGTCCATATCCCTTTCCTTTCCCTTGTTGCAATGAGGCCATTGCCAAGTTCAGCTTGGGGGAGGACTTCTGTAAGTATTAGTATTAATTTTCTTTTTGTTTTTACTGCTTTTTAGGATAGTCAAGGTAGGTTAATTGCTTTAAAAAAAAAATACGAGTTGAATTCGAATAGATTGATTGCTTCCCTGTGCCCCGAACTTTGCTTTGGAAAAAATGATTTAACTCATTATACCGGATAGTTGGGCATTTGAGATTGGGATGTTGTGATGTAATCTATGATTGCCTTGATCTTGAGTGAATTTTGATGATAAAGTGCCTATTTTAACTGCATGCTTGAATTGGTTAGATTGTGAGGATTCATTCTAGCCCTCGGATTTATCTCTATATCCGATCTATTATTGTGTGTTAGTTCCTCGTAGCATTCTTATCTTGGTTTGGCATTGTACTCGTTGAGTTCTGGTAACTTTAGGCATGTGCTGTGATAGAGGCGTTCATTTGTTTAATTTTAAGCCTCAGAGTTGTTTAATGAATTTTTTTCCCCTAGCCCCGCTGAGCCTAATGACTTCTTTTTGGATCTATATTAAACCACATTACACACCTTGAGCCTTTGCAATGACTATTGTCCCAAGCCTAGCTTGAGGGAGCATTTGTTAAGTTTATATCATATTGTGTGGTTGATTCCGTAGGGCGGTTGGAAAATAATGACATGTTTGTACAAAGAAAAGAAAGAAAAAGAAAAATAAAGTGAAAGGAAGAAAGAAAAAATTTGATAGTGAAAAATCTGAAAAATTTCTATGATCTTCACTCATTAACTTTCAAAGCATTGGAAATTATGTTGAAAGATGCAATTATTGGTTGGTTCATAAAATTTCAAAAGTTGGTTATTATCTTGGTTAAGTTGTTGATGTCATGGGAGTTGTTTCTACCACACCTAGTCCTACTAGTGTTTTTTGCTCCCCTTTCTTGGCTTTTCCACCACATTTCCCAAATAATTTCCATACCTTTACCCGAGCCCCATTACAACCCTGAAAAAGACCTTTTGAGCACGTGTTTGATTGTTATTGGAATAATATTGAGTCAATATGCCAAAGTCGAAGATTAAGTCTGTTATTTGAGTCGACCTAATTAGGATGAGCGATATTACACCTTTCTAAACACATGAGAGTGTGAGTGGGAAGGGCTATTATGGTTGGGTTGGTGAGCGATCGGGCACATATTTTGCCTGCCACAAAATTGAGAGGGGTGACATCACGGTGAGCACCTTTCCAAGATTTGCATGATATGTAGGGCAGCTGCGTTTGATGGTTTACTTAAGTGATTGGTAGTCAGGTGATCTGAGCAACTGAACTTGAATTTTGCTTGCTTGAATGATTTTGAGTTGGAAATAATTTAGTTTAAACTTTTCCATCTGAGGGGTGAAGCAATCCTATTCTTATTCCTGCTATGCTTTGCTTGAGGACAAGCAAAGGTTTAGCTTGGGGGAGTTTGATGTTATGGTTTTATATAGTGTTTTCCCCCCTATATTTGAGCTAAAATGTGTATCAATGGTGCTCTTAGGAGCCATTTCATGCTAACTTTCTCCATCTAGTTGTGGTTTCTGTTCTGTGTCTGATTGCAGGTTTTAGGGAGTTATCTCTCTATTTTCTACCACTATCTGACCATTACACTGGACTGGAGAGGTTCGAAGACGTACTTGATGAGTTCCGAGGTCCCGAGAATGCTTTCCGAGGCCCTGGACAAAAGTAGAAGTGAAGCCTTGGCGTTTGAAGCCAAGGAATGAAGTATCGGACCTGAGCCCGATTGGATCGGGCACCACACGCCCGATCGGGCGTTCAACTCCGTCACAAGCAAGAGTCGTTGCGGGCCCGATCGGGGGACGTTGCCCGGTCGTTGTTTCGTTGTCCAGCCCGATCAGGCGAGATGGCCCGATACCATCGGGCGAGGTATTCTTTGGTGCACAGCTGCTGCGTTTGAGCCTTGCGCGCTAATGTCTAATGCCTGACAGCATCGGGCGCTTGGCGAGAGTGTAAATGCGTCTGCGGAGCTGAGCTGAGCTGAGCGCTGAGCATCGACGGCCCGACTTCATCGGGCGCTTGGTCTTTTGAGCGCTGCTACTTTCTTTGTGCCCGACTTGATCGGGCTTGGTTGGCCCGATCGGGTTTCTCTCCGCGCACGCTCATTTAATGAGTTTCGGGCACTTAGTATAAATAGGAAAGTTAGAACATTTATTTTTCATCTTTGTTTTAGCTCTTATTTTCTCATAGACTCTCTCAAGAACCCTAGATTTTATTACTTTTCATTGCGATTCAAGATCAAACATTTGGATTATTCGCAAGTTCAATATAGTTCTTTAATTTGGTAATCTTCTTCCTTGTTTTCTCCATTATTGTTTGCTTCCTCTATTATTGATTAGAGTAGTTTCTTAGTTATTTGCAATAGTTCAAAGTATGGATTTTTATATGGAATTTGTTATTGGATTCTCAAACATGAGTGAGTAGTTTTATTTCTAGGATTGTGGGGATCTATGTATGCAATGAGGGATTGATAGATTAGTATAATTGCCCTTTATTTCAATTGTTTCCTGTGATTGAATCGTTCATGCTAGATTTATGAATTAGGCCTGATTTGTATTTCTATTATCGCAATATTGAATCTACTTCGAGAGGAGAGATTTCGTATAGGCTTTCAATCATTAGGCTTAGTGATCCTTGACCATGCGAGAGCGGCTAGGTGATCTTTGAGGGAGGTAATGTTCGAGAGAAATTACATGTGCCCTAGATAAATTGACTTATTGGGTAGTTATTATTCGTCTCTGATTTCCCGAATTGTATGCATAGTGATCCATAGTCCTAGTTCTTTATTAATTGATTCTTTCCTTCATATTTAGTTATATCATTTGACTATTAGTTTAGTCACACACCCATTTTCAACTGATTTAGTTAGTATAATATTAGAATTCAGATACAATAATATAACTTTCTCCCTGTGGATTCGATCCTGACTTCCCTGACTACTTGTTAGTGGACCTTAGGTTATTTTTGATAAGGTGATACGACTTTAGCCTGTCACAAACATAATTTGGTTTGCAAGTACTGTGTATTGGTGATTGGAATCATTAACGATTTGATTAGGTTAACTTTGGTGATTTGATTTGAAATTTTCCTCACTGCATTGATGATGTTCGTCTTGGTTTTCCACAAGAAACTTTCTGGGTTGCACGTCATCTTCTGGTTTGTTTTTCTTCTATCTTCGTTCATGTAATTTGTTGAGTTGAACGTTTGTATCCGGAATTGTTGCTGATTGCAGTGAGTAATCTTCTGGAATGGTTGAGTTCTTTTAATTGATTGAAGTTTTGGTGATTCCGTGTTTCTGATATTTTCGATTGAAGTTTTGTTGATTGGTCCTTGAAATTCTGGATAATTGTTGTTGGGTCATGAAATTTATGGGTTTCCCATGATGAATTTTCTGGTTCATGAATATGGTGAATTTCATTGTTGGTTTCTTGCTTCATTTGGTTTTTCTTGGATGAGACAAGCGTGAATTTTTGGGTGTCTTGCTAGTTGATGAATTTCTATCCATCTTCCTTCCGTTGTATTGAGCTGGTTTGGGTTGTTGAGTTGCTGGTAGTTGATTGTAGTTTTTTGAATTTGAAGTTTGCTGGTGAATCAAGTTGTAGACAATGTTTCCTGGGTTTGTTGTTGTTGTTGTATTAACGTTCTTGTTGTTCTGGTGGTGGTGTTGGTATTATTGGCGTAGTTCTTGCTGGCTGAGCTCCTGTTGAGGTGTTTGGTCGTGTTGAGGTGTATGAATTGTGGTAGTTTAGTTCCTTGGAAGTGTTTGTGGTTGTTGGTGATGGTTTTATTGGTGTTTGATTGAGATTGATGATTGTTGAATGATGTTAGGTGTTCTTAGATTGAAGTTGAAGTGTTGATTAATTCTCTTTCACATTGATTCATTTCTCCTTGCCTGATTTTCTTTCTCTACTACAATATTTTCTCCATTTTTTTGTCTTTTTCTTCTTCTCTGATATTATACTTTTAATCATCCGAATTCAGTTTATCCACTTGAGTTGTTTCTCTCAATTTTCTCTGTGATCTCTGTTGAGTGATCATTTCTCTGTTTTGTTCAAAGATCCATTGTGATCTCTTTTGCTCAAAGCCTACTTTGTTAGGTTCTAAATTTGATAGTCTTATGACTTTAACCTCCAACCCATAGTGGTTATCTTCCTTGTTTTCCGCCCATAGAGGTGTGTTTTATGCCCTTAGAGGCTTGTTTGTTTCAACCCATAGTGGTTTATTTCGACCCATTAGAGGTCTTTTGTTGTGACCCAATAGATGGTCCTTTTTTTTCATGATCCATTGTGATCATTTTCATAAACCCATAGAGGTTTATTTTGATGAGACCCATTGTGGCTCATTCATTCAAGACCTACATAGGTCATTTTTCAAAGACCCATATTTGGTCATTTGCCCATAGAGGCTTTGAATTTTGAGACCCATAGTTGATCATTTTGTTGTGCACATAGAGGCCTTTCTTTGTGATCCATAGAGATCAAATTTTATGGCCCAAGAGGTCATTTCTTGCCCATTGAGGCCTTTTCTTAAGATCCATAGTGATCATTTTCTTCTGTTTTTCAGCTTCTAAACACATTCTTCTTTCCCATTCTTTTTCCCTCTTTTATTTTCCTGTCTCAAATTGGAGTTGTGGTGTATGTAGTGTGATTGGTGGATGGTTATAATGGTGTATATGGAGGTTTTGGGTAGAGTATTCACTGTTCTGGCAGCATGATAAGTTTCTTCATCACAGCAAGTTTACACCTATGCATATTCACCACAAGAAGTCATCAAGTATATTCAGTTTGAGGCAAGATTCAAGCAACTGTTGGGTTCCTACACTACTTGTTCATGCTAGCAAGTGACATCAAGTTTCCAAGTTAATGAGGACTTCATTTCAAGTCTTCAAACTGAAAATGTTTCACCCATTTTCAGTTTGAGGAGGGGTGTTGGAATATATAAGTTTGTTAGTTAGTTTCCTTAATTTCAGTTAGTTTGTTATTAGATTAGTAGTTATAAATACATGTATTTTGTACTCACTTCAATACATTCAGAATAATAAAATCTCAGTATTTTTCCTTTCTCTCTCCTCTCTTTATTCAAAGCTCAACAACAATGGCTACTCTTTTCTTCTTCTTCCCTCCTTGAACTCTCAATTTTTACAGGACTACTTCACAATAAAGTAGTAGCTCAGTCAATATAGTGAGCAATTTTGATCTTGTTTATTGTAACTCTAAAATTAAGAAATATTTAACCCTTGACTCTGTTGGAAATGGATAACGAGTGGATGTGCAAGAATGAAGATTGGTGCCAGAGTGTGCATGTGTCTAATAATCATGCCCCCTTTACGTTCCCTCTCAAGTTGTCTGGTTTTATGTATGATTCCTCTTGTACTTGTACAATATTTGCAGGCTGATGCAGAAGGTTCACCTTCCTTTGTGGCTAGAGGCTTTACTGCTGCAATTACCTCTGGATCTATGGAGATTGAGGTAACTGTTCCTGATGACAGTAATTTTAGCTTGACACTTTTCTATTCTTTTTGTTGTTTCCAACTATTTAACTAATACGACACACAAGCTCCAATGCAGCAACAACCTTATGCTGGAAAAGGCTATACACCACAACAACAAGGCGAGCCCGTTTCTGCATACGGGTAACAGGCTGCTGGTTATGCGCAAACTGCTGAATCAACCACTGGATATGGTCAATACCCAACAACAGCACAACCAAGCTATACTGATCCATCTGTCGCTGCTACTAATGCTGCTGCGTATTACCAGGGCCAAGTAGATCCATCAGCTTATGCTGCAGAGGCCGGAACAACAAGCTTACAGTGCTGCAGAGGCCGGACAACAAGCTTACAGTGCTGCACCTGCTGTGGCACAACAAGGCCATGTTGAGCCAGCTCCAACACAACCTGGTTACGATTAGGCGGCGGTTGTTGCTCAATCTGGTGGATATGCTGGTGCTCCTGCTGGTGCACCTGTTGCATATGGAAAAACCGTGTCACCCCAACCTCAGCCTGACTATCAACAATATGACGCATCCCAGCAGGTGTACACTGCACCTTGATAACTTGTTAGAAAGTTAATGATGCTGATCCAGGTGTTTGGAAGCATTTGGTGATCCTAGTATGTCGTAGTTTGCTGTTATTAAGGACTAATATTTTTTAGTAAGTAGTTTTTTCTACCAAGGAACTGGCAATTTTGTGTCCTTCATTAGTTAATAGTTAGGTATGTTACCTTATAATGTCCGAACTTGAGACCCATTTGACGGAATCATATTCACATCTATGTAACAGAATTTTCATTTTCCTTGCTTGATTGTTATAACTTATACGTATACATGGTCGTCTCTATGTAACATAAAGATTGATATAAGACATGCAAAATGGTGTCTTTTTGCATGATTTTTTGTTCCACCTTGATCACAAGTCCATATAAGTTTTCTTTTGGTCCAAATGAAGTGTAAACATCAAATGAGTTGAATCCTCAATCTTGTAGTTGGACGACGATGTTGTCATTGGGTTTTTTTTTGGCATTCTTTTTAACGAGATCTGATTTCTAATATTGACAGTTTCTTACATAAGCTTTTTGCTTTTCTATATTGTGATTGAGCTTCTCTTGTTATTAATAAATTGGTGCTCCTTTTCTTTTTATCTTCCCCTTCTTTCCTCTTTCTTCTCCCTTTTTCTTTTTGGTCTTTCCTTGCAACTTTATAGTCTTTGTAGCTTCGAAGTTCAAGCTAAGATATAAGAGCAATCTTTTCACTTTGCATTTTTTATATGTTTCTCTCTTTTAACGTCAAGTAAGAAATCTGGTCTCCTGCTTGAGTAATTGATAGGTACGTCCACTTAGCAAAAGCCCATAATTAGTGTTTGGAGGTTGTGCCAGTTTTGTATCAATTTTATTCTTTACTAACATTGTATATATATCCGCTACATCTATGGTGTTGGGTAACTACAGTCTAGCTACATTAGCTCATGGGAATAATAGTTATTAATAATAACCAAAAATACTTGATGTATAAATGCCCAACTCAATTCGATTTAGTGCTTCGATAACCTTTTGCAATTCGATTATAGTCCAGGATACATGTTGGTATTGTATAGGTACGTCGGCCTCTCGATATGTAAAGTGTTATCCTTCATTTTAGAGTTGGATGTATCATGTATGAACCTGTAAGCAAGTACGTCAAAATATATACTAACATCATTTTCTAAATAAGTGTAGCACTTTGACTTTTATATTTGCCAACGCACAACTTTGACCATTAATATTTTTAATTATGTATTTGTAAAAGTTATTAAAATTTGATGTTATGGAAATATTCATTGAAACAAATCCAACAACAATTTACATGATCATTATTGTTTTTATATGTTAGTAAAAAGATATGGTCAAAGTGAGGTGTGTGAATAGTGTAAAAGTCAAAGTGTTGAACTTAAAAAGAAGTAGAGGAAGCAATAGTTAGACGGATGACCCTAAGATAACGGATCTCAAAATCCAATTTTTAATCAATCATTGGCCAAGTATTTTGTGGGATATTTAATTTGAAATAGAAGAAGAGTGTCATTTAATTGGTAGCACCAAACTTAATCCTGAAGCAAGGGAGAACTGGAGAAGTATGATTAACCAAACCGAGTTGCTTTTGCGATTATAAAACGGCTACCTTTTCCTACCATTCATTTAAGGATTTTAAAAGTAATGTGTGTCATTGAACATAAATAATTTTACACCACTATTTTAAGGTAACACAGGCAAGAATTTAGCAACTGAATATGACTGAATTGCAGAGAATAGCACGAGTAATTCGAGGCGTGGGATGGGTTGTTTCTCGACTCGCAAGGTGTATCTTGGTAGGTGCATCATGCATGCAACACAATTCATGCTTAAGCTACTTTTCTTGTCCAAATAACTGTCCTAACTCTTAATGACCCTTTGGGCCTTTCCCTTATCTTATTATCTATATCCATACTAAGTATTAAACACGACAATTCAAGAACATATAGCGTTTTCACGTGTGAAATGTCGATATTTTATATTAATTTTTTTATCAAATAATGTACCGCAAATGTGAAGAACGAAAAAAATCACAAAATAGGTACATTTAATCTCACAACACTGAAATGATGGCTTGTAAAATCTTTCTTGACAATCAAGTACACAGGATGCTCATGCTCGTGTTAGTGACACAGAGGGCCGATGTCAATATGATCGACCTAATAAGTTGGAAAAAGAAGAAAATATGAGCAATGGGTGACACAGGATGAGCCCACGGAACTAGCCCCCGTGCACCATTTATGTTCAACTCTGATTGAGTTCAAATTTTCCTATGGCATTTATATCTTTCCCATGTTACTTTCTATGGGTTCATTTAATAATTTTTCCGTTGGTTTATTGTTTCGCAATTCCCCTTCTATCATATCCTTATTGGATTCTCTAAAACACTTATTAGGGAGTTACAATTATCTTTATGAGCTTTTACTTCTTTTTTCAGCTTAATTTTTGACTTAAACTACAATTGCTTCTTCCATTCTAAATTAGTACTTGCATTGATTCACTCACATAAAAGTTTTTATTTAATATTCACCATGATTTCAGAAAAAATACCCTTTCTAATAATTGTCTTCTTTCCACCCCTCTAAGGGGTCGTTTGGTTCACTATTTTTTGGCTTTAAGAAACGGAATCAATTACCGATTCTCTTTCTTCTTGTTTGGTTCAACCCCTAATCAATCCCTTACCATTACTTGATAGTAATGGATTCCCCCAATTTCTTACCTCCCCCTCCCCCTCAAGTAACAAAATCCATTACTTGAAGGTAATGGTTACCCTTCATTTCCATTTCTTGGCTTGAACCAAACACTCAATAAAGGTAATTATTTTTGTTATTATTCCCCTCCTCTATTTGTATCCATTCCCTTTCTATTCCATATCTTGAATCAAACGACCCCTAAATCACTCCATTTAAGGAGGGATATGTTTGAAAATCTAAGTTATCTAAACATAATCGATTTACATTTTAGGAAAGATGACAATTTTTTTGCAACATTCCATATTAAAATGCATAATGTTAAATTCTTATTTTTATCGAAAAATATGACAAGTTTTTCCAAACATCTCAAATTAGCATTCGCGAATTTATTTTCCTATCCGGAGGGCGGAAGTACTCTTCGACACATACAAGTATATAACCAGGTGACATGATTAATTGAAAAAAACATAATCTTTAATATTATTACGAGTCATATATCATAAAGTATATGACACTACAGGAACATAACTCCACCATCGCAACTCACCTAACCATCTTAATCAGTGAAATTAAAGTAATTAGGTAGTATGTGCTACAAACATGATTGAAGAATTGTTATTTGCTGCCTGATCTATTGAGCTTTTTTTGGACTTGTACCACTTAACTTTACTCTGCTTCATCTTCTATTGTTGTTCATTGTCAACTGTCAAATTGCGAGGTTTTGCTTGGTGTTATTTTGCCCAATCATGCTGTGCTATAAATGAAATATTCTTCCCATGAAATGAGATTAATACATAAGGAAGTTTTTTAACATGACCTCTTTATCCATTTAGCAAATTTTGATATAGTATAAAACTATTCCTATGACTCCAAGTCTCCTACCATCAACTTAAGCTTTTTGATTGAGTTGGTCATTTGACTTGTTATCAGAGCCGACGATTTTGACCCATTATGAAATGCAAGATAGAAGGTGTTAAAGATCTGTTTGGGACAAGTAAGCCCAACATAATTATGATGGCTCCAAGAATGGGCCCAGTTTACCTCATGTTTGAAGTCCAAAAGGGCCCAACGAGGATGTTGTGATCTATTCAGAGTACAAAATTAAAGGTGGTTCACATGTGAGGCGGAGTGCCGAGTGTTAAGATTATAACCCACGTGTGAGTTAGGAAATAGTTGTCCAACATTAAAGAATTAGAGAGAAAGTGACTAACATATAGATTGATGGGTTACTCCACCTATCACCAATTGGTTTTAAGAAGGAACCCTACCAATTTTATATGTAGTCAAACTCTCCTTTGGCGTGGGCTTGTACTAGGCCCAATGAAGTTTATCATGGTATCAGAGTCAGGCTTAGTGGTGTTCAACATGGGCCCGGCCCGAAAATGGACGGGCTTTGGACACGATTTGTCTGCCCGCGGTCGGACCCGGTCCGATTTTTTGTGCAAAAAAACCAGGACACGGGCTAGATCTATCCTTAACATGATTAAGATATCTCAGCTTTATGGTGTATATAATTGGAAATGACAAATTAAGTTAATTTTTTTTTTATGAAGTCACATTTAACCCCGTATATTAAGTATCAAGTATCTTTCTCAAATAACATTTACATTTGAACCATGGACTAAGACATTAAAACAAAAACAAACAAGATTAACATGTTTTTTCCTAATATAATAAGGAAGGTCCGATGAGAGTGGAGCATCGCTTGTTCATTTTGATCCGACATGAGGGAGGTCACCTTTGTTGTTCGTTTTTCCTAAACTTAATGATTTTAGGATGAATTATATTAATTGAGGTAATCAAATTCTTTAAACATTCCATATACCCCAACGTTTCCTTTTAAAAATATTTTTCAGAAAAAAGGTATATAACCCTTATGTGATATGGTATTAAATTTTTCAAAAAAAAGTTAAAAAAGAAGGAAATTTCCTTTTGAACCCCTCTTTCTTAATTGATTTGACAAAACAACCACATGGATCTTTATTCTTTAAAGAAGGGAAAAGGAAGAAGAAAATGAAATGAAACAAAAACAAAACCAACAACAACCACATGGGGCTGGTCAACTCATAATTGATACTAGCTTTTTATGCACGGTATGCGTGCTGTGACATTTTGGGAATAACTATTACTCAGTAGTAAAACAAACCAAAAAACGAAAGTTCGTATCTAAGTTCACCTCCATTTTGTGAATAGGAAAGATTGAAATACTTACAAATACTCCCTCCGGTTCCTAAAGATCTTCCCTCTTTCCGTTTAAGTGCGTTTCCAAAAGATCTTCCCTCTTTTGCTTTATTCCTTATTTGGCAAAACAAATTTCCCTATTTACTCTCTCATGTCACTATCATATGGGTCCACCATTGAATTTTATTATACTTTATTACCCTCTTTCTCCTCTATGGTCTTACTTTATTATACTTTATTACCCTCTCTCTCCTCTATGGTCTTACTTTATTATTCTTTACCCACCCTAGACCCCACATAAATGGATCCTCCTTGGTATCTGTAGGAACAGTAACAAGGAAGATCTTTAGGAACCGGAGGGAGTAGTATTTAAAAACACATTAATAAATAAGTATAAGTAATTAAATTGCATCTCTAATTAACGTTTTTTGTCAAAACTCTAAACGACCCCATGAACCATAACAAAAAGAGACAGAAATAATGCAGTCCTTTTTCTATCTCTTCAATTCTCAGCTACTCTCCCAATTCCCAAACCCATCTCTCAATTTCACTCAATTCTTTTTCCCTCTCTATTTAATTGAAACAATGCAGTCGTCACTTTTTCTCTCCTTTTGATCATCTTCCTCATTGTCCCCCAAATCAAACCACACACTCGATTTCTCCTCGTTCTTAGCTAAACCTCTCAATCTCCGCTTCTGTGGACTTCGAAGAGAAGCATTGAGTTTCTCAGCGAGTTCTCGTCGAGTTCACTCTCCTGAGACCTTTGATTATGATTTCGCCATCATTGGAGCTGGCTTTGGCGGTCATGGCGATGCTCTTCATGCCGTCGATAAGGTATTTTTAAATATCAAGTTGATGGGCTGAAATTCGATTATGGGCACAAATTTTTGATTTTAATATATGGGTTGAAGTATTTTTTTTCTCAAATTCTTTTTAATATCTGGGCACAAAAACAATTCGTGTTGAAGTATTTTGTCTCAATTTTTTTTTAATATTTGGGCACAAATTTGAAGATATTTTTTGACGAAAATTGATTTTTTTTCCGACCATTTCTGATGTAATTTTAATTTGAATTTCAACTATATCTGAATGAAATTTTAAATAAACTGTAATTTGAGTTTAATTTTTTTTAAAATAAAATTCTAACACTGCATATATTCGTAATATTTACTGTAATTTGAGTTTAAATTTACTCGAACATAATACATATTCTTAAGATTTACTGAACATAGAACATTACACATACTTTTATTTTCAATAACAAATTGCGTACCTGATTAACAGTAAAGTATCCGCAAATTTGAGAATGTCGTATTTGAAAATGCCATGAAGCTCCAATCTATGAAGATTACTGATTTTTTTTGGTTTGAAGTTTGTGTTTGTAATTGAGTTTGTGTTATGGAAAAATTTATTTGAGTTTGAATTTGAGTTGTCTCTGTAATGAGAATGTCTTGTATTTGTTTTTTTGTTATTGTATGTGGTATTAATGTGTGGTAAATTCTTTATTATGAATCTTTTTATTTTGATTGAATCTTTTTTATTGGCAAGTTTATGTGATTGAGCATTATGTGAGTTGATTGGGTTTAATAGAGATTTGATTGATTTTTTTTTGGCAAGTTTATGATTGAAATTGGTTTTGGTTAATTGCTAGAGGTTGTATTTGGAAATTTGGAATGTAATATTTATGTTGTGGAGGGGCAATTAAGTGAATCCCTAAGGGGACACCATTGCTCCCCCCTTGGCTTATATAATAGAGATTATCAGCTTAATTAGCAATACTATGATTCCTATACTTTTAATTCTGTGAGAATTGAGTAACGAATTGTGGTAGTGTTTGTCGAAATCAGCGCATGGTGTTGGTGTTCTTAATCCTTAGAGGCAACATAAGCCAATATAACAAGGTAAATTTTTGTATCAAACGGTTCGAACTAATCAATATAGTACATGTTAAAAAAAACAGAAGATAAGAAGTTTGTCTATGAGTTAGAAAAAAAAAAAAGTTTGATTAATCATACATATCTATACAAATATATTAAAAGGCGTTTCTATTAAAGGAACGACGCCACATGACACTCTCCAATATATGTGCCACGTGGCACTGATCTTCTCAAACTTCTAATACATATGTTTATGATCTCATTTAAACATTGTAACAATGTGACGTTTGAAATGAAATGTGAGAGTTTTAACCACCAATCCACTACAATCTCAATGTTTATTGTTTCAAAGTAAAACATAATAAATTCTTATAATTATGTGTAAGTGTGTAACTATAAAGATAAAAACAAGTTTTTAAATCTCTAACACTTTTATAAGTTAATAACATTCTCTTACCCTAGTTCCATTGAAATTGTTATATTTATCTTCAATTCTTTAGAAGTTTTTTTAAAACAACTTATCATGTCGTAACGTTCATTTTTCGATTTTGCTCTAGACTGAAAATTACGAAAATCTAATAAAATCTATTATGAAATTTATGAATAATAATATATTTGATAATTGTAACTAACTTGAGGCATAGCCAGAGTCAAAATACTAGTTTCATGTTAAACAATGGGAAAGTAGATCCCTGACACCCACTCTCTCCCTTTCTCTCTCAATTCACTCATCCAATATATATTATACGAGGTAACGAGTTTGCTATGTAAGTATTAGGAGTGCATGATTAAATTCTACTTATTGTAATCATAAGTACCCATGAATTCATCTTAACAACAAAAAAGCTATATTCCCCTACGTTTCATTCTAATGTGACTACTCCTATCTATTTTTTTTTTTTTGCTATTCTCAATGCTCATGTATATCTAATACGAAAATTTAAAAACAAGAAGAAAATTGATGATTTAGAAAACAAATCTAACAAAATTCCATATGAACTCATAATAAAAAATTGACTCTATAACCGAGATATCGGACTAATTAATTAGATGGAATGGAGGGAGTATATAATTTGTATCTCAATTTAATTCAAATAACACGAACATTCTGTGTCTCAAATAAAGTTATAATCATGACTCATGTAATTTCAAACCAAAAAAATGCATCTAGATATTTTGATAACAATTAAAATAATTTTAATTGTTGTACAAAAGAGATTTGCCACCCAATAAAAGAGAGTGATAAATAAACTAGTAGATGAATTGTATATCTCATCAACAAATTTCCTGTAAAGTGAAAGAAAAGAAATCATAATAGTTACAAAAGAACTGAAAATTTTCTCACCAGAATATGCAAATTTTCTAACCTTCCATGAGGAAAACACACAACGCACGCATTTTACATAATCATGATTAAATCTTAACAATACGGATTAGTGGGTTTCGTACAAATTACAAAACCCAACCATTGCTGTATCACTGACGACCACAGTCTACTGTCTTGCCAGTTCTTTTGCGTCTTTCAAAAGCTCTTAGACCCTTCCATCTCCACGCGCCATAGTTGGTGTTGTGCATCAAACATGATACTCCATCCGTTTCTTATTGATGTTCCTACTTGAAATATTAACACTATCTCGAAATCATTACATATAATATTCTAAATTTTACTCAATATATATATAAAAAAAACATAGTCATATGGTGTTTTATTTGATTTGTTTAAATGAGTACTTTAATAATATCATTTTTATAATTATTAATATGCTATTACAGATCGTGCATTAATAATCAAAGATGTGCATTAGCAACCGTGAAATTCAATTGAGGAACATCACTAAGAAACACAGGGATATAAGAATTTCTTGCTCTTGTTTGTTATAATAATTAGTAACTATCATTGACTAACAACATTTAATACGGATTCCTGGTTCCGAACTGTGAAATTTAATACGGGTTGTTTTTAATAAAACTAGTTATTAGGCCCGGGTTATGCCCCGGGTAAGGCAAATTTCATTTATTAATATTTTACTTTGAAATGATAACACTAAATATCACTTAGTCTTTTCTTTTAAAGAGAAATTTCATTAATTGAAGGCCCAACGGCATCTACAATAGATATTAAAGAAAAACAAGATACAATCAAACAAGGTTAAATCAAATTCGTCTTCGAAGAAACTACAATGAACCAGATTGAGCAATACCTCGCAGCCCCCTTGTATTTGCTGAATCAAGCAGCTATTGATGAGGAATTCTATCATTATGACATAGTTTGGGAAGAGTCTTCTTGATCGAGCCATGTTGACCGCATCTGATATTCCAATACCTTCATGTTGAGTCTCGAACTTCAACCAATGAGAACAATTTCTCATACCTAAAAACAAAAAAAACATACTCACAACTCCCATAGGGGAAAAGGAGATCTCTATAACAGAGACTAAAATCCCCATAACAGGGTTTGAAAAAATCTCATAAAGAGATATTAAGTTATTCAACAAAACAAGAAAAAATATGAACTAAAGACTGAAAATAAAAGGGGAAAAGGGGCTTACCATGGATGAAATCATCCATGGCAGCCCCTAATTGATGAAGAAGGGGTAGGGGAGGCTAGGGTTTGACAATTTGCTAATTTAGGTTAGTGTTTGAGAGAGAAAGGGGTCGGGAGGTAGGCGAGGTCTTTTCTTAAGCGGTTTTTTCACCTGATACCCCCGAGTTTTCAAAAAATTTACTTGGTATCCTCCATGTTTTCAAAATTCACCGGATACCCCCTCAGTTTTATGTAGATACACCCAAATGCCCTTAATGACTAACGGCGTTAACCGCCGTTAGTCATTAACCCTAATTTCCTGTTTTAAACCCTAATTAACCTCTAATCTTAACCCTAGTCCTAACCCTAACCCTAACCCTAACCCTAACCCTAAACCCTAAACCTAACCCTAACCACCCCTCCCCCCACCCTCCCACCACCCCTGCAGCCTCCTCCACCCCACCCCCACCCCCCCCCACCCCCCGCAGCCCCCTCCCCATCCCTCCCCCACTCCCGCAGCCTCGCCACCCCCGCCCCGCGCCCCCCCCTTCGATTTTCGCAACTTTCACCCCCCCCCCGATTTCTACAACCCCCTTCCCTTGAATTTTCGATCACAGACGACACTAGTGCGAAGAAATCGAACTTTGTACATGGTCTAATCGAAGAAATCGAACTTCTCTGATCGAAGAAATCAGCGGGAGAGGAAGAAATCAGCGAGGGAGGAAATCATAGGGGTCTTCCGTGGCAGGGAGGGGGTATGCTGTAGCTAGGGATGCAAGTGGGGCGGGTCAAGTAGGAGACCCGCCCCATCCCCGCCTCAATGGGGCGGGGATGGATCCTAGTTTGGTGGGTAGTGGGGCGGGATGAGGATGAAAGTTATACCCGCCATGGGTGATGGGGCGGGGGTGGATTTTAAGTTGTACCCGCCCCATCCCCGCCCCGCTCCGCCCCATCCCCACTCACCCTACATCTTACCCACTTAAAATATTAAACTTTCAAGAAATTACAAGTCTATAACACTCTTTAATAGTTTTTCTAGCCGTATATATTTTTTGTTATTAGTATTTGAAATTATATATGGTATATGAGTATTATTTAGTGAGTTTCAAATGAGGATTAAGTGGATGGTGGGGGCGGGGAAGGTGGGGATTTGGTGGGGATGGATACCCGCTGGGTGATGGGGTGGGGATGGTTTTAATTATGTACATGGCGGGGCGGGGATGGGGATGAGTTACGGACCCACCGCGGGGATGGGGATGGGGATGGGATGAAAAAGTGAGGTGGGGATGGGGATGAGAATGCCAAAATCGCCCCGCCCTCCCGGGTGCATCCCTAGCTGTAGCGTGGAGGAGGGCTGCATGTGGCGGGGGAGGAGGGCTGCGGGGGGTGGGGGAAGGGTGGGGGAGGGGTTAGGGTTAGGTTTAGGAGTTAGGTTAGTGTTAGTTAGGTTTTAGGGTTTAATTAGCTTAATTAGGGTTTAATTAGGTTAATTAGGGTTTATTTAGGGGTTAATTGGGGTTAAGACTAACGGCGTTAACCGTCGTTAGTAATTAAGGGTATATGAGTGTATTAGTTTGAAACTGAGGGGTACCTGGTGAATTTTGAAAACATGTAGGGTACGGTGAATTTTTTGAAAACTCGGGGGTATCAAGTGAAAAAACAGTTTCTTAAGTTTTTATCCCAACTTTACTTTTATAAATATCACTTAGTCTAGTGGTTAAGACTTTAATATATAAACTTGAAGTCAAGGGATCGACCCCACACTATGCAATTTCTAATTCTTTTTATTTTATGTGGATTACATAGAGTATAATGCCTTTAGGGAGAGCACCACATGACACTAGTACATCATAAATATAATCATATATATATAATGTGAAATTGGATTGATTTTCTCTCTATCTATAAGCGATGACTAGAAACAACAATTAATTATAGAAACAAGCTAAATTTAACTTTCTTTATCGAGGTGAGAGAAGGAATTGATGTGAGATCTACATCAACCGAATTAAAGAATATATCCCCTACTCAGTTTTGATAGGGTCTACGAAGAAAAGTATCCAAATAGTCCTACTCTTAATTACATGTCAAACACTAAAAGCTTTATACAGGACAATAAAAACTAAAGACTTCATACATGTCAAACAAATAAAACATATTCAATGGAAAATGATTTTTCTTGAAAAGATATTTTCAAAGGAAAGACACAATTATAGCTTAGTTTTCCATTATCTGGATACTCGCATGAAGAGTTAAGGAGAAAAGGAAGAATATAATATAATGTGATGGAAGGAAGGTGAATAATAGGGCTAAAAGTATATGTTTCCCTTCCCTTGAGAAGTAAAACGTTTTCTATCAACTCAAAATTGAAATGCTTTTCAGCCTTTACAAACCAAACAAAGTAAAATGAAAAAAACCAATTATCTCGAGAAATAATTTCAACACCTAATAAAACCTACTATAATCAGACACCCTTCTTGTACACTTTTTTTTTTTTCAATTTTCCAATTCAATTCAACTCAATTCGTTCAATGTCCCGACACAAGTCTAATTAAGCCCCGTTCTTTTGGATTGAGGGAATCCGAACTGAACTGATAGAAACTGAAATACAAAGAGTAACTGAATTGATCTGAAAATGAGGAAAAAAGGACAGGGCCTTGTCCTCGCAATAATCACCCTAACAATAAAATCACTTGCTCCAACTACACGCGCCCCTATTGGGCACCACAAACTAATAACATTACAAAAAAATATCCAATAACTCTCATATTTCATTTTCAAAATTCCAAACCTAATAATACTCTACTACAAGAAAAAGTACAAGTACCTCACTTGATATCCAGCAAAGCAAACTGACCTTAAAAACAATTTCCCCCCTTTCTTCTCTCTCCTCTCCCTTCTTTCTTTCTTCTCGTGACCCACTCTTCTACTCCTCACACTCACTTTCTCTCTCCTCCCTCTTTTACCACCACTAATGGATTCTCCTCACCGGAGAAAACCAAGACAAAAACACTCCTAAAATCCCCCCAAACAAACACACCCTAATTCTCTCTCCTCCTTTCTCTCTCTAAACCAAAAAATGAGAGTGTTATTATTATTACTACTAGTTTTAACATTACTGAGTCATCGATCCAACTCGGAACCAACTCAGGAAAAACAAGCACTCCAATCTTTCATCAACCAAGTACCACACGCGTCACGCTTACAATGGAACTCATCTGACTCAGCTTGCAACTGGGTTGGAATCCAGTGTAACGCGGCTCAAACTCATATCTACAGTCTCCGTCTCCCAGCCGTTGGATTAGTGGGACCCATCCCTGAAAACACAATCGGACGGCTCTCAGAGCTCCGCGTACTCAGTATTCATTCCAATAGTCTCACTGGAACTCTCCCCTCTGACTTTTCAAATCTCACTTTTTTACGCGCGATTTATATTGGTGGTAATAGTTTATCCGGCGAGTTTCCGACGAGTTTGACTCAGTTAACTCGGTTAACTCGTCTTGATTTATCGAATAATAATTTATCCGGTGAAATACCTTTTGCATTGAATAATTTGACGCATTTAAACGGGTTGTTTTTGCAGAATAATAATTTCTCTGGTTCGATCCCTAGTATTAATGAAAACTTGATTGATTTCAATGTGTCGAATAATAATCTTAATGGTTCGATCCCTGAAACTTTATCGAAGTTTCCAGAATCTTCTTTTGTTGGGAATTTACAGTTATGTGGTGGCCCACTTTCGCCGTGTAACTCGTCGTTTTTTCCATCTCCGTCTCCGTCTCCAGTTGAGGTTGTTCCTTCTTCACCTGCTGAGGTCAGCAATAAGAAGAAGTTATCAAAGGGAGCAATTATTGGGATATCAGTTGCTGCAGGAGTAGTGTTTCTGTTACTTCTGTTGTGTCTTGCTTTATGTTTGTTGAAAAAATTGAGAAGAGACAAGGGTAGTAATAATACCTCCAAGGCCGCTGCCCTAAAAGGGACCGCTGCAGTGGCGGGGACTAGGGCAGCGGGGGTTGGAGGAGGCGGGGCAGGGGAAGCTGGGACGTCGTCTTCTAAAGACGACCTCACCAGTGGAACCGGCCCTGAAGGCGGGGAGAGGAATAAGCTTGTATTTGTCAATGGTGGCGCTTACAGCTTTGATCTCGAGGATCTGCTGCGGGCTTCTGCGGAGGTTCTTGGAAAAGGAAGTGTTGGGACGAGTTATAAGGCGGTTCTTGAAGAAGGGACGACGGTGGTTGTTAAGAGGCTTAAGGATGTGGTGGCTGGGAAGAAAGAGTTTGAGACACAATTGGAAGCTTTAGGGAAATGTAAGCATGAGAATGTTGTTCCTTTGAGAGCATTCTATTTCTCTAAGGATGAGAAATTGTTGGTGTATGATTATATGTCAGCTGGTAGCTTGTCTGCTCTTTTGCACGGTATGAATCTCTTCTACTACATTGTATTGACATTTCTCTTTCTGCATATTCTTTAGAGTGAAGCCATAATTAGATTAGTTATGGGTTTTGATACATGCAGCGCTAGATGGCTAAATAACTAGTACATTTTCCTAAATTGGTACGAGTTTAGGAATTTATGACAAAATTACGCGTAGAAAGCATAAGATTTTTCTTTAATTGTTGATATAAATGCTTGTTTGGAGTACAATTGCTTGATCATAGTAATTGAATTCACTATTTTCTTCTAATTTTTATTTTATTTTTTTATTGATAAAATTGATTTTTTTTTGGGTGGTGGGTGGTGGGTGGATGATTGTAGTTGATAGATTTGTTGCTTTTTTCGGTCGCTTCTAGCACACTAGTACTTGATAGAGTAAAATTGAGCTGGACAACAGTGGAAGAATGATTTATTTTTCCTAGGAAAAAAAAATATATAGGTGAATTTTTTTACTTTTTTTTTTTTAGGGGAAGTGAATTTTTTTACTTGAAAAATGAGTGTAAAAACAAGGTGGGAGTTTGGGACCAAGATTACAACATACACTTTCATGATTTTAATCACCGACAAACTCCTTGTGACTTTAGCCACTTAGGTATACTTTTTAATGATTAGTGTTTAGCCACTCTGTTATTATGCTACATGTCTCTTACATTGTTTCACCTAAAGAGATTACAAAAAAGAAAAAAAAATGAACATTAGAAAAAGAAAAAGAAAAAGAAAAAGAAAAAGAAAAGTTGATTCTACAAATTTTCATCACAACCCAAAAAATCACTTTGGGGGAGTGTTCAGAATGATTGCTCATTGTATGATCCTGCATTCCGTGAATCCTATTCTCAGAGGGTAATTTAGACTTTTCACTTTTTTGTGTTTTTTTGGGTAGTTTTCCTTTTTCCTAAAGCATGTGTTAAGGCAAGCCTAGGGTGCTCTCTTTTTCTGTGGAGAAAGTTGATTAATGGTCTTGGTATGAGTGAGTAAAATTCAGCTTTAGCCAACTGTTTACTGGTAAATAATGTGACACTTTTGGCATTGTTGGTTTTTTAAAAGGTGGGGCAACAGTATTTATTTTGGTTAATGAGAACCGAAAGAGTAGTTTGTTGTTTTTAATAATGGAGAAGTTCTTGTTGTTTATGTTAGTAATTCTTGTTTGTTAGAAGTAAAAGTGGCAAGTGAGAATGGCATGCATTGAAACTTATTCCATTTCCTTGTGACAAAGGAACAAGAAGTTCTCATGTTGCCTATGATCCTTGATTCTTTTCTAAACTGAATTGGCACTTGAGTTTTAAATGGAAACTGTCAAATACATGCCATGGCGAAATTTAATCCTGTTTCCCACGTTCTATGTATCACTTGTATGTCGCTCTATTGATTGGTTTATTTTATACAAGTATAATGTCTATATTAGAAATCTATCATTTGCTTTTTCGTTGATTACATATTAGAATATTTTCATAAAAAAAATATATTTTGAATATACACATCAAGATTTGGATTAACACAAATGTCGAATAGTAATGCGTGAATTGAAGATTTGGATTCTGCAGTTGTCATCTCGAACGAATTAGAATTCCCTCGATTTTCTTTTGTCCTTTTCCTATGTTTATGACGCCTATGTGCTATTATAAGGAAAATGGAATCTCACCCCTTATCCCTTCTTTCCCTTCCATGTATCCTCAGTCGTTCATTTAGGAAATGGACCATCAATGGCAAGGATCTCATTTTATCTTAAACAGTGAAATCAATTTTATTTATCAAACATTCTTTTGGGAAAACTAGTTTTTTGGGGTAACATGTTGTAGGGAAAACCAATTTATGTTGTCAAACAGATTTGCTCCAAGCTAACAGTTGCCTATATACTGTTGACTATGTGAAAGTCATTTCTATTAATCTATGATCAGATAGAGCATGTTAACGAGAAGCATATCATTAGTATGAAGGAGCAGAAAGACTATAATATGGTTTGTGAAAATGCAGGTAGCAGAGGTGCAGGACGAACATCATTGGACTGGGACAACCGCATGAGGATAGCCCTTGGCACTGCTCGAGGCCTTACTTACCTTCATGTATCAAACAACCTTGTTCATGGCAACATAAAATCGTCTAATATTCTCCTACATTCCAACCAAGATCCTGCAGTATCGGACTTTGGCCTCTCCCCTCTATTCGCCACTAATTCTACCTCCAACAACAACCGCATTGCTGGATACCGAGCTCCAGAAGTGGTAGAATCCCGAAAACCCACATTCAAATCCGATGTCTATAGCTTTGGTGTCCTCCTTTTGGAACTCCTTACAGGAAAATCCCCAAACCAAGCCTCTTTAGGAGACGATGGAATCGATCTTCCTAGATGGGTACAATCAGTTGTACGTGAAGAATGGACCGCCGAAGTTTTTGATGTTGAGCTTATGAGGTACCATAATATTGAAGAGGAAATGGTACAACTCTTGCAGATTGCAATGACATGTGTGTCAACAGTACCTGATCAACGGCCCTCAATGCCTGAGGCACTCAGGATGATTGAAGATATGAATCGGGGCGAAAGTAACACCGATGATGGGATCAGACAATCGTCAGATGATCCGTCTAAAGGGTCCGATGGGAATACCCCACCCATGGAATCCCGGACACCGCCTTCGTCTGTTACTCCTTGAGCTAAGGAAATAATGGAAATTTCATCTCTTTGGTCAATTATTTACAGTAACTTGAAGTAATTAAGTGTATAAATTGCGCAGGTGAATGTGGAGGTGAGGATAGATTGGGAAGAACAGAGCATATTTAGTCTTTTTTTTTTTTTTGAGGTTAAATTCTATTTTTTTTGGTTTTGGTCCCAAGAAATTGGGTCACTGTTACAAGTGTGAAATGGTTTTGAGAGGGACAAGAAATTGGTGGGATTTTATGGTTTGTTTCATGTAAAGGGGTTGAGGATTCCATGAGCTTATTGGAATTTGGCTTTTGACCATTTTATAAGTTGGTGGTGGGTGTACTCTGATTGGTTGGGAATTTTTATTTCATCTTGTTTATTTAATTAAATCCGATTAAATAGCATTTCATCCTCAGAATATTTGTCTTTTGTCAATTGCAATTGGGGCATATGTTCTTTCCAGTTCATGCTATGTTAATTGATTAAACTGCTGCAATCTTTTAATTATATTTTTCAGGTCTGTGGTATGAATCTGCCAGTAAGTAATATTTTAATAATGTCATTAATAAATCATTTTGACCAACATTATGCTTAGATATTTTATTTTTATTTTGGTCCATAGCTTATTGTTTCTATAGTTGTTAATGTCCAAAGTGTGCTTGCATCATCTTTTGATTTTCTTGTCTCCCACCTTTTGCTACTTGAAATATGAGAATGAAGATGGCAATAAATCACAAATTTTATTTTACTTTTGTCCATCGCAGGAGAATAATTTCTCTATCGGATTTACATCATGTACTAGTTTATACCCGTCCAAATCCAAAAATAAAATAGGAGATACCGTAGAAATTATACTACATAGTTGACTATTGTAGTATTATTGACTATAAAATTAAGTAGTAAATCACAAATTTTACAAGTTTTATATTACTCTTGTCCATCGGAGGAGAATAATGTCTCTATCACATTTACATCATGTACTAGTTTATGCATGTCCAAATCCAAAAATAAATTAGTAGACACCAGAGAAATTATATTGCGTAGTTGGCTATTGTAGTATATATATATAATTGACTATAAAATTAAGTATTACTTAATGTAGTATTGACTATTGTAAGTAGTTGCTACTTGATAGGATCTAGGTTTACCTTGTGATGTTGAGATTGATCACCAGTTTTATTCTTATCAATTAAAGTTTTCTGAGGTCAAAATTTCCCGTATTTGATCTTTTTCCTTCCACTACAAAAGTAAAACTTGCATCGTACATCCCAGTATATACATACACACTATCGTATTCTTCATGTATATCTACAAATAATGTACAAGGAATGTGAAGGCATGTATTATGCTTTAGGTACATCAAATTGAATTCTAATTTGATTAATTAACTCTAGCTTGAAACTTTTACCATTGATCCTAGCTTGATAAGATTCAAGGAGGGAGTTCGGGGAAAACGTTATTGACCTTTTTTAGAATTTTGTTTTTGTAATATCATGTTTTGGCTATCTAAAATCAGTAAAAGAGAGATATTTCAATAAAGACATACACAAAATTTTGTACAAAAAAGAAAAGAAAAAAGAATGAAGTGAACATAAAAGCATCACTACGCGAATTTTGTATGCATGTGGGAGTTGAAGGAACCAGGCTGGCCAGCTTAACTCTACTCCATTCACATTACTGACAAAATAATGTCTTTGCCAATCTTTAATTTTCTCTACATTATTTTTGATTTTCGACTTTTTCTGCAAATATTGTTAAAGCTTTTATTTATTTTTGATTTAATCGAGTGATGTATGAGCCGTGGATCCACCTATGTTTGACTCTTCTGGTTAGTTGTATCTCGAAGCTTCATGCTTCTGATACGTAATAATTGAGCCTCCTTAGCACTTTCTATATTCATCAGAATCATCACTATAACGAGTTCAACTTTCATTTTTTTTTTGTCCTTTTTACTACTATACAATAGTTCAAATGTATCCATCTTTTCCCTAAGTTAAGTAATTAGGTGTATACTTCAAATTTAACAAGAACTTAGTAGCTACTTTTCATCTTCATTTGGAAAATCTAACAAGTGAAATACATATCAGTCTCATATTATTGGAATGTGGAGTACCAGATAACATATGTGTGGTTGATAAACAACATTTAACAGGTGAGTTGCTACTTAATTCTAGGTGATTGTTTTTTTTTTTTTTTTTTGACGCGCAATGAATTTTTTTTTTTGACGGGAAGAAAGTATATTATTAATAATACGGGAAGAAAGTATATTATTAATAATAAGTCATACGACACATAGAATGATAACTAAGATCAGAAAAATACAGATTTAGCCACAACAATTTTCACAATGGAACCAATTAATTTTAAGCATAATCGAGCATAGCTCCAACTCCACTGCTTCAAGCTTGACGCGAGCCGTGTATTTCGATGTCTTTGCATCTTTAGAAGTAGAGACTTTCACAGTCTGATTATGTGATATAATTGTTCCCACTGACGAATTGCTGAAAAAACTGAAACCCTCATAGATCCAGATCATCTTCCAAATTATTAAAACCTGAAAACAAGAAAACTCATACAAAGATGAGAAGCAACAAAAGGGGGAGAAAATCTCTCACAAATGGATAGAACAAATTAAAAGAAAGCAGTAGAGATGATAATAACTCTAAAAGTGAAAGAACAGGGTTAGAAATTAGACTATTTCCAGCTTAGGAGACCAACTAAATTAGAACCCTGGAAAATTAGAACCCTAGAAAATTACTTATTTTTTGATGAATGATGATATGCATGCACATTGGTCATGCAACTTTAATTTTGATGCTATATCACTTTTTTTCCCTAAAAAAAACTCAATATTAATGAAATTTGAAAGGAAATTCAATTTAATTATTCACCACAATGGTATTACGTACATTAAAAACATGGCAAGTACATTGTTTCTTTTCCCCCCGAAAAGTAATTGACATATATGGCACAATCCTAGTGAGGAGGGGAATATAAGAGGATACTCGTCAAGAAAACCTTTAGACATTTAGAAATAGGGAGGTTTAAGTAAAAGTAAATGTTGGGATGTGTATTATATCCTACATATATTGAAGAAATATATATGAGTTGTATCTATTTTATAAGGCTAAGTGGCTATTCTCTTTATTGCCATATGGTTTTAAGGTGAAACCCCTTGGTCTTGTAAAATATTAGTGTGAAATTGTTCTTAACTTCAACTGAAGTTCTTCAATTTCAATGCAATTTTTCACAGCAAATTAAATTAATAAACATTTGCCAACTTTCTCGAGTTTCGGAGGAGCAGTTCATCACAATCGTTCATCTCAACGATCATCATCAACGTTTCTTCTTCTTTAGTACTTTTGTTAAATTTCTCTCTGACAACCAATACCAAGCTCAATATTGGTCACACCTTTTCTCATTAATCAATCACGAATTTATACTACAAGGTTAGGAAATTGAGCTTTGAAGTATATTTACCATTTCTTCTATCATATAAGCTTCATAACATAAAAAAGTTCAAAGAAACCCAAGAAAAACTAAAAAGATATTAAATAACTGAACTAGTCTTCTTGAGGTTATTTCTCCACGAGGCAACGCGAGCGAGTATCTTAAGGTTTGTGATCTTATTCATCTTGTCTCCACTGAGTGGAATATCCCTCTCATTCATGAGTTATTTCTCCCTTTTCAGCGAGATCGTAATCTTGAGCATTCCTCTTAGCTCCCGTCTTCCTGACAATGTTTTATGTTGGGATCTGGAGAAAGACGGAGACTACTAGGGGTGTTCATAACCGGGTACCCGGTTTTTCGGGTACCCGGATTTGCGGCTACCCGCAAATACGGGTAGTAAAATAATCGGCATGTGACCGGGACCGAAAACCGGGTACCCGATTATTTCGGATCGGGGCATAGGGTAACCGGATAAAATACCAACAAGGGATTTGCCTCTTGTAATCTTCTTTACAAATTACAACAATCACCCTAACATGTACATTCAAAGTTCTCTATGCAGCAATGAAACTCAAAGGCAAATTATTCCCTGCCACTTTGAGTAAATTATCTACAACTTGTTAATACTCCCTCCGTTTCATTTTAATCTACACACTTACACTTTTCACGCATGCCAATGCAAAACTTTGAGGACATATATCTTTAGTTTTGTATTTGTAAAAATTATAAAAAGTACATATTAATAAAATACATGTTATGATAAATCTAACAAGATCCCACATGACTATATTTTCATCCGTGTATAGATCACAAATGATGGTCAAAGTGAAATTTGTGAATAGTGTAAAATGTCAAAGTGTGTAGATTAAAATGAAACGGAGGGAGTATCAATTATCACATCATTCATCAGATATAAAAAAAAAAAAAAAATCAGCAACAATTGAAATGTTGAATGCCTGAATCACAATAGCACTTATATTCAGCAACAATTCAATATGAGTTGAGATTAAAATATCCAAGTTACTACTATTGGAGGTGCATGCGATGGCTAGATGTCGGTGGGCTGCTAGCTTGCTCAATATAGTGAAGAGGCAGGGGAAGGATTTGTTGGTTGTGGTTTAATTTGTGCAGAGCAGCTAAGTCGAGAGTCTCAAAGAGTTAGGAGTAGTAGAGTCAGTGAAAAATAAACTTATTACAGTAAGTCAGTAGATGTGAGAGGAAAAAGTCCAAAAAAAAAAAAGTTGCGGGTAATCGGGTACCCGGTTAACACAAAAGGCGGCCATTACCCGACCCGGTTCATGCCCTTATTTTCGGGTCGGGTACCCGACCCGCTAAAAATGAAAAATCGATTTTATTACCCGGTTTTTTTTTGTTGCGGGTCGGCGGGTCAGCGGGTCGGGTAATGTGGGTCGGGTTTTCTTTAACACCTCTAGAGACTACGCATTACAAGAAAATCTCTCATCGAGTAATCCGGTTGTAAAAAGGCCCATTTTGGTCATAAAAGACCTTTTACGACGAGAAAAGCGTATGGTCGTCAGTCGTCGCTATAGACTTGGTCGCGAAAAATATTGGCACCTTTTACGACGAGCTTGTTAAGCTCATCGCAAATAGCCTTTTGCGACGAGAATTAGAACTTGTCGTAAATTAGTTTTATCTACGACGAGATTTCTGGTCGCAATTGTTGTTTTTGGAAATTCAAAGTGCCATATATTTTTGCGACCAAGTTTGATTCTCGTCGCTATGCTTCATCTTCTATGACCATAATGTGGTTGCACTCTCATTTTTGGAAGACAACATTGGCTTCATTTACTACCAATTTTCAGACTTATTTAATTTCTTATCACTTTTTAATATTCCCTATTGTACAAATGTGTTGCGACCACCTTTATTGAGTCACATACTCTTTTTCTTGCTTGCTAGTAAATTACTCCGGATAATCACTTTAAGCATTGTAATTATTTTATTGCATGAATAATGTTTACAAATGTATATATCAATTACAAGTTACCAATAACCAAAAACAATTCAAAATAGTCTGCCAAATGTATTACAATGTAGATACTTCCTCCGTTGCATAATAAGTGAAACATAAGAGTTGGGCACAAGATTTAATAAACATCACTTTCAAAAGCCAAAAAGTCATAAAATACCCTTAACATTATCAAAAGGAGGAGAGAGAAAAGCAAACCACACAACTTTGTCATGGGTACTTTTGTCATTTTGTCACTTTCTTTTTTCCATTTAAAGTATGTTTCACTTATTTTGAAACGTTCTAAAATAGTAAGTGTTTCACTTATTATGGAACAGAAGAGGTATATATTGTTAAGCTTCTCCATATTCCTTGCTCCTTGTGCTTGGTCCATCTTAAGCTTGAGGCCCTACCAGTGCCGATCCTGACATTTTATGGGCCCTGGGCGAAATGATATACGAGGGCCCTTTTAAAGAGAAATTCTTTTACCTCAATTTGTTTGTAAACTATTGCGCTATTTTCCTTTTCGGTTCAAAGTATATACTATGTCTCAATAATTTTCATATTTTTTTTTTCTAAATTGTACAAATTATATTTTGGATTCCATGCATATAATATCTTCTATAAAAAATTTCATTTTCTTCACTCTCATGGAGGACATTGTAACAAAGCTAGATCATGTTGACGTTTTGGAGATTCATGAAAAATAAAAACAACTTTAAACTATTTTTATTGGTTGAAAATCATGATATAGTTGTATTAGGTAAGATTTATTAGTAGGAGGTTTTTTGTAACAATTAACAACTCAAAGTATCTTATTGGGAGTGATAGAGTATAAATCTATTCCTGGGGCCTCAACCATCAACTCAACCAAAAGCTTAAGCTGATGGTTGAGGCCCCAGGAATAGATTTATACTCTATCAGGGAGCAAACTAAAAATAAGAAAAATACAATTGAAATAAAGTATGTAGCTCAACAAAACCACAAAACGTGTCTTATGGGGTGTGACATGTGCTTGGCATTTTGCCCATGATTTTACACAGTTAGTTCTTGAAGTATACATGATCATTTTCCATAAGGTAAAACTTAAGTCTAAAAATGGGACGTAATTGAGACAAAAAGCTTTCCTTCTTCTCCATTGAACACCAAAAGCAAATTTCAAAGTATCATAATCTGATAAACATTACCTTCAATGGAGTTAGCTAGAGCCGACAACAGCAGAACCGCAAATGAGAAGTTGTTCAAATCATTCAAAGTTTTGGTTGATATGAATAGATTTAATGCTTGTATGAGAGGGATTTTTGGAATTAAAATTGGTTTGGAGAAGTTCTTTTTTTTGTTTACATCACAGAGAGAAAGTTTGGAGAAGTTCAAGGCTCCAAATAAAGCGTCATTTTGTTAGATGTATTTAAGATTTCAAGGTACTAAAAGTTTATTATTAATTTTTTTTCCTGATTGTCTCACATTAATTACGGTAAGATTACAGCTAACTAAAGTATAAAATTTTGACTGATTATCTCAAATTAATTGCATATAGAAAATTGAAGCTTTCAATTAATCTTTTCACTGTTTGCCTTAATGACGTTTAATATTTATTTTCTACCTTGTTGCGAGTAACTAAACCGATCGAAGCTTCACATTAATATTTTGAGCCCCTGTTTAGCCATGGGCCCTGGGCGGCCGCACCTCCCGCCATAGCTCAGGGCCGGCCCTGGGCCCTACCAAGCAAAGGCAAAGGCTTGAAATTAAGATACTTAAATTAAAAATTGCAACAAGAATTGGCTATAAACAACCACAATAAATGGACAACAATTTTCATAATTCTTACAAATGAGAGTGCGATAAAATAGTTAATTATGACTCCCAAATAAAGGTAAGAAAACTATGACAGGCAGCAAAACAATTCAAATCAGAAGTATCATGCGAAAATACTATATGCTTAAATTGATAACTTGTATTGGCAGCACAATAGGTGACACATATGAAAGAAAAGCACGAGAAATGAACTTGAGATAAAAAAGTGAATTAGTATAGGAAATTCACGTAACATTTACCCTGGATTAGTAAAATACATGTCACCATCTCTACCACTACCTCCACTGGCGCCGCCTCCACCTCCCCTGCCTCCGCCTCGGCTGCCTCGATCGCCTACTCATTCTTGATATCCACCACCTCAACACATTACAATTGCCAATTTAACATATTTAGAGAAGATAAATCAACTAATTTTTCAAAAGAAAACCCAATCGATCGAATTCGATCCCAACCTAGTACAAGCAATCCAAGAGAGTAAACCTAGAACACCGAAAAAAAAGAAAGCAAGAGTGAGAAAGATAAAGTACCTCAATATATTGTCAGAGTTATCGCCATATCCACCAGCATCAGTGAGCACCACCACCTCTTTCCCACCGCCGACATACCCTCCACGACTACCACCTCGGCCTCCGTTAGGGGTGTAAATGAGACGAGGCAACTCGCGAGCTACTCGAGATCGACTCGGTCAAAACTCGGCTCGAGTTAGCTCGACTCGAGCTCGAACTCGGCTCGAGATGTTGGCGAGTCAAGTTGAGCAACTCGATACTCGACTCGAAAACTCATGAGAAGCTCGACAACCCAATTATCAATAGCAAAATACCTGAAGTCATCATTTTTCTACCTTAGGGTTGCTTTTAACATGAGACACTTGCAAGCTACATGAAATCTACTCGGTCAAAGCTCGACTCGGTCAAAGCTCGGTCAAACTCGGCTCGAGTGAGCTCGACTCAACTCGAACTCGACTCGAAATGCTAACGAGTCGAGTCGAGCTAGCTCAAACTCGAACTCGACTCGCATCATGTACACCCATAGCCTCCGTATCCTCCATCACCGCCTTCATAACTTTCTTATTAATGGCCTTGTACTTTTCCGACGGCAGTGGCATGCAATGATTCCAGTGAATTATGTAAGGATGAAACTGTCATTGGAGAGAAAGAGAGAGAAGGCGAAGGAAACTAAAGGGTTTGGTGGTTAGTTTTTTTTTTTGAAGGGATTAGGGTTTTGTTTGTTTCACTCTTTTTTATTCTAACTTAGTGGTCCTAGTTTTCGATACAAACCCCGGAAACATCCCGCTCTAAGTTTTGCGAAAATTTCATAATTTTTGCGACAAGTTTTTTACATTTACTACCAGATTTATGATTCGTCATAAAAAAGTCAGACTATTTACGACCAGTTTCAAATCTTGACGTTATTTGTGTTCTTTTACGACCATAATTGCGTATGGTCGTTATTTTTGGTCGCTAATGAGCTGTTTTCTTGTAGTGTACTTTGTCCTTTCTGCTTACCGAGCCATTTTTAGTGAGTTGGATGGCGAGAGCACGACTTCATCGTCAATGCGCTCTAATTTATGGAATAAGATATGGCAGGCTAATACCCTTTCCTGTGTTAAGCTTTTCTTCTGGAGGGTCTGTCATGGGACTTTGCCGACACAAAGGGGTCTGAGTAAGCGTGTAGCAGATATAGAACCATTGTGTAACCTTTGTGCGGTGGAGGATGAAATGGAGCTGCATTGCTTGCTTGACTGTGTTATTGCAAGGCTTATTTGGGATTCAAGTGGTGTAGGCGAAGTAGTGGCAGGGGTTTGTCGCAGCTTTGGGGGACTTGGCACTGGTGTGTCTGGAGCAACTCCTTCGTCTAGAACATGGGCTTTTGATCACCATATGATGGGCTATATGGAATGCAAGGAATAAGTGGTTGTTTGAGGGGGAGGTTTGTGATCCCCATCAAACGATGGCCTACATGCATAAACTCTTGGCGGAGCTTCGTGTGGAAGACCAACATGGGGCGAGCGTGGGGTTAGCTGCTCGGCAATGTTGGACACCACCTGCAGAGGGTTTCGTTAAGCTCAATGTGGACGGGGGTGCGTGGAGGGTTTGGGTGTTTCAGCTGGTGCGGTAATTAGGGGATGGATGGCAGGGCATTGGTGGCTGCAGTGTGGAAGGTGAAGGACTGTTGGGAGCCGTTATTTGCTGAGGCAAAGGCTGTGTTGTTTGGTATTCAACTGGCTGTGAGTTCAGATTTCAAAATGTGGTTGTAGAAAGTGATTGTCTTCACCTGGTTGACGCAATTTCTTCAAAAGTGCGAGGTCAGAGTAGCTTCCATCTTATTCTTGATGACATAGTTCATGCTAGTAGAATGTTAGATAATGTCTCTTGGAGTTTTGTATGTAGGAATGGCAATAGGGTTGCTCATGAGCTAGCCCATTGTTGGTCTTGGGTCTTAGGTAGAAAAGTTTGGTTAGTTGATTTTCCTTCTTGTATTGACTCTTTGTTGGCTCTGGATAGTTCTTTAAATGATATTTAGTTGCCCTCGTGGGCTTTCTTTCAAAAAAAATATAACTGAACTATATTGACCATATTTTCTTCCATTATATAAGCTTCATGATATGCAAATGCTTTTGCTGCTATAGCTTCAAACTTCTGTTGTTCAACCCTCTGTTTGAATGCTGGTTCATAGGCCATTTGTCTTCTCGCTTGACTTCGCGACGTCTCTCTTTGCTTCATTTTTTGAAATGCAATCTTTCTTTCTGGCTTCGTTTTTGGAATATCTTCTTCTGAAGTGCTTGTGTCTTCAACCGCCATTTTTGTTTCTTTCTTCCAGTCTTTAGCCATTTTCACTTGACACATCCCAACACTCATCCATAATTTCAAATTCATTGATTGTGGGACAATACTCCCACCCTTATGTGACTTGTTCACGGGTTCAACTAGTAAACTTAGCTTGCGTAGTAATCTAACTTGGCGGTAGTGAGAATCAAACCCGCTTTCACGTGGCAAGCATGCACGTCGTTGATCTATTGGAGTGTTTTTTGGTTTTTGTGTGCTTCAATACATATCATATTGAAGTGAAAATAATGAATTTTGGTATGAAGTTAACTCAAATAATCTATTTCATTTGAATGATTATATATTTGTTATTGAGCTTATTATGATAAAATTAATCAATGTTGATACTTATATTAATTGTTTTACTACTATGGAGGCAAATTGATACTACCATATTGCTTTGATCTTTTAATAAACAAAGGAATATTTTAGATGAGATTGGGTCTATTTTATGATTATTTCTGCCCGTCAATATACAAAAGCTCAAGAACAACATATGTAAGTTTGAGCCGGATAATAAAATACAAATAGTTCTACGAATTTACCATCAATATACTGTCTACTAATATTCACATGTTCTTGAATAGTCTTCATGCAATATTCTTTTATGAAATAAATAACAAATGTAGTCAAAATATTTTAAAGTAAAAGTTGTAATCCATTTTTGTCATCTTCTTACCCATATTATCCCTGCACGCGCCAAGAATAAGTATGGGTTTGTGTTGCACTAATGAAGAATTAGGTGTAATGACCAAAGGGTCCTCAGCGAGGCCCATGCAATGGGGGAGAGAAACAGAGATGGTGTATGATGCCACTTGTTGCACCGAAAGCGATTTACCACAAACACTTTATCTAGTGGGGACATATTGACCAAATGCACCTTCTTTTATTGACCTACGTTTAAAATAAAAACAATATAAGGAAAAAGAAAGAAAGCAATTGTGCCAAAATTTGTGTTGTTGCAAGCCAAGTACTACATATTGGTCACTATAAGAGTTTTGTTCACTACACTTGTGAAATCTTGGTACATCCTTTTTAGTGTTGACCCAATTAATTAAGAGAAAAAAGTTGTTCGTTTGCATGTGTTATTTTCACAGCAACGTGTTGCACAAGTATGTAGTTAGGAAGGATGTTTCCTTTCAAAAAAAAAAAAAAAAAAAAATGTAGTTAGGAAGGATTAAGGTATATAGTATCAAGATGTATGAAGTTATTACTCTAACAAGCTAATTCTATTACTTAACATAGACAGAGATTGATAATATACTTGGGTTGTCTCATTTGTGTCCATAGCCAAATGTAGATGTGGCGATTGGGTGATCTAGTGCTTGGGTCAAGTGATGTGTTTGAGTTAGGAAAGCTGGAGATAGAAGTATTGAATTGCACACTATATTATGCAATAGGGTAGGTTTGGAGACTAAACCATATATTGGTTCAAGGTGTTAATTTAGCCTAATGATTTTCTTCAAAAAAAGTGCCCTACAAATAAATTAAGGTGAGGACGGGTGGGTGAGGTCAAAATAAGTTGGTGGGTTAGAATGAAGGTCGACCATGACACACTTAATTGCTCGACGAACAGGTCTAGGCAAGGTGTACCCAAGCCTAGTCCAATGGCCACCTCTAAGGCCTAGGAACATGTTAAAGTACGTATAAGTTTAAAGTTGTTGAATTAAAGAAATAATTATATAGGAAAGCGGAAAACATAAGAACAAGGGAGTGATAAACCCTATAGGAGATTTTATATTACTTCCTAATTACTGCATATATAAGTTAAGTATGAAAAAAATTAGTTTCATTTTTTTTAATAATAAATCCATTTATATATAATAATAATATGATTGTTATATGTACATGCAATATGCCCATAGGCACAAAATAGAAAACCATATTTTTTTGGAAAACCGATCAGTTTTAATACTTTTACTAATCTCCTATAATAATCGAGAGTGTAAGATATTTGATGCTTAATTAGAAGAGGAAAATCATAGAAACTGTCCCAACTCAAAATGGTCTTCTTAAAATAATGTTGACTTTTTTGTTAATTCATAATCATATCTAACTTTGGGAGGAGTATGCTCTCAGGGCCGTATTTGGGCCTGGGCGAGAGGGGCAGGTGCCTAGGGCCCAAAACACATCGCCCAAATAAGTAAATGCAAAAGAGAGAATAAAAGGAAAAGTAGAAAAAAAGGAAAAGTTGAGAAAAAAGGAAAAGAAAGGATCACTGCAATACTACACATGCGGCCGAGAATTACGCTTGCTCTTCAACCTATAACTCCTTCAATCAAATTCAGTTTCTTATTCAATTCTCCCAATTATTTTCCAATTCAATGCCAAACGCTCAATTTTTTTTGGGTAATTTCTCTCTTTTCTCTGCAATTTTTGTTCTTTATTCGTTTTTTTAAGTTTTGCAAATTCTGGATTTTATTACTTCATTTTTCGACCAAAAATTATTATATAATAATAATTTTTTGATGTAATATCCATAAAAATATTGTTAAATTAAATTTTCTATAGAAGTTATGTAAAAGCCAGCAAAGAAAATTATTCCATGTCCGGACCGAAAATCAAAACTTCAAAAAATTTGGACCAAACAACTGTTATTTTTTGGTCTGGACCGAAAATCAAAACTTCAAAAAATTTGGACCAAACAACTGTTATTTTTTGATCCGGACCGAAAAATCAAACATTCAAAAAACTTAGACCTAATGTAGGTTCGCCCTTAGACCTCCAAAATCTCAGAAACGGGGCTGTATGCTCTCAAAACACTTTAAAGCTAATGCTACTAGCTAGTATTTCCTTTGCATTATTGTAAAGGGAAATATTGAAATTGTGTTCATAAATCATAACTACAGGAATCATAGCAATGTAGAGAAACAACATTGCTTCTTTTTTCTGGCTGCTCCAGAGTCTATCCTCTTTGGGACTTAGGATGTAATGTTGATATCAATATACTTAGCTTACTTACAAAAAAAAATTGCTTATTTGGAGTTTTTCCTTCGTAGCTACAATCATTGCATATTTTCACACATACGAAAAAAAGTTTAACGTTACTTATGAAACATCTCAAGTTCTCAACTGCACCTTTAAACCATGTAGTTGAGAAAACTTTGATTAACCAAGTGACTGATTTGTTAGAAAAACCATCATTTTAGAAATGACCCAAAACAACTTATCCTAGAAGTTCGATCTGATTCAGGAATCCGGGACACTTGTGATGATTTTTCTTAACAATCTCTAATCATATAACAAATTAAGTTATAACATACTTTTCCTTTTTTAGTCGTTTTACCTTAACTTTTATCTTTATCAATACAAAACTCCGACTTTAATATATTTAACCATCAATTAGTAAAATGATATATTTTGAAAATATAAATACATTAAGAAAAATCCAATAACATACTACCTCCGTTTCTTTTGAATGGTTACACTTACACTTTTCACGCATGCCGATGCAATACTTTGGGCCTTTATATCTCTAATTTTGTATTTGTAAAAAATATAAAAAGTCGATATTCTAAAAGTACATATCGAGACGAATCAAACAAGACCCGACATGACTATATTTTCTCTTACTCATAAATCACAAATGATAGTCAAAGTGAAATTTGTGAATAGTGTCAAAAGTGAAAGTGTAACCATTAAAAAGAAACGGAGGTAGTATAATATAATAAGACATTTTTATATATCGGTAGACAAATGGTCAAAATCGAATATGGTAATAGTCAAAAATCAAAGTGAAAATAACTAAAGTAAGAATCAATAAAAGGAGAATTATCCCTAGTTTGTCTATTTGAAAATAATCACTTACACTAAATTTCAATATATCGGTAGAAGGTCGATATATTTTCTTTAAAATGTGTTTTTGGTCATTAGTATTTAAAATACTGTTATCAAGATAAAATTCTAATTAGAAGAGTATGAGAATTTCTTACATTTTTGTATATACTTTTATACCTTTGTGTTGTATCCTTAATTTGGATGGGTTAAGACAACCATTTGTTTGACATGCGAAAATTTGCATTAATTAAAAACAGAATTACAACTAACACTATCACAACTAAACATGAAACAGAAAACAAACAAACACTAAGGTAAGCTTCACTTGCTCTTACATATCCTGTGAAGAAAAACCAACTTGTTGTTGATTCAGTCCAATTGAACCTTATCTTGGGTGATTGATGGTGGGTGTGGGTTATATGTCTTGAAGAAAAATACATGATATAATGAGAGGGAACCAGTTGAGATGCTAGATCCAGACTGTCTTAAGAGATAGATTGCCGCTTTTTATCTTGTTGCTAGAACCCTATGTTCAAAAGATGATAAATCCCAAGGTCCTTGAGCAGAAACTTCTCCCTAGGATTCTACTGATTGATCTAACAAAGAAGCCACTTCCTTTAGTGACTTCTGACCCTGCTTCGAGGGTGTCCAGAGTTCCGCCTCGCAAGGCTGAAACTCAAAATGCGTTGAGGTCGAAATGTGCCCCAAATCAAATTGGAGGGCCTCCCACAAGATGCATTTTTGAAGTGTGATGACTCCAGAATTCATCACATGAACTTGGGGTGAATTAGATTGATTGAATTCACCTAACATTCGGATCCGAAGATCCAATCATGCAATCCGAAAACTTGAAGATCGAACCACAACAGATATATTGTCTAACCTAAATTGAGAACCTCCTCTCGATCATCTTACCCAACACTCAGACTCCTAAAGCTGCATGAACCAAACAAAGACAATCTCTAGGAGCCACTTCTTCTATGGATCTATTCCTAGACCTTCTCTTGTCATAGGAAACTAAGATCCTTCATTGCCCACCTAGCACTACAAAATACTACCCTAGCACAACCATAAACAAAATGGCAAAGATAATTGGATCTAGATAAGACTAAACTAAGGCTAAAACAAAAAAAAAACCTAAACAAACTGGAAAACTAACCACCATAACCAAAAGACGGCCTATGACGACAAGTCTTCACCACCCTTGAACTACGACGGCGCGTACGCTCAACCGGCTCACCACCCCTGTTTCCTTGAGAACTACTTCACACGGTGCTTCCCTGGCGACCGACCGAACCTGAACCACAACAAAACGAAACACGAACAGAGGACGAGGAAGGGGGAAAAGCGGGGAAAGGGAATGACTAGGGAACAACGGGAACCTAACCTCGAAGACTCTTTACTGACGAATCTAACTGAAGCCATGAAAAAACAGGATATGAACAGGGGAGCGGGGAAGAGGAAGGGGCTTGACGGCCACCGTGATCAGGCGGTCGTCGAGCCCCCTTAGGGTTTTCGTCTGATGCTGAGGGTTTGCTTTCGCTGGCTGGATTTTCCTGAGGAGTGGCTAGGGTTTTTTATGAGGAATGGCTAGGGTTTCCTTTTTTCTTTCTTGTGAATTTATAGTTGCTCCTTTGTTTTTTAATCTGCAACATAAGGAGATCTCAGACAATTATTTTGAGGCAAAGAACGTATGATTCAAAATCTATCTTTCTAGGCATTGTTAATTACACATTACAAAATTATCATTGTTGATGTCCTCACCTTTAATTTTATCAATTCTTTACAATGATTGTAAAATACTCATATAAGAGCTCCTAAAGTGCAAATCATACACTCATGTAGTAACTAATAGGAGCTCAAACAATGTGTACGTTAGTGATAGGGCTCCTCATGTTACATTATTATTGGACATATAGTAGTGAAGAAAAAAGTGTAAAAATAATTTGGAGCCCATCTAACTTTATATTTAAGTGACTTTGAGAAACAAAAAAAACTTTATTAGCATTTTAAAGACAAATAAAGAAGGAAAGAGATTTCTGTTGTTGATTAATTATTAACAATCATAATTAATAAAAATATTTTGGTATAAAGAAATCATGAACATCAATCGCATATCTTCTCTTGGTTTGCAGTGTCTCTCTCAACGGATATCTTACATATAGTAGCATCATTTATATGGTCCATCATGATGTTCTCAATTCTTATTCATAATTAAAGAAATTGCTAAATAATATAGCGAACCAAAATACTCCATTCGACTTTTATTAGTTTACCCACTTCTTTAGACACAAAGTTTTAGGAGAAATATATATGTAGGTCATAGAAGGAAAGAGAAAATACTAATTTATTGACATATTGTACAAAAATTAATGTTGTGGGCCAAAAAAAAGTAGAATGAGAAGGTAAAAATAATTAATACTAAACTATTGGGGGAACCATGCCAAAAGGCTAAACTAATTAGGGACAACCAAAAAAGAAAAAGTCGATAAACTAATAAACACCAAAGAAAATACTAATATACTAGCATATTTGGGCCGTTGGAGATTTTTTCCTTCCTTACATATAGTAGCATCATTTATATGGTCCATCATGATGTTCTCAGTTGAGATTTGTTTCAATGCAAGGATACCAAATATAAAATCTTTATAATTTTTACTTATATGCAATTATAGATATTGACGCTCAAGAAAGCGTCTCGGTAAATGTGAAAAATAAAATGGTGCAATAAAGAAAGAGGAAGCAATAATAATTAAGTCAAATAGACTACTGCACCTATTGTCAATTGGATTTAGGGTGGAACTAACTCCAGTAGGTTTCTATGTGGCTAGACTTTCCTGCTTCATCTAAATCCTATGTGTATCAGTGTATGCCTATGGAAAATTTACCGATTCTTTATAAAAGTATCTTGGAAAGAGTCTAAATTTTAGCAATATATATAGATAAAAAAACATAAATTGAAGTTCAACATTAATATACTCCAAAAAGTCTAACCTAACTTATTATTTAGGGAAGAAGATGGTATAAAATTGACATGCAAGTGGCTTTAACTATTCCTCAATCAATACTCATGTCTCCGATCCCTTGAAATAGTTTCATTATTATCTTTAATTAATGATACTCTTAATTTAGAATTGGAAATTTAGACAACATTGATATCATAGAGAAGCAAAATCTTTTTCATAATAAGAGATAATTATGCCATTTTCGGTACACTTCACAATTTCATATTTGGGTCAAATTATTCGAATAATTAGGTATGTACGAGTTAGTTTTGCTAAGTCTAGTACTACAAGGTGAAAAAATCCACTCTTAAATAATGCTGATGTTTCAATTTTAAGAGCAATGCAAATATGCAATAACTAACGCTGGAAAATTTACGTAGACTTTATTATACACGAATTCAGGATGAACCAACAGTACATGAGGTCTGAATATTTCCCATTTGCCCCCATATGCTCGACCATATTAGTACAAGCTTACGCTTCTCATTACAACTTCACCTAATTTCTCATATGATGCTTTTTGACTCGTACTATTTCTTTCAAGTATGAACATAATTATTTCCTAACCTTTCACCTAATTAGCTGGTACTTATGTAGAACTTCTGAACAAAGTTACCTTAATTTACTCAAATTTCATTGACAAAAGAATACATGTCACTTGATTTGGTGTTTCCACAATAAGCATAACAAAGTTGCATGGCTCTATCACTATCACCGTAATTAAGAGGAAAAAAACTATGACGTGAGTGCTCGGCAAAGCAAATTTCCAAGTATTATTCAACCGAACATTGATTACATGATTAAAGTTTGAAGTTTCAGTGACCCAAGTCACTGCCGTAGTGCCATGAGGCTGGCCCCACTATTCAAGTAAAACCAAAATTTTCTCTCCTAATTAAGAAAAATCCAAATTAATTAACTAATTAACGATTTATGTAACTCAACTAAAGTAAAACATAAAAATGAGAATTTGAGGGAGATAGCTTTCTTGCCAAGATTGTAATTAGTGCCATATCTCGCATAAGTACTGCAAGTTTATGGGGAGTTTGAAGAGGGGTTGTAAATAAGGGCAATACTATTATAAACTATTATAAACTACTACTCCCTTCATTTCTTTTTAATGGTTATACTTATACTTTTCATGCATGCGTCTTGTCAAAACTTTGAGGATATATATCTCCAGTTTTGTATTTGTAAAAATTATAAAAATTACATATTAATAAAATACATACTAAGACGAATCTAACAAGATCTCACACGACTATGTTTTTATTCATGTGTAAATCACAAATGAGGTCAAACCGCAACTTGTGAATAGTGTAAAATGTCAAAGTCGCAACAATTAAAATGAAACGAAGGAGTATATTACAAGTATAATATTGAATCCTTTTTTAACACTATAAAAGTATAAAGGTTAGAACAAACGTATAAAGTGATAAGTATTTTATGTTATAAAATGACAAAATTACCCCACATTAACAGTTTAGATCACAATCCAATATATTCATATTAACGAGTCCAATACCAAAAATGAACAACCATGAATATGAATTACATTAAATATTATTATAACATAGTAACCAAAGGCCTAAAAAATATTTAGGCCCCGCGCAATCGCTCACATCCCACATGTTAACACTGTTTGTGGAGATAACAAGAATGACTATTCAAAACCTCATACTTAATTACGTTGAAAGTTTAATACTAGAAGATAGGAATAGAAACTGTATTATATGGTAGATAGATATGAACATGATTTATACCAACCTTCTACAACTGAATAATATCGGCTACAATAGGCAGAAAATTAGATTTTTGATCAAGAAAAGGAAGTTTAATAATTACATCTAGATATATATTTGATCCAAAAAAAATAGACAAAAGAAACTTCATCAATGAGCTTCATTAGTAGGTCTGTGTCATCAGCTAACTTTTCAACACACCAAAAATCAGCAGCAATAAGTAAATATCAACTGCATGATACTGACAGACAAGCATTAGGAAACTAAATAATACGTCCACGAGATAAGAGTAGTTATTGTTCACTTTTGTCAAAAGAAATTTTGTCCAATTACTTCATCATCTTTTCTTGCAATAAGGAAAATCAGGAATAGAATTTGTCCAAAAAAAAGAGTGTTCCTCCCATGTGCTAGACGACCTCCCTTGAAAAGAATCATACCTGTAAAAGTTATTATGGTCCATATTATATCACTTGCTTATACCTAATAGTATTAATGATTAATACAGCAAACGAAAGATGTTATGTCATCAGCAAACCATGCATCAACTGTTTTTGAGCGACACCCGTATCACCCAATTTATAACACCGGTAATACGCGCAACAAGTCCCCCCTGAGCATATAAGAAGTCACTCGCCATGCCTTGATTAATAATTTGATAAATTGAGTCGGATTATTTGGAGAATGGTTCTCTGTTGAACTTGTAATACATTTTGGCAAATTACGTTATTAGTGGGTTTATTGTATCTCATACTAATTTCTCCTTTCTTTTTGGCGGAGAACAAGTTCCCCATTTAGCTTTTTCATGATACCTCATCCAAATATAACATGTTATATTGAAAATAAGTATGGGAACTTTATTTGATAACTATAATTTGGAGTGGTTCCCACCGCAACCTCCGTCTTGTTCTCCATATAAGATTAGATTCTATACAACCATTATATATCGTATGTGGCTCAGTCGCTTATTAACCAATGAAACAATTTTTAGTTTATCTGTTTATTTCATCACTTCAATTTCACCAAATCCCCCTCTTATCACTTGGGTTGTTGACTTGTAAGAGAGTTGTATACTTGTATTACCATGTGGCGTAACCACTTATATAAAGTGTTCTTTAAAAATATATTTCTAAGAAAGTCACTCCTCAATAACGTAGTACATATGAGGACTAGTGAGTCTCACCAAATGGTATAGTAAAAATGAAAAGGGTCTCACTCTTACACAAGTTTTGGCAAACATGCATCTAATTGAAGATAACATTTGAAAAAATTATCATCAATTTATAAAAACCAAATTATATCAGTATAACTTGTCATGAACTATGAAGATGCATTTGTCAGAATGTAAATTAGCAATTTCATAAACTTGGCTTTTCTTAGCTTGCTAAACCTGTCAAGTTTACAAGTAGTTCAGTATGCAACAGATTCCAGTATATGTAACCTAAAATAAGTAGTGAATATACAACTAAAACATCACTTTTAAGAAGAATGAATTTCCAAATTATAGGGAATATAATTCAGTCTCATCTCTGTTTCCAACAATGCAAGGATCATATTGATTTCCTGTTTCTGAGGATGTGATCTATCACTGGCAACAAACACATGAGACTCTGTCCCAACTTCAATCCAACTGCATCCAGGATTCTTGTCCAAACCCTGTCGTTTCATCAAATTCCTCCATTCCAATGCTTTATCCCACCTTCCAGAAGATGCACACACATTCGAAATTGCTACATAGTTTGCAGTATTATCAGGTTCCAGTTGAAGTAAGCAAGCCAATACGTATTCCCCAAGTTCAATTTGATTTTGTTCCTTACACGCCGTGAGTAATGATCCCAACATTTCTGCATCCGGCTCAAATGGCATGTCCAAAATGACCTTTATAGCTTCATCCAAATTACCACATCGAGAAAGAAGAGTAACCAAACAACCACAGTGTTCCTTTCTCGGCTTTCTATTATACATTGAGGTCATATCAACAAATATATCCAACCCAATATCAACTAGTCCTTCATGACTACAAGCTGAAAGGATGATGGTGAAGGTTACATCATCTGGTTCTACGCCCTCTCGTTGCATACACTTGTATAATGCCAGAGCTTCTAAAGTTCGACTATGTAATCCATAAGCGGAGATCATAACATTGTATAATGCTAACCCTTTGTTTGGAGTCATGTTAAAAACCTTCCTTGCATTAGTTATGCTTCCACATTTCGCATACATGTCCACCAATGAAGTTGAAATTTCTATAGAAAAGTGATGGCATCGCTTTATGACATAGCCATGAACTGCTTTTCCGAGCAGTAGGGATGTCATGTTTATGCAAGCAGAAAGCAAGGCAGTTAGAGTCATTGTATTTGGCTGTATTCCTGATTCTTGCATTTGCTGAAAGAGCAGCATTGCCTCAAAAGCAAGCCCATTTTCAGTTAAACCTGTAATGAGAGTAGTCCAAGTTATCACATTAGGTTCAATACCTAGGGCACACATTTGTGAGAACATATCTTTTGCCTCATCCACCAGATGATTCCGTAAGAATGCAAGAATTATGGAGTTCCAAGATACCACATTTGGTTGGAAACTTTGATGTTGCATTTGATGAAACAACTCCAGGGCTTTGCTACTTAAGGCTTGTTCGGCATAAGCAGCTAAAAGCGCGTTCCATAGTACAAGATCCTTCTCTAAGGAAGACTCGAACACTCGCCTTGCTTTATCTATTTGTTGACATTTGGCATACATATTGACCACACTCGTTGCAACAACCACATCAGAATAAAGGTTATTTCGAATACAGTAGCAATGGCCCTCCTTACCAAGTTTGATATCACCAGAATCGGCCAAAGCGGAAAACAAAGAAGCCATAGTCACACAATCAAATCTTAACCCTTGTAATCTCATAAGACGACACATATTTACAGTGTTTTCAACCAAACCATGTTCAACATAGCAAGAAATCAGCAAATTCCATGTAACTTCATCCTTCTCCACCATCCTTGTAAATACTACTTCAGCATCTTCAATCCAACCAATCTTGGAGTAAAATCGAATCAACGAACTTCCCAAAATATTACCCAAATCTAAATCATGTAGAATTGCAAGTCCATGTCCTTGCCTACCTTCCTCAACGGCTCCTAAATCCGCTGATGCTGAAAGCAAACTCGAAATAGATACTCTAGTCGGTTCAACCCCTTCGAATCTCATGTCATAAAACAACCGAATCGCTTCCTCATTCATCCCATTTTGTACATAGCCTACAATCATTGAATTCCAAACCACAACATTTCTCTCAGACATTTCATCAAACACCTTCTTTGCATCTTCAAGAATCCCACATTTTCCATACATAACAACCAAACTACTTGCAACATACACACACCCTTCAAAACCCACCTTAATTACATACCCATGAATTCCTCTACCAAACCCAAGAAACTGAGCTGCACCACATGACTTTAATGCATTGGGAATCACAAAATTGTCAGGAAAAATCCCATTTTCAAGAATTTCACAATAACCAAGTAAAGCATGTTCATTTAATCCCATCCTAGAATTTAATCCAATAATAGCTGCCCATGAAAATAAATTCTTTGAACATAATCTGGTAAACAAACAATTTGCACTCTCTAATTCATCACATTTTGCATAAAAGATGACTAATTTATTCTGAATGTACTCATTTTTTGCAAAGACATCACCTTTTTTAATGATGAGTCCATGAATTTGCTGACCCAGAAAAAAATCTGGCTCATCAACACATTTTTGTAATAAATCAACGCATAATTCAGGGTTAATTTGAATGCCATTGTTGTGCATTTGAGAAAGAAGATCAACAGTTTTTTGAATTCGTCCATTTTTGGAGATAGAAGCGAAGTTACTGAAGCAAGAGTTTTTATCTTTTTGCTTTTCTGAAATATGGGTTGATTTTGATTTGAGAGAAATTGAAGGATTTCTGGGTGTGATTTGAAGGGGATTAAGGTGATTGAATGTTGGGCTAATTAGTAGGGAAGCCATTTAGTACACAAGAACAGAGCTTCGACCAGTCAATGCGTAATGCATTTCTGTTAGGACGTTTATACCGTTACATTTTATTGTTAGGTCAATATGGGTCTTGACTAGGTACCTTTTTTTGTCTTCTAGAATTCGGTTGAAATCCTCTACTTTATTTGGTGAATCGTCTAGTATGTTAAGTAGTTCTCATCTAGCCATCTTTTGCACCAAATCTGTTGTTATTAAGTGTATACATGGTAGTTATTGACGAGGTGTTGATAGTAAAAGAGAGTGAGACACAAGATGAGACATTAGATGAGACATGTAATCTCAATTCAAATTAGATTAAATTCATTTATTAGAAGTGACAACGGTTACTCCAGCCATCCAACACCTCCATTGTTGAGGACCTGAGGCATTTCTGGAAAACATCCAAATGGATATGTATTGTTTGATTAATCAAAACGTGGGGCTCTTTTTAATGGAGTAAGTATGGAGTTAGTTGCTGTTAAGTTTATAGATTTATATAATTTACAACTTTTAGAAGAAGGTTTTATGAGCTCATAGTGACAAGTTTATCAGCCATTGAGAGTTCTTCCGGAGTATTAGGGTACTATCCCCTTGTTTTGTATTTTACAATTTTTCTTTATAAAATTAGGTACCAATATACTTTAATTAACTCTTCAAAATGTACAAGCTAAGTATTAAATTTAGTGTCATCTATGCTTGAGGAAGCTACCGAACAACCATGAACCATGAGAAATTGAGAACCATACGAGATATTTTCGGATGAAAGTTATATTCTTTTGAAATTTGTTTGGAGAAAAACTTAAAGATGGGATTTATAACCTTTAATAAAACACAATTCACTCAATAGCATTCTATTAGTCAGATCATAAAATGTTCTATTGGATATCTCTTACACTGTTATACACTAATATTACAATACTTTAGTCTTTAGGTAGCTAGTGAGGCAAGAGCTAGCATACTAATATATTAACCTCACTAACTACTACACTAAATGCATATGCTACTAATAAAATTATTTCTGCCCAATTTTAAGTACTGGAACTCTTTCTTATCTTTTCTGGAAGTTGAACATCTTGGTGAAGAAACAGTGAAAGAAAATGAAGAGCACATTGAAACCAACCATAACAGCAGTCACAATCCCCAAGAATTCATATTTGTACCCATAATAATCCCATATGAACTTGGACAGAGTCTTGCCAGTATCAAGCTTAGACTCTATATCTCCATATTGAGAAGTTACCATACTTACCAACCCATACATGCTCCATGATACAGGACATACCCATATATACCATTTCCACCATTCTGGAACTCTCTGCACATACAAAACCAACAACACAACATTTACAACTTAAAAACCTAAGCATTGAACACCATGTGTTATAAGCATTAGAAGACTATCATATATTTCCTTCGCGCATTATTTTTTTTCCTAGCATCAGAAGACCATCATATGGCATGGTATCATGCATGATACATTCACCAGTGTCTGCAAAACTCGGAGTCTTCAAGGATGAGTATAGTAGTGGGCAGGTCTTCAATCAGGCAAAGAAAATGAAAATTCTGATACATAGATCATTGATGTGAATATGATTCTGTCAAATGGGTCTCAGGTTCAGACATGATAACGTAACATACCTAACTAATGACAGGACACAAAATCGCCAGTTCCTCAGTAGAAAAAACTACTTCCTACTACAAAATAATACTAGTGCTCAATAACAGCAAAATACGACATACTAGGATCACCAAATGCTTCCGAACACCTGGATCAGCATCATTAACTTTGTAACAAGTTATCGAGGTGCAGTGTACACCTGCTGGGATGCGACATATTGTTGATAGTCAGGCTGAGGTTGGGGTGACACCATTTTTCCATATGCAACAGGTGCATCAGCAGGAGCACCAACGTATTCACCAGATTGAGCAACAACCACCGCCTAATCCTAACCAGGTTGTGTTGGAGCTGGCTGAACATGGCCTTGTTGTGCCACAGTAGGTGCAGCATTGTAAGCTTGTTTTCCAGCCTCTGCAGCATACAAAACCAACAACACAACATTTACAACTTAAAAACCTAAGCATTGAACACCATGTGTTATAAGCATTAGAAGACTATCATATATTTCCTTCGTGCATTATTTTTTTTTCCTAGCATCAGAAGACCATCATATGGCATGCTATCATGCATGATACATTCACCAATGTCTGCAAAACTCGGAGTCTTCATGGATGAGTATAGTAGTGGGCAGGTCTTCAATCAGGCAAAGAAAATGAAAATTCTGATACATAGATCATAGATGTGAATATGATTCTGTCAAATGGGTCTCAGGTTCAGACATGATAACGTAACATACCTAACTAATGAAAGGACACAAAATCGCCAGTTCCTCAGTAGAAAAAACTACTTACTACTACAAAATACTACTAGTGCTCAATAACAGCAAAATACGACATACTAGGATCACCAAATGCTTCCGAACACCTGGATCAGCATCATTAACTTGGTAACAAGTTATCGAGGTGCAGTGTACACCTGCTGGGATGCGACATATTGTTGATAGTCAGGCTGAGGTTGGGGTGACACCGTTTTTCCATATGCAACAGGTGCATCAGCAGGAGCACCAACGTATTCACCAGATTGAGCAACAACCACCGCCTAATCCTAACCAGGTTGTGTTGGAGCTGGCTGAACATGGCCTTGTTGTGCCACAGTAGGTGCAGCACTGTAAGCTTGTTTTCCAGCCTCTGCAGCATAAGCTGATGGATCTGCTTGTCCCTGGTAATATGCAGCAGCATTAGTAGCAGCTGATGGATTAGTATAGCTCAGTTATGTTGTTGTTGGGTATTGACCATATCCAGTGGTTGATCCAGCAGTTTACGCATAACCAGCAGCCTGTTGCTCGTATGCAGAAATGGGCTGGCCTTGTTGTTCAGGTGTATTCCAGCACAAGGTTGTTGAACTTGCTGCATTGGATCTTGTGTATCATATTAGTTAAATAATAGGAATTAACAACAACAAAAAGAATACAAAAGTGTCAAGCTAAAATTACTTTTGTCACCCGGAACAGTTACCTCAATCTCCATAGATCCAGAGGTAATTGCAGCAGTAAAACCTCGAGCCACAATGGAAGGTGAACCTTCTGCATCAGCCTGCAAATATTGTACAAGAGGTATCAAACATAAAACCAGACAACTTGAGAGGGACGTAAAGGGGGAATGATTATTAGACACGTGCACACTCTGGCACCAATCTTGATTCTTACACATTCACTCATTGTCCATTTCCAACAGAGTATTTCTTAAAGAGTTACATTAAACAATATTAAGTTTGCTCACTATATTGACTGAGCTACGAGTATATTGTGATTTTTGTAAAGTATTCTGGTGTTGCTGCATATCATAATGAGAATCAATCCAACACCCTATCTTATCTAGGGTAGACTTCTTCAGAAGCATTAGAGAAATGCAGGAGTTGGTCCATTTGCTATGAATCCATATAATTCAGTTAGAAGTGTCTTGAGGAGGAAGCTAAGGGAGTTAGTGAGAGGAGTACTACTATAAATAAGAGAGGATTAGGAAGAGATTGGATATGGAATATTGGTAAAGAGTAGTCAGTTATTGGGAGAGTGCCATTCCTCTCGAAAGAGTGGCTAGATTGTATAAGGTAATATAATTATCGAATTCAATCATATCTTCACTTGTTGTTCCCTAATCTCTTTCTCTTCTATTTTTTTTTTTTTTTTTTGACAAGACCCTAATCTCTTTCTCACTCCCATAATCTTTATTATTAATCTACTGTTTTTATCTGTTATCTATGCTAATTCATAGCTGGATTCTCTAGGGACAAGTTTTAGCAATAACACAGACTTGATATTCACTTGAAAAAATATATTATCAGAAAAAAAAAATTGCATGTAAGTTCCTACAAGTCCAATTCAAACAAGGTCCACTTAAGTTTAGAAAAATTCAAGTAAAAGGTTTCAGGAGATCAATCATGTATATAGTGAAGGTCTAATTGGAAAACAAAAACAAGCAAAAAAAGGACTGGGTGTTAGAATTCGTGTTTTAGGGAAGAAGAAAGGAGAAAATAGTGAAGTCAGCCATTGATGGCTTAGAGAGAGCTCAAGAGCGTAGAGAGAAAGAGAAATGAAATGTGTGATGTAGTAAGAAGTAAAAGTGAAGTATTAGAATATTACAACCTATCTATTTATACTAATTACAATTAGTAACAAAACTAATTATACTAATTCCATCTAACAACCTAACTAACAACAATAACTAAAACTCTATACTCCAACACCCCCCCCCCCTCAAACTGGAAATGGTGAAAAGTATTTCCCGTTTGAAGTGGGAAGTATTAGAACATACAACTGAGATGTGAAATGAGATCTACCAATCAACGTTGCTCTAACTTGCCAACTCGAGATGTCGAATATGCGCTACTCAAGCATGGAAAGACTTGGAGACATGCCAAGCTTTGAAGAAGTAGAAGAGCCCCCCTCAATCTAGAAGGATTTTCAGTAAATCATTCGAGTTTGAATAGAAATGGGATAACATATAGGACAACAGTAGCCTCCGTATTAGACCGGTACTTTGAACATTCTCCCTTATTCAATAAAACCATATAACTAGTGCAGCAACAATAACCAAACTCATAGCTTCATATACAGCTCATTGTGATGAATAATGGGTTATAAATGGATGTGTAGCAGCTGCAGCACCAGGAGGCAGGAATCATGTTTATTGTGGATCAACAGGCTGCCCAAAGCCAACATTGCAAACTATCCAGAAGCAGTAGAAATGGCAACAACCAACCAACAATCCACTATAACTTGCAGACAGATAATCCCATGTCTTGAGTGACATAACCACAACTGTCACTTGGAGTAAACCACTGAGAAAACAACGTATTATCCTCTAAAATTCAACAATTAACCAATGTTGTATCAACCCACAAAATGAGCCCAAAATAGTTGGCTACTTCCTGTCCTCCAAAGACACCAAGGACAACAGTACACACCAATTCACCAATACACCATAGCATACCCAAAAAAAAATGATGACAGAACCCAAATAAAATTGGGAGGAGATGAAGTGATATAGGAAAAGAAAAAGAGAATAAAATGGAAGGAACGAAGATGGGAATGATAGGAAAAGAAGGAAGAGTGAATAACTGAATATGGAAGGGAGAGAGAGAAAGAAACAAAAAATATGGACCACTTTGGGTCTTTGAAAATGACTACAATGAGTCTCATAAAAAATGATCACAATGATCATAGAAAAGACCATCTATTGGGTCTTGAAGAACAACCACTATGGGTGTAAAATTGACCATCTAATGGGTCACAACAAAGCCTCTAATGGGCGACAAAGGACCTCTATGGGTCAAATAAACCACTATGGGTTGAAACAATAAGCCTCTAAGGGCACAAAACACACCTCTATGGGCGGAAAACAAAGAACATAACTACTATGGGTTGGAGGTTAAAGTCATAAGACTATCAAATTTAGAACCTAACAAAGTAGGCTTTGAGCAAAAGAGATCACAATGGATCTTTGAACAAAACTGAGAAATGATCACTCAACAGGGATCACAGAGAAAATTTAGAGAAACAACTAAGTAGATAAACTGAATTCAGATGATGAAAAGAAGAATTTCAGAGAAGGATAAGAAAAGAAAAAGAACCAACAACATCAACCCATCCAAAGTTGATATTGTTCAACAAGACAACAGCAACAACACACACCTAAGTCACTGTCTACAATTTGACTTCCATCAAACTCCCATCAAAACATAAACTCAACAACAACAACCACCAATAGAACAACTACTCAACAACTAAAATTCACCAATCCCAACATCATAACAACAACATTATCATATCAACAACACAACAACAACATCAGCACAATAACAACAAACTCAACGTCATCCAAATATAGGAATGCAACACACCCCAGAAAATTCACTACCCACCAGAATTCATCTCAAGACAATTTCAGAAGTGCAACAACAAAATTATTAGAACAAACTACGAGCTTGGATTAGGAAAACCAAACCAGAAAATCAGCACGCCAGCCATCATTTAGTACAATCCACAACATCAGAACCACAAAGCAAAACATATTTCTTGGAACACCAAGATTCATCTTCAAGAACTGGAACCCACAAATCTTGAAGCCAAGATATTAGTCGACGAAATTGAAGAACAAAATGTGAGAAAGACTGATGTCAAAGAATATCAACCAAAGGCGAAGAATTCTGAGTGAAAACACCCAAAGAAACTCCAAATCTTGATGTTAACACCACTAAATCTTCAAATAAGAAAAGAATTTGGTAGTTTGAAGAGGAAATAGCAGCGGAAATCGCAAGCAAAACTACCAGAACGATCATGTAGAAACCATCAAAATCGATCACCAAGACCCAGAAATTCATCGAACTCAGATGAACAAGTTACAACGATAAGAGCCCAGAATTTATAGGTTGAGGAAAGCTCGATTATCACTATAAAACAATTGAAGTAATCGAATCGGAACGAATTTCCGTTCAAGAATCCGAAGAACCCTAAAATTTGGGGAAAAACTCAAGAATCAACAATTGTTTGATTCAAGGTTCGGAAAGATATTTTGTGAATGAAATTAGATGATAAATGGGTAAATTGAATCCTAATTGCTCAATTTTGGGCGTGAATTCAGAAAACTTCGAACAGAAAATTTTAGGGAAATTATGATGAATTAGGGATTTGATTTGAACAAGAATTTATGCGGAATTACGAGCTAGGATCATTCCCGCTCTGATACCATGTTAGAATTCGTGTTTTAGGGAGGAAGAAAGGAGAAAATAGTGAAGTCAGCCATTGATGGCTTAGAGAGAGCTCAAGAGCGTAGAGAGAAAGAGAAATGAAATGTGTGTTATTCTGATGTAGTAAGAAGTAAAAGTGAAGTATTAGAATATTACAACCTATCTATTTATACTAATTACAATTAGTAACAAAACTAATTATACTAATTCCATCTAACAACCTAACTAATAACAACAATAACTAAAACTCTATACTCCAACACTGGGCTAGTAAAAACTGCAGAATTAGATAATATAGCAGCAACAACAAAATATATATCATAAGAAAGACAAACATCAAAGCATTGCAAAGAGGCATACCTCTGTTATAACATCCATCATCAGTCTTTCAGCCTTGTTTAAACATTCAATTGGCCTCACAAGTTCAACTGGCCTAGTTGCAAATCGTAGATCAGCATTGGCGTCTCTTGTGATTTGAATTATATCCTCCCAATTTAGCTGCAAATACTTTATCGTATCTCCTGATTTGCCTATAAGGACTCCAACCTGCAGCAATCCAGAATTCAGAAAATGAACAGCATTAGAATACCAGCTTCCTTTAATCACAAAAATCAAAAAGTACTTGCTTCAGTCTACAGAGTGAAAAATAGTTATGGTCAGATGAACATACATGTTACTTCAATCTTTCCTAAACATATGTGTGTGTGTGAGTGAGTTTTAGTGTGTATATGCGGAGTGCAAGTCTGTTTTGAACATACGATCAATCAATATGTAAGAATGTAATTCCGTGTCTTTCTCATTACATCTTTGGTCAATATATACAATATCATATGAGCTGTTACAATGCTATAATTAAGGCTACAAGTTAGGCAACTATATATACAAAAGTCAATATAAAATATTCTTCAATATTTCATAATCTATCACACCCCCTCAGTCGAAACGGGAGGATGACGAACATTGAGACCGGTGCGGAAATCCTCAAACAATATAAGGGGCAACCCTTTAGTGAATATGTCTGCAATCTGATACCGAGAGGGCACATGATGAACCCGAACCTCCCCCCTAGCAACTTTTTCTCTAACAAAATGAATATCCATTTCAATGTGCTTAGTGCGTTGGTGTTGCACAGGATTCCCGGAGAGATAAATAGCACTCACATTGTCGCAATAGACCATTGTAGCTTTACGAATGGGACAATGTAGTTCGAGCAGGAGATTACGTAGCCAGCATGACTCTGAAACAACATTAGCAACCCCCCTGTACTCAGCCTCTGCACTCGAACGAGAGAGAGTAGGTTGTCGTTTTGATGACCACGAAATCAAATTGTCACCCAAAAATACACAGTAACAGGAGGTGGACCGACGAGTATCAGAACAACCGCCCCAGTCAGCATCAGTATACGAAACCAGATCTGTAACCGATGAAGGAGAAAGGTGCAGACCAAGGTGAAGAGTACCTTGAATATAGCGTATGATACGCTTTAAAGCATTCATATGTGCATCGCGAGGGTCATGCATGTGTAAGCATACCTGTTGAACTGCATAAGAGATGTCCGGCCTAGTAAATGTAAGATATTGCAGGGCACCTGCAAGACTGCGATACTTGGTCGGATCAGCATACGGAGCACCTGAGGTGGCACTAACCTTCGGTTTTGTGTCAACCGGAGTGGGACTCGGCTTACACGAAACCATGCCAGCACGATCAATAATCTCCTCTCAAACGACTGGACTGAAAGTTTCTCCACAATCAATGCCAACCCGCTGAGTTTTACCATCACCTACAAGACGGGCTTTATGCCTCTCAAACGAACCATCAGATTTTTCTTTATGAGTAAAAATCCACATAGAACGAATAACATTAACACCAGGGGGCGGGGTACTAAATCCCAAGTCTTATTTTTAATAAGAGCATCAAATTCACCGGTCATGGCCAATTTCCAATTCGGGTCATTAAAGGGCAGCTAAAGGGTTACGAGGAAGAGGGGATCGAGTAACCATGGTGGCATGAGCTTGGTCTTGGGTATATTTGGGGTGGGGCCTAAATATACCACGCTGGCTGCGGGTTACAGGGCGTTGGACAGGAATTGGAGTGGGCTGGGACGAGGAAAATATGGGCTGAAGTGGCGCGGTGTTTGGGCCTGTAGGGAGCTGGTCCGTGGGTGTTGTGTGAGTAGGTGAGGGCGGGTGGGGGGAGCTTCGAGGAGTTGGGCCTGCTGGGAGCTGGGCCGGGGATATATGTGAGGGGCAGGGTTGGTTTGTAGAAGTATTAGGAGTGTGGACCACAGGTGAGTGGGTGTGGGGAGTTTGGGCCATTAATGATGTAGGGAGAGGCGTATCATGCTGGGCAGAAGGCTGGGAGTGGAGTTGGTGAAGTAAATAGGGAGAAATATCATATGAGCTGTTACAATGCTATAATTAAGGCTATAAGTTAGGCAACTATATATACAAAAGTCAATATAAAATATTATTCAATATTTCATAATCTATCACAATATTCCCCGAACATATCTGCTTCATCTATGTCCAATTCATAATCTAACTCATAAATACGGTCTCAAATCTCGGATGTGATCGCAACTGCAGTAACGCTCACAGAACCACTTTTGCAAGCGATGGCCAATGGGGATGGTTCTTAGCTGTTGCGGCCTAACATTATGGTCGCAGAAAGATCAAATGTGAGCATCTAGCATAAACCCAACCCCAAATATAACAGATTCAACAACAAATATTCTCAACCTACTCGAAATAGGCAATTTAGATAACCCAATCTTTCATCCAACATATCTTTTTTTTTTTTTTTTGGTGCGAATGAGCCACAAGGGCGGGGATGAGAATCGATCCCAGGATCACCTGGAATCGGGAGGGAAGCTCTAACCAACTGAGCTATCCCTCACTCTCTCCAACATATCTTATTTCACAGTATTGTTGAGTGTTGGAATAAATAGGGTACACTGGTGGCTTTTGAGCTAAACCAACGACAAGTCGAGTCGACAAAAATACTGGAAGTACATCACTATCGTTCCAAGATACCAACAACTAACTGTTAATTACTGATATAAAAACAGGTCCAATATTCATGATAGATTCAAAGTTCAAACGTCATTAGTCAACACACGTAATACTTTGGCCTCAAGAAAAAATATCATCCTGAGGATTAATAGTAATGTTGAAGCAGATTATCATCCAGAGCAGTACATAATACTTCATAATATTAAAAGGGGATTACTAAAGAATCTCATTAAAGGTTTATTTCAAACCCAAGATGTTCTTTAAACACTGAAACACATTTCAATCTTTTAGCCACAATAATTTATGACGAAGATAATAATTTCTCAATATAAGATATTCGGGGGGGAAGAAATTAAAATGTCGACTTTTGACTTACCTCCTAACAAGTCTCTGGGGAATTTTTTTACTTTAATATTGGTCTTTAGTAGGAAAATTTTTTATTAGGGTTGTCAGAGTTTTTTCATTCACGGAATATGTTAAAAGAGATTGACCACACTTTCTTAATGAATCTAAAATCTTATTAACCCAAGTTAACTTCGTCGAGGTTCACCAGTATTTGCAACTTGCAAGGGTACACTTGTTAACATACGCGTGGATCACATCAATTTTTGGTTCCCTCTAGGATTTCTCATTGGGAGGGTTTTTTCCTAGCCTCCATCGCTAGGTTTTTCTTCTGTTTTGAAGGTTTTCCTTCATTCTTTACCCTTCTTTCTCTTTCATCTATTTTCTTCCTGGTCTCAATTGTGAATCTTTGTAGGGACTTCCACTGGTGTTCTTACCGGTGGTAAGCTCCAAAAACTCCTTTAATTGCTTCCAATAAGTATATCCCATCCTTAAGACGGTATTTATTTTAGGGTATTCAATTTCTTTTTTTTTTGTTTGTCTGATGAGGGAGGAAGATATAACAATCTATATTCTTTGTAAGTAGGGATGTACATGGGTCCAGGACCTGACCCAGACCCTGTTGGACCCGACCCATTTTTAAGGGTCCGTGGCTAAAATTTTGAGTGCAGGTCGGATCTGGGTCTAAATGTTTAAAAATGAGTCTGGGTCCAGGTCTGATAATTATAGACCCAGACCCAACCCAAATCCGACCCCTGGACCCGGTCTATTTCTTTTACACATAAAAATATATAAAAACTAAATTTTACCCTAAATCCTACTCATTTCAATTTGTCATTGCTACCTGCTTCAGTCCGCAGATCCTAAGTTTTCAATTTTTTGTATTTGATTTCTGTATGACTGTATCTGAAGTTCAAATATTTTCTTTCTTGATTTATTTAATTATGCATATTTCTTTCTTGTTTAGTGAACTATCAATGTTAGAACTTAGAATATGTGCGCTTGTGTAGTAGTGTTTGTCTATGGCTATATGCGTTTGTATTAAACTATTAATGTTTGAGATTTGAGAATATGCGTGCTTCAAATTCACTGTTATCTTTGATTTCAATCTGGTTTTTTTGTCAGTAAGTTTAATTATGCGTAGTTGACTAGTTGTATGCTTGTGTAAGTTGCGTAGTTGACTAGTTTAATCATTTTAATTACTATGGAAAATGTGCACGAAAAATCGCAAGGTAAAAAAATAAATACAAAGTCAAAATATGCTTGAGACCTATTTTGGACCCAAGACCGCCAGACCCATTGGATCTGGGTAAGGGTCCGAAATTTTCAGACCCTGTGGGTCTGGGGCGGGTCTGGGCCCAAATAAAAAATTGCGGGTCTGGGTCTAGGTCTGGTTGGACCCGCCCCAAATCCGGCCCATGCCCATCCCTATCTGTAAGAATATAGAAGACCACATAAGTATTTTCACCCAAACGACTATGCAACAGCGGAAGTTAAACCGAATCAGAGCGAACTCACATATTGTATTGCTTCGGATGAAGTTTTTTATTAAGGCTATTTTTTATCAAATCTGCGATGTATCTAATTCTAAGGTGTTATATAATTGTGTTGGAATTTTTTATTTTTCAGGAATTGACCGTAAGTACCGTTTGGCTATCACTTATGAATGAAATCTATTTTCTTCCTGTCAAAAAAAAAAAAAAACCACACTTTCTTAGCCTTAATTTCCAAAATAGATAATCTAATGACTGCAATCACTTTTTTCCACTTAGTCTTTGCTAGCTAATGCAACTAGTGATCTGTTATGATTTCCTATAATATTGCAAGATTTGCAACCACCTAACCAACCCAAAAACAAAGAAAAAATTGAATTCCAAACTAAATTCTCTATCTCAAATTTTAAATTAAATTAAGAAATAAGGATTAAGATAGCGGTGAAACATTTTTACTAATTCTATTTCGAAACAAAAAAATTAGAAAAGAAAAAAAGAAAAGAAAGATGCATTCAACATTCAAAAAGCAAAAGTTTTGCCTATATTGTAGGGGAAGTAATAGAAGACTATGATGAGATATAGGATCAACAACAAACCTGTGCTTATAAATAAAACAATGAACAAATTTGAGAAAAAATAAATTTTTTTTTTGAAGGGAGAGAAAGAAAGAGATTTGGAATCAAAGCTCACAATGAGGAATAAGTGGCATACTAAATCCATCTCTATTAAAGTTGCAATCCTTCATACTCTACATTTTCTGTGTGTTATATGTATTTCAGGTTGGTCAGCTTACTCCATCTTGGGTGGAATTGATAAGCAAAAGAAACAATCATATGCGAACAAAGCCACAGCTAGCATGTATGAATCATTTTGTATAGATATTATTTCTATCGGTATCTCTGTACTAGGGTTCACCATTATACTATTTGGTAAACCTCCAAAATGGATGTTAGACAGGATATGGATTTATAGAACTTTTACGTTGCTCATTTTTTGGTTGCAGTTCTTAAGATTCTACATTGTGAAGCCGAATAAAAATTGGACACTAGTGGGGATTTTAGGGTTTGCTGTCCAGAGTTTTTGTACGGCAGAATCATCTAGAATTTGTGGGCTGTATAATAATTTTTTGTTACCCGAATTTAAATATTTCAAGTTTATAATGGCAGCTTCGGTTTGCACTGCCTACTCCTCGTTCGGATTTGGATCAACTCATTTTTGGGTAGTATTATCCATGTTTGTTAGCCTCACTTTTCTCGTTGGCAATTACTTCAAACCAAGTGACGCCAACCACGATTGTACTGATAGTAGTTATGAAGAGCATCACAGAGACGACTACCTGAAGCAAGAAATCACTCCATCTCCTTCATTTCTATGTCGCTTCTCCGATTGCATATTTAATGTTGTTGTTTCTTATCCATATGCACAACGGATATATATTAACGACTGTACAGAGGCATAGTCAGGACTCTAACATAAAAGGGGCAAATAATGTACGAGGGGGACCAAATAACTAATACTATGCTTTATTGGAGTTTATTGTTATCTTAATGGTTGGCTTTATTTTCATTTAACTTGTTTGTATTGTCCGATTCTCTCTAAATATAAGTGGAGTGTATTATGGATATTACGTTATTTTTTTTTTATGGCCATTACGTTATTCATTTATTCTTTAAGACTTTCTTAAGAGACACTCCATATTAGATGCCACTTTTAGCTTATCTTTCCGCTCTAATAGTTTGTGCTTTAGTTGTTTAATATCGATTATACAATAACAAATCCTTTTGTATTTGACTTAACCTAATTAAGAAAGTATGTTTTTTCTTAACTGAACCCACAAATATGCTAGAATATGCATGTTTGTTTTCAATTGAATTTGCAAAAAGATCATTGACTTGTTGCATATCATTCATTATGGTCAATAGGTTTAATGAGATTGTTGTTATCGGAGGTAGATAGACTATTTGCAATACAGTCTACAGGGCAGAATGATGTTACGTTCCGAATTATGCTTAAATGATGAATGTTTAGAGCTTTCAAAAACATATGCACCGACTCTCTAGAGGCAGTTATGTGATGCTTTATATACAAAAATGTTGTAATTGTAGTGATGCAACTTTCACCATTTTAAGGACTCAGATTCTACGGAAGACTTCAAGTCACTCACGATGACAAATCACATGACCTCATGCATGCAAGGAATGTACTAATTTGAAAAGTGATTATTTAACTCTAATTTTATGCATAACATTGTTTCATAGAATAGAACATTAAAAGAAATTAGAAACTCATCAAAAGAACTAACTCACAAACTTAAGCACGTAATCTTTGACTCTTTAAAAATAGTTAACACGTTATTATGTCAGTAATATTCTTTTTACAAAACTTTAATAATTCTACTTCTATAAATATCCAACACATTTATTATGTCCCTCTCTATTTATTACAGCTTTCTCCATTTATGATAGCCTCCAAAAATCTTCACCGTACCCTTAGTTCAAAATTTTCAAGTAGTTTTAAAAAAAGCCTCATGCTTTCAACCATGCATGGTGTGTTTTGCAACCCTTAACGTTTCGCCTCAGCTTCAAATACATCAAAACAATGTTGTATACTTCTTGGGGTTGAAGGATCCATGGAAAGATCAGATCCAAGCAGAGGACAAAAAAAGGAATCGACACAAAATTATGAGAAATTGATCTCAAAATAATCACAAGAAAGTGTAGATTATTATTTTGGTTTTTTTGTTGTAAAATTTTAAGTAGAAATCACAAGATTCGAGATTTTTTGAAGCGAGATGGGAGAGGAAGAGGAGAGTCCGAGGAATGATGAAAGTCAAAGAGAGAGAGAGAGAGCAACATATAGTGAGGGGGAGAGGAGGTAAATAATAAGGGATAATGGTTTGGGACTTGGGCGGAAGTCATAAAATAGGGGGTTAATTAGGAATTGTTATTATTTTAATAAGGCATCATTACTAGGTAGAATGCGGACAAAAAAAGTAAGGGTGAGATTGTAATTATAATGTGGCTTCTACAATTCCAAAGTAGAAATGTAGCAACTATAAGAGTTTGAATAATGATTGATATGTTGTTGATATTGACAGAGGCTATTTATAGCTAAGTACAAAGACTAGAAGCATACACTATACAAGATATTATAGAATATACAAAGGAATATTCTATCAAACTAAGGAGAAGATTATAGCTATTAATTACAAAGATAACATGTAACTGAAGATAATGTAGCATAATCAACGTGATATGATATAACATGTAACTGAAGATAATGTAGCATAATCAACGTGATATGATATGATCTTCATCACGTCCCCGCAAGATGGACGATCTTTGAGCGAGACCAATCTTGGTTAAAAGAAGATAGAAACGTGGCTTAGGTAATGGTTTGGTAAGGGCGTCGGCTAGTTGATCGTCACCTGAAATATGTTGCACATGAATGGTCCCTAACTGAACCTGCTCACGAACAAAGTAAAAGGCAAGAGCAAGGTGCTTCATACGTGAATGAAAAATTGGACGTGCAGAGTAATGTGTTGCACCAAGATTATCACAGTAGATGGATGGTGTATGAGGAAGAGTAGACCCAAGTTCTGTGAGAAGAGACCGAAGACTAAGGACTTCCGCCGTGGTGTCCGCGACGGCTCGGAATTCAGCTTCGGTAGATGAGCGAGCTAGAGCACGTTGCTTCTTAGAGCTCCATGAGATAGGATTGCGGCCTAGGTAAACAATGTAACCAGTGGTAGATACATAGTCATCTTTATCACCGGCCCAGTCGGCATCCGTGAATGCATGAAGGCGCATGGGAGTGTCACGGTGAAGCTGGATACCGGCATGAATGGTGCCACGCAAGTAGCGAAGGAGCCGTTTGAGAGCAAGCCAATGAATATCGGTTGGAGCTTGCATGTATTGAGCAAGTTTATTGACGGCGAAGGCGACGTCGGGACGGGTGAGGGAGAGATATTGTAAGCTGCCAACAAGAGCCCTATATTCGGTATGGTTAGGAATGGGTGTGCCATGAGAGTGGAGAAGGGGAGGGTGAGTAGCCATGGGCGTGGAAACCGGGTTGCAGGTGGCCATGTTATAACGGTGAAGAAGGTCAGAGATATACTTGGTTTGGTTGAGAAATAAACCATGGGTATTAGGGATGACCTCAACTCCTAGAAAGAAGGATAGGGAGCCAAGATCTTTGAGGGAAAAACGTGAGGCAAGAGTAGAGATGAAGGTGGTTAGATGAGCGTGAGAGGGGCCTGTAATTATTATGTCGTCAACATAGACAAGAAGATAGAAGCATTTAGAGCCATGTTGGTATATAAATAATGAAGGGTCAGAGATGGAATTACGAAAGCCATAAGAGAGAAGAAAGGTTTTGAGTTCAATGTACCAAGCTCTAGGAGCTTGTTTGAGACCGTAGATGGCTTTTGTGAGTTTACAGACATGATTGGGGTGGTGAGAGTCAACATAACCAGGGGGTTGGGTCATGTAGACGGTTTCAGTGAGAGTACCTTGTAGAAAGGCGTTATTGATGTCAAGTTGACGGAGAGACCAACCTTGAGTAATAGCAAGAGAAAGAATGAGACGAACGGTGGTTGGGCGAATGACGGGGCTAAATGTTTCGGAGTAGTCAATGCCGGGACGTTGGTGAAAACCTTTGGTGACGAGACGAGCTTTATATTGTTTTAGAGTACCATCAGGGTTGTATTTGATGCGGAAAACCCACTTACAACCAACTATGTTGTAAGAAGGTTGGGAGGGAACAAGAGTCCAGGTTTGATTTTTAATGAGAGCTTGGTATTCGGCGAGCATGGCGGCAGCCCAATGAGGGTCATTAAGGGCTTGTTTGGCGGTGGTAGGGGGGAGAGAGGGAGTGGTGAGGGTGGTGGCATTGGCATATTTTGGATTGGGTTTAGTTATGTTATTAGTAAGGCGGGTGGTGATGGTGCGTGTTGGTGGGAGAGTAGAGGTAGGGGCTGCGGGGGTTCAAGGATGAGGTGGGGTAATGTAGGGAGGCTCGGTTGTGAGGAGGGGGAGGTAAGAGTGGGTGGGGAGGAAGGAGAGATAGGAGGGGAGTTGGAGGGGGTAGGAGCATGGGGGGAGGCAGCAGGGGGGAAGCTGCGTGGGGGAGTTAATATGTGTTGTAGGAGGAGTGTGGAGGGGTGATGATGTAGGGGAGGGTGGGGAGGCAGTAGGAGTAACATAATGGTTGTGGGGGGGATTTTCGTGAGGTGTAGGGGGGTTGGGAGGGTTAATATGAGGTGGGGTGGATACTGTTAGTGAGGGAACAAAAGATAAATTGAGTGTGCACCATTCTGTAGCAGTTATAGAGGCATGGGAGGGAGATTTTGGCTGTAGCGTGGGGTAGGGAAAATTATTTTCAATGAATTTAACATGCCTAGATGTGTAGACTTTGGAAGTGGAGGGGTCAAAACAATAGTAGGCACTTTGAGTGGGGGAGTAACCAATGAAAATGCACGGGGTAGCATGGACCGAGGCCGGGAAGGTTGGTTGTGGAACGGAGGAGGTGAGTTCTTCATGATTAATGAGTTTTTCATGTAAAGATTCAAAGGTAATGAGAGTGTCACGAGCCCGAACTGCATCAATGATAGGTTTGTAGGTTTCTTGGTTTAAACCTTTAAGTATTTTAGCAATAATGTCCTCATTATCCATAGGTTTACCCATAAGGGAGAGTTGGGTGGTACAAGCCTTTATAGCTTGCATATAGTCGGTGATGCTTTGATTGTTTTGAGTGAGGTTGTCAAGACGGTTTTTGATTTGTAGAAGGTGTCCACGAGATGGGTTGGCATAGGTAGTGGCTAGAATAGTCCATGCTTCGTGAGAAGTAGTGGCTTGGATAATGAGAGGAGCAATATTAGGTGATAAAGTACCAATAAGAGCACCTATGATTAGTTTATCTTGACGTTGCCAAGTAAAATAAGCTGGGTTGGGTGTGGTTTTGGAATCTGTGGTAACGGTTTCGGGTGGGGTTTTATGGCTGCCATCTACATATTTCAAGAGATCATAGCCAAAGAGAATGGAGTGGATTTGAGTTTTCCATGGAAGGTAGTTGTCAGGAGTAAGTTTAATGCAATTATTGAAGTTGACAAGAATGAAGGGTTGGGATGGGTCTGAAACATTGGGAATGTTGTGATCAGTGCCTGCCATGGTAACAAAAATGGTGGTGGGCGTGGGTTTTGAAAGAAAAAGAGAGGAAAGGGATCAATGCTGTGATACCATATAAGAGTTTGAATAATGATTGATATGTTGTTGATATTGACAGAGGCTATTTATAGCTAAGTACAAAGACTAGAAGCATACACTATACAAGATATTATAGAATATACAAAGGAATATTCTATCAAACTAAGGAGAAGATTATAGCTATTAATTACAAAGATAACATGTAACTGAAGATAATGTAGCATAATCAACGTGATATGATATAACATGTAACTGAAGATAATGTAGCATAATCAACGTGATATGATATGATCTTCATCAGCAACTACATAGATAAACCCAAGTAAAGAAAGAATGATATTCTAATTAGATGCGTAGGGGATTAAACCTCTTGCACTATTTATTGGTCTTTTAGAAATACAAGAGGAATGCCAAGTTAGCTTACATGGATCCATATCAGTGTCCAGGTGCCAGACTTCGATACTCCTCTACACGTTTTAATAATATATATTGAGTTGAGATATCCAAATCATGTTATTAAGGATAGGTCTAGCCCATAAAAAAAATATAAAAATTGCTATATGGATAAATAGGTCATATTATATTAACAAATCTCCTTATGTAGTAATCTCATTTCATGAAGAACATGATACTATATTTATACTGTGACGCTATTTACCGTCCGTATTTTACTAACACCAGGCCCGTCCCTGGGGCTGGGCAGGAGGGGCCCCCGCCCAGGGCCCAAGGAAGGAAAGCCCAAAATTCACTTCAGTTGTGCACGTATGCTTTAAAAAAACTTAAACAGTTGAATGTAAAAGACAGGCCCATTTCAATTACACTCCTCGATACTCCCACAGGCCACAACTGTTCCATCTTCTCCCCTTACCAAATTAAAATTTGGAAAATTTCCATGTAGATGAATTCCTTCCCAAACAGAGAATTCTTCCATCTTCAATTAAATCCCCCCTTTTTCTGTCTTTTAGACTCTTAAAATCTCTACCTCTTCCAATTTTTCTTTTCCAATTTCCACTCTTATTTAATCAGCCAATCTTTTAAATTCTAATTAATCTTGACAATTGAAAATGATTTCCCCCATAAACGATAATTTCTTGTTACAATTTCTTATCGAATTAAATTCACATATAAATTAGGCTCCTTCCATGAACTCCATATCTCACCAATTTCATTCGTTCTTCTGGTTTTTTTTTTCAATACATTGGGCTCGAAATTATGATAATTTGGCAAATTTTGGGAATTTCATTATTCGATTCCTAAACCCTAGCAAAGAATTCAATTTTTGACAGCCAATGTGTTGGATGTAAAACAACAATCTAGGAAATTCGTCTTCACTCTACAGTAATTTGGGTAATAGGGTAATCGATCGTACTTTTTTTCCGACGTTTTAGATGAATTTGATCTATAATAAATTAAAGTTGTTTGTATTTTTTTTCTCATTATTGTAATGCTGATATGTTTTAATTGAGAATTCTGTTGTTTTTCGGGGTTGATTTGGTTTACTTGATATAAATTCTAGAAATGATTTTTTTTGAACGATGAAACTGGAGTTTTCTTGCCTACTTGCATAAAATTCAATTGTGTGGCATTCGCGTTATACTTTAAACAGTAAAATTGCAAATAGAGAAGTGTAGAAGGGTAGTTTTGGTTGATGATTGATACTGACTTGTTATGCAATATTGTGTTTTCTAAATTAATACTCTTAAGTACTAGTGAGAAGTTCAGAACTTTGAGCTCCTCTGTTCTTTTTTATTATTATTTATCGATAAACTGATTTTTTTGTGATGTTGATATGTAAAATTTTCATATTTGCAAATTTAGGAGGTGATTCTTTAATGTTTCAGTTGATCTTGATATGCGATTCTTAAGTGTATTTTTAGAAGTTCTATTGGATCGTTTTACGTACACTTGAAATGTAGACTTTCATAATTTATAAATTAACTTCGAAGTTGGGAAGGGCCCATATTTCTGAGTTCGCCCAAGGCCTTCAAAATGTCAGGAACGGGCCTGACTAACACCACCTGTATTTTTATATGGTTTTCTTTTACTTATTTATCCCTCCTCTTCCTTTAACCTACTGTCACCACCACCACTACCGCCGCCACCACCTGCAGCCAACTCCCCCCCCTCCCTTCCTCCTCCCTTCCTTCTCCCTTCTCTTTCCTCCTCCCTTCTTCCCTGCCAGTGCCAGCAGCGACAGCAGCTACACCTCCGACAGCAGCCACCACCGCGGGCCCCTTCTTTTTCTTCCTCTTCCTCCTCCCTTGACCGTCACTCTCCTCCCTCATCCTCTGCACCAGCATCCATCGGAGCCTAGCCTACCTCCAAGCTCCACCTGATGCCCCACCTACTTCTCTTCGTCTTCCTACTCCCTTCCTCCTTCCTTCTCACAAGCCACATGTTTTCCTTTAAAAAAAATCACCGTTCACATGGAATTAAATCATTTTTCGGTTTCACTGACCATCTTTCTTCGATTCAAATTAAACAAATGGGAAAAGTTCCATCATGGTGGAACCAAAAAAAAGTGAAAGATTATTTATATTCAACGACACGCATACATTACTTTTGAAAGCCTAAAAATGAGTGGTGGGAACATATAGTCGTTTTATATTTGCAAAAGCAGTCGGTTTGGTTTATCAGACTTGTCCCTTCGGGATTAGATTTGGTGCCACCAACTGCTTAAGAACTTATGTCACAATGAAAATTGATTAAAATATTATATCTCAACTTAAATATCATACAAAATACTTGGCCAATGATTGATTTAAAATAGGATTTTGAGATCTATATATTATCTTAGGGTCATTAATTCCATTGTTATATATTTGGTATACTACTTATTTACGGGTTTGTACATCCAACTCTAAAATATACATATCACTTTCTCATGTAGAGAGCCCGATGTAATTATACTATACCACTCTTGTGTCCAGTTCCAGGATCATAATAGAATTGCAAAAAGTTATCTAATTAGATGCTTAGGGGATTAAACCTCTTGCACTATTTATTGGTCTTTTAAAAACACAAGAGGAATGCCAACTTAGCTTACATAGCGCCATATCAGTGTCCACGTGCCAGGCTTCGGTACTTCTTTATACGTTCTAATAATATACTAGTATTTTTGGCCCGGGCGGTGCCACGGGCAGTTACAATTATCAAATATGTTATTATTCATAAGTTTCATAATTGATTTTATTAGTTTTTCGTAATTTTCTTTCTAGTGCGAAATTGAAAAATGGACATTATGGCATGATAAGTTGTTTAGAAAAACTTCCAAAGAATTGAGGATCTAAAAGAACAATGTCAATGGAAATGGGGTAAGAGAATGTTATTACCTTAATAAAAGTGTTAGAGATCAAAAAGCTTGTCTATGTCTTTATAGTTACATATAATTATAAGACTTTATTATGTTTTACTTTGAAATATTAAACATTGAAAGTGTATCGGATTGGTGGTTAAACTCTCACATTTCATTTCAAAAGTCATGTTTTCTATTCTTAGTAGTTACACATTGTTATTTTTTAATGAGACCATAAAAGTATTAGAAGCTTGAGAAGAGTGCCACGTGGTACCGTTCCTTTGATATATTTGTATAGATATTGACCTGAGATAAATAGGTCATATTAACAAATCTCCTTATGCACTAATCTCATTTCATGAAAACCATGTTATATTTATCATGTGACGCTATTTACCGCCCGTATTTTACTAACACCACCTGTTTTTTTTATATGGATAAATAACCAATGTTATGAAAGAATATATAAAATTGATGCAAGGTTTGGCACGGCACAACCTCCAAACACTCAAGCAGAAGACTTTCTTAATTGACGTTAAAAAGAGAGAAACATAAAACAAAGTGAAAAGATTGCTCTTCTACCTAGCTTCAACTTCGATACTGCAAAGACTACAAAGTTGCAAGGAAAAAGGGAGAGAAGCAAAGGGCAAGATATAAAAAGAAAAGGAGCACCAAATCATGCAAAATGACACCATTTTGCGTGTCTTATATCAATCTTTATGTTACATAGAGACGACTATGAGACTGAGGTGGGTACTGCTGGTTTTATGAAGGGTGAGTAAAGCCCTCGATAATGATAATCATGTTGGAGTTTTTAGTAGAAACTTTAAGTTTGTTTCAAAAGAAAAGAATATATACCAGTGTTCTGGGATTCTCTAAGGGACACAACAACACAATTACTTCTCCTCTTCTTCTTTCTCCTCAATTATTCAGGGCAATATTCAAGATCGTTCTCAATCTATTTTTCTGTCAACACCGAAAATGCAGAGACCGTGTATCGTTGGAGGTTGATTGTTGTGAGTCCGTGTGTTGTTGCGGGGCAAATTCAACTTTAGGGCAGTAATCTTCTCACGCCACGGTTGTCAATTAAGTGTATCAATTTAGTTACCAGTTTTCGTTCCTACAAATCATATGGGCATTGTTTGAGCAGGATGAGGACCACGAGCATCCAACTGAGGCACACTGCCAGGAATACGAGGACGGTCATTCTGCTAGCTGTAGCTACTGCTCGATAATAGTGATGGTCTTCCAGGCAGCTTGTGAAATTCAGAAAAGCGAATATCAATAATCAAATTAGATCATAGAATCAAAATCTAATTTATTAACAATACTGAGAAATTGTTTCTAGTTCAATGTCAATACCAAATTGCTAGATGATACCACAATTGGAACACATAAAGCACCACGATTAAAGAGGAACACCGTACACTCCAGAACCATGCATATATATATATATATATATATATATATATATATATATATATATATATATATATATATATATGTAAGAACCAGTGGCGGATGGAGGTTTAGTCATGGTGGGTCACGTGACCCACCATTATTAAAAAAAAATGAAGTAATTTTCTATAAAAAAAAAAAAAAAAAGGTAGAGTACAGTGAGGAGTAAAGTCTTCTGAGTTCTGACACATAGTCTCTCTCCTCTCTCTTTTTTCACGTTTCAGTCTCTCTCCTCTGTCTCTCTCTTTTTTTTACTTTTCAGTATCTCCCCTCTCTCTTCATTCTCTCTCCTCTCTTTCTCTGTCTTCACTTTACCTTCCTCTCTCTTCAGTACAAAGAACCAAAAATTCGTGGTCTTAATGGTGACTACTTTCGCTGGCAGATTGAAATTGGCAGCACGAATCCCTTATTCCCTTTCAAGATTTCAATTTGTAATCCGCTTGTCAATCTGTATGTTAGACTTTCCATTTCGCCTAAAATATGAATTTTGTTGTTCAAATTTTTAGTTTCATGGATTTAGGGTTCTGTTTTTGCATTCGTTTTTTGTTGATTTTTGGCTCAATTAATGCTTCAATTTGTTGTATTTGAAGTTTGGTTTGGTTATTCGAAAGATTAATTTTGGTGTTTGAAGATGTTTCATTTCTACAGAATTTGATTTGGGGGTTTTTCTTTTGAAGCAAGACTTGGGGTTTCAATGGCGGGGGCAAAGAAAATGGTAGACAAGAATGGGAAGAATGGTGATGAGTAGCAACAAATTGCTATCGGCAGCAATGGTGGTGGGCTGTCATGGTTGCTCTACTAGCAATCAACACCAAGACTAGTTGGAGTTCCTTTCTTGGGCTCAATTATCGAACCTCAATCGAAGTAAACAAGTGTGTAATTTCTCTCTCTCTCGATCTTGGATTTCCCGAACTTTTGCATTTCCTAATAATTGATGTGGGATGAGTTGTCTTTGAAATTTATTGTTGTTAATTTATATTATTATGGTAATTGCTGATATAACATATATTATTGGTGTAAATTTATTGTTGTTATATTATTGACTTATTATTGTTATATTTATTGTTGTTAATTTAATTTGTTACAGTGGCTAATTGGTGAATGATGATTATGACGTTATGAACATTGGATTAGCTTTGAAGGTTTGATTGATTGTGTTCGAGTAACGCACTAAAACCCTTGTTTTAGGATTTTTAGAATTGGACCTATCAATTATCATGTGAAGTTTTCGGAGAGACCATGAATGAGCCTTTGGTTTTATGTGTTGTATGTGCTGGTGGAATTAGTTGGAGATGGATAGAATTCCCTCTAATGAGAAATTATATGGAATCGTTATGGGTGTGTGTATCCGAACCCGTACCCGTATCCGAACCCCCCGTATCCGTCTATGTGCAACCTAGTCGATAGTGACCCACCATTTATAAATTCCTGGATCCGCCGCTGGTAAGAACAATACATAAGTTGAAATAGCTGTTTGTATTCTCCACAAATCATACCTTACATTTTACTAGTTATACTTCTAGAGGCATGAGCAATAAAGAGCAGAATATTAGACATTTTCTCAGAACAGTAGTGGTGGCAAGCTTCAACCAAAAATAGAGAGGTTATAACTTATAACAATATGACCAACCATAAATTTAATATTTGAGAAAAATATGCATGGCTCACATCCTGGAGATAAAAGCATCCACAGGATAGGGAATAAAATGTGAATAAGATAACAGGTGACATACACCAAAATTTCATATTTATAAATTATAATGGCACTCTCATCCATCAAAACAGGAAGACTATCAGCTAGAATTGCTTTCTATTAATACATATTTTTGTACATGGGGCACCATGGAACACTGCGGTCGAGACAGCATACTTTTGGCAAAAATCATTCTTTCAGTTTCTCTGTCCCAAGGCAATCTTACCAACTACTAGCAATATCAGCAATTTTAAAGCCAACCTGTTCGCAGTCGGAACTTTCAACCTATATAAAGATACCAACCGACATTTCGATGGAATACAGAATTTTTCCAGTTGCAGCAAGTGATCTTGGCATGGATCATGAATCATTTTTTGCAGAACTCTCATGAATATCACTCAATTTAATCATGTATCACCTCCTTAACAATAAAGGCATCAAGGAAGATGCTCCAAAAGTAACATCTCATATAATCTCAGACATGATTGGTAAGGCAGCTGCTTAATTAATATAGATTTTTCAATCACCAATGACTGCAAAACCCGGAGTCTTCAAGGTGTTCAATCAGGCAAAGAATATGAGAATTCTGATACATAGATGTGAATATGATTCTGCCAAATGGGTTTCAGTAACATACCTAACTAATGAAAGGACACAAATACTACTAGTGTTCAATAACAGCAAACTACGACATACTAGGATCACCAAATGCTTCCGAACACCTGGATCAGCATAATTAACTTTGTAACAAGCTATCGAGGTGCAGTGTACACCTGCTGGGATGTGTCATATTGTTGATAACCAGGCTGAGGTTGGGGAGACAAGGTTTTGCCATATGCAACAGGTGCACCAGTAGAAGCACCAGCATATCCACCACATCGAGGAGCAACCATCATAACCACGTTGTGCTGAACATGGCCTTGTCGTGCCACAGCACGTGCAGCACTATAAACTTGTGGTTCGGCCTCTGCAGCATAAGCTGATGGATCTACTTGGCCCTAGTAATATGCAGCAGCATTAGTAGCAGATGGATCAGTATAGCTTGGTTGTGCTGTTGTTGGGTATTGACCATATCCAGTGGTTGATCCAGCGGTTTGCGCATAACCTGCAGCCTGTTGCTCGTATGCAGAAACGGGCTATCGTTAAATAGTTGTTGTGGTGTATAGCCTCGTCCAGCATAAGGTTGTTGAACTTGCTGCATTGGAGCCTGTGTATCATATTAGTTAACAACAAAAAGAATAGAAAAGTGTCAAGCTAAACTTACAGTCACTGGGAACAGTTATCTCAATCTCCATAGATCCAGAGGCAAAAGCAATGTCACAAGAAACAATTGTAATAATAAGAACTTTTTGTTGGAAAAGACCTATTAAAAATTTAAAATAGCCATTTTGTTGGAAAATACCTAATAAAAACTTTTTTGTTTAAAAAGACCTATTATAATACTTCCCTTTGTTACATAAGACCACCTCAATATTTTTGGGACAAAAAGTCAATTTTATGACATTGACTTTTCTTCCCCTCATCTTCTCATTAAATGACACCAACATATTTTTTTCTATCATAATTCCTTGATCCTACCAAACCCTTTCCTCTTGCTTCCCATTTTAAGGGATTATGGTAGGAAAAAAAGAATAGGTTGATCTCATTCATTGAGAAAGGGAGGCGAAGCAAGTCAATATTGGAAAAATTGACTTTTTGGGCGGAAAATATTGATGTGGTCTTAAGTAACAAAGGAAAGTATTATAATAGGTTTTTTTCAACAAAATAGTTTTTATTACGTTGTTATTGTCCAACCCCGATATGATTGCTTTGATGAGTAACGGGAATAGATTGTGATTGGATAGGTTTGGTAATGCCGAAAAAATGTTTGTTATACCTAAAAGCATATGATATGGGGTTAATTTGGGTTTTTTAGTACAAGGAGGCACAATGGGAGCCCAAAACTGAAGTCAATGGTGTTTGGTGAGGAATTGGGCATAATGGATCCAGTGACATGATTGTTCAATCCCCATAGGATTGCTTTGATGAGTATTGGGATTGTATTGTGATTGAGAGAACATCATCCACTTAATAGGTTTGGTCATACCCAAAATATGTTTGATCATTACCTAAAATCTGTATGATATGGGGTTAATTAGGTAATGACCTAAACGTTTTGGTAATAACATATATAGTGGGTGTATTACGTCATCACCAAAATATCTTAAGTAATTACTCAAACCCTTCATTAACTTGCACAAAAAACAAGTGACATTACACTACATTGGAGATGATTCTTTTCAGATATTGTTCAACTATTCCAATACGTTGTTCACATAAACATTCTATCGATGAACATTTCATATCACCAAAGTCATTAAATTCAATCATTTGAATGCAAAAGAAAAAGGAAAAAATGCAACGTTTTACCCCGATGCAAACTTATCATATAAGCCACATAAAATCTCATGGATTAAGTTATCAATAACCCACATCTTAACCATACAATTCCCTCATCATATATGTTATAATCACATGATTTGAGGCCATTGCCCAAGACAATTATTATTTTAGGTAATAACCTAAATTGGTTTAGATAATGACCTAAACGTTTTGGTAATATTCTAATCTAATCATATGATTACCTAACATATACAATGGTTATATTAGATCATGACCAAAAGGTCCAAAATATCTTTAGTAATTACCTAAACCCTGCATTAACTTGCACAAAAAACAAGTGACATTCCACAACAATGAAGATGATTCTTTTTAGATATTGTTCGACCATTCTAATCCGCTGTTCACATAAACATTCTATCGATGAACCTTTCATACCACCAAAGTCATTCAATTCAAATAGTTGAAAGTAAAAGAAAAAGGAAAAAATACAATGTTTTAGCCCGATGCAATCTTATCATGTAAACCACTTAAAACCTAATGGATTACGTTTTCGATAACCCACATCTTAACCATACAATTCCCTCATTATATATGTGAGAGTCATATGATTTGAGGCTAATACCCAGGAAAATTATTGTTTTAGGTAATGCCTTAAAATAGTTTAGGTAATGACCTAAACGTTATGGTAATATCCTAATCTAATTAGGTGATTACCTAACATATATAGTGGTTTTATTAGGTCATGACCAGAATATATTTATTAAATACGTAAACCCTACATTAACGTGCACAAAAAAACAAGTGACATTCCACTACAGTAGAGATGATTATTTTTAGAGATTTTTCGACCATTCCAATATGCTGTTTACATAAACATTCTATCGATGAACTTTTCATATCACCAAAGTCATTCAATTCAATCATTTGAAAGCAAAAGAAAAAGGAAAAAAAAAATGCAACGTTTTACTCCGATCAAATCTTATCATATAAGCCACATAAAACCTCATGGATTACGTTATTAATAACCCACATATTAACCATACAATTCCTCCATCATATATGTTAAACATGATTTGAGGCAATTGCCCAAGATAGTTTTTATTTTAGGTAATGCCACATATAAGCCACATAAAATATCATGGATTAGGTTATCAGTAACCCACATCTTAACCATACAATTCCCTCATCATATATGTTATAGTCACATGATTTGAGGCCATTGCCCAACACAATTATTGTAATACCCCTCATGATTGCTTTAAAGGGATTTAGCAGGCTACTCATTCCAACAAGATGCATCTTTCTTTTAGGGAGCTCATTTCCTTAGTTACTCCACAGTTCAGCGTGCTTGGCTGGGAGTAGTTCAGGGATGGGTGACCTCCTGGGAAGTTTCTCAGAGTGCGCATGAGTGAGGACAAAATGTGCCGGAATAACTTGTGTTGGTTATTGAGGACAGTTGTTGGCCCTGGATGCGCATTGGAGACAATATACTCGACTCCGTATGGGTCGGGGAGTTACAATTATTATTTTAGGTAATGGTCTAAGTTGGTTTAGGTAATGATCTAAACGTTTTTTTAATATTCCAATCTAATTAGGTGATTACCTAACATATAGAGTGGTTGTATTAGGTCATGACCGAAATATCTTTAGTAATTACCTAAATCATGCATTAACTTGCACAAAAAACAAGTGACATTCCACTACAATGGAGAGGATTCTTTTTAGAGATTGTCCAAACATTTCAATACGCTGTTTACATAAACATCCTATCGATGAACATTCCAGATCACCAAAGTCACTCAACTCAATCATTTGAAAGTAAAAGAAAAAAGGTAAAAAAATGCAATGTTTTACCCCGATGCAATCTTAGCATATAAGCCACATAAAATCTCATGGATTAGGTTATCAATAACCCACATCTTAACCATACAATTCCCTCATCATATATGTTATAGTCACATGATTTGAGCCTTGAGGCCATTGTCTAAGACAATTATTATTTTAGGTAATAACCTAAAATGGTTTAGGTTATGATCTAAACGTTTTGGTAATATTCCAATCTAATTAGGTGATTATCTAACATATATAGTATTTGTATTAGGTCATGACCAAAATATCTTTGGTAATTACCTAAACGCTGCATTAACTTGCACAAAAAACAAGTGACATTCCACTACAATGGAGAGCATTCTTTTTAGAGATTGTTCGACTATTCCAATACGCTGTTTACACAAACATTCTATAGATTAACAATCCATATCACCAAAGTCATTCAACTCGATTATTTGAAAGCAAAAGAAAAAAGGAAAAAATGCAATGTTTTACCCCGATGCAATCTTATCATATAAGCCACATAAAATCTCATGGAATACGTTATCAATAACCCACATCTTAACCATACAATCCCCTCATCATATATGTTATAGTCACATAATTTGAGGCAATTGCCCAACATAATTTTTATTTTAGTTAATGTCCTAAAATGGTTTAGGTAATGACCTAAATATTATGGTAATATCCTAATCTAATTAAGTGATTACCTAGCATATATAGTGGTTGTATTAGGTCATGACCAAAATATCTTTAATAATTACCTAAACCCTGCATTAACTTGCACAAGAAACAAATGACATTCCACTGCAATGGAGAGGATTCATTTTAGAGATTGTTCGACATTCCAATACGATGTTCGCATAAACATTATATCGATGGACATTTGATAAGCTGTCGTACACCTGTCAAAAATAATTCCTGCAAAACCTTCTAACAATGTAGTAGGGTAAGTAGGGTCGAATCCACAGAGAGATGGTTGTTTTAATCTAGCTTCTAATGCATGGAGAAACTAAACAAGATCAGGAATATTGAATTAAAGTTCTAAACTAATCAAACTACGAAAAGCAAACTAAAAAGGATCCAGGGCAATGGTTTACCACGTTTATAACTATAATCTATCAAAATATCATCAATGGTTCAATGAATCAGATATCTAGAGCACATGTTAATCCTACGGTCGGGCCTTAACGCTCTCAAATCAACATATGCTAGTACGGTCGCTCTACATAATCAGATTTGCTAATTGTAGGTAAGCCTCTAAAGAGTACTATCTCTCGATCTGTGACTCAATATTAGCAATATTTAATCAGACAATTGATCAGATTGCAAGATTAATAATATAAACACTAATCAATTAGAGATATCAATAACTAATCAAACCATTAATAAACATCCATCGAGAATTATAGCATATAAACATGGATTCCCAAACCCTAGAATATAAACTACTCAATCATGAAATAAATACAGAAATTTAAATCTACAAAGAAAAGCATGATCCAAGAAATCAATGAAAGAAAAGAGATGAATATTATAAACTCGTGAATTAATGAAGAAAAGAGAAACTAGGGTTTGCAATGAAAAACTAGAGAGAAAAGAAAGAAGGAAACTAAAGCTAAACCTAAGAATACAAAATATAATGTCAGAAAAAGAGGTAGCGGATCTTTTGGGGAGAGAGAGAAGACCTATTTATAGTTTTTACAAAACCGGCTAAAAAAAGGCAAATAAACCCGTCTCGAGAAACCGCCCGGTTGACAGGGCGAAATCCGCCCGGTCGGGCGACGGTGATTAAGGAACTACGACAGAAAAGCAAATCCGCCCGGTCGGGCGCGCAAGCGATTTTGGCTCCTTTCTCGCCCGGTTGACCGGGCTAACATGCCTGAAAATTTCATTTCGCCCGGTCGACCGGGCGGGAAAACAGTGATTTTTGCGTCAACTTGCGAAGGCTGTATCTCTCGAACCAGAAGTCCATTTGGGGCGTGTGACCTATTGTTGGAAAGCCCTTCAAGTCTAGTTTCCAACCCAACTGGAATTTCTTGATTCGGAGAAGCACATCAAAAGTTATGATCAGAAGAGTATACATGACTCCTTTTTCACATTTCTTCTAATGATTTTCCGCTTCGTTTTCGCTCAAACTCGTACTAAGACGTATCCATACTATCCTTATGCATCGTAGCTTATTTCCAAGTGCTCCTATCCTCAAGCTCAGCTAAATATACTCCAAATACGTTCTCATTACCTGAAATTCATCAAAAACAAGAAAACATACCGAATAGGAGTAGAATAACATAACTTAAGAATATGATGCAATAATGAACCTAAAAATGAACCTAAATGCTCTAAAATGCAACCTAAATGCACCTTAAAACTATATGTAAATATGATTTATCAACATTCCATATCACCAAAGTCATTCAATTCAATCATTTGAAAGCAAAAGAAAAAGGAAAAAAATACAACGTTTTACTCCGATGCAATTTTATCATGTAAACCATTTAAAACCTCATAGATTAGGTTATTATTAACCCACATCTTAACCATACAATTACCTCATCATCTATGTTATAGTCACATGATTTGAGGCCTTTGCCCAAGACGATTATTATTTTAGGTAATGCTGTTAAATGGTTTAGGTAATGACCTAACTGTTATGGTAATATCCTAATCTAATTAAGTGATTATCTATAATATATAGTGGTTATATTAGGTCATGACCAAAATATCCTTAGTAATTACCTAAACCCTGCATTAACTCGCACAAAAAACAAGTGACATTCCACAACAATGGAGATGATTCTTTTTAGAGATTGTTCGACCATTCCAATCCACTGTTCACATAGATATTCTATCGATGAACCTTTCATATCACCAAAGTCATTCAATTCAATTATTTGAAAGCAAAAGAAAAAGGAAAAAATGCAACGTTTTAACCCGATGCAATCTTATTATATAAACCACTTAAAACCTCATGGATTAAGTTATCAATAACCCACATCTTAACCATACAATTTCTTCATCATATACGTTATAGTCACATGATTTGAGGCCATTACCCAAGACAATTATTATTTTAGGTAATGACCTAAAATGTTTGGTTATATCCAAATGTAATTAGATGATTACCTAACATATATAATGGTTATGTTAGGTCATGACCAAAATATCTCTATTAATTACCTAAACCCTGCATTAACTTGCACAAAAAAAATTGACATTCCACTACAATGGAGAGGATTCTTTTGAGAGATTGTTTGACCATTTCTATCCGTTGTTCACATAAACATTATAACGATGAACCTTTCCTATCACAAAAGTCATTGAATTTAATCATTTGAAAGCAAAAGAAAAATTCATAAAATGCAATGTTTTACCCCGATGCAATCTTATCATATAAACCACATAAAATTTCACGGATTAGGTTGTCAGTAACCCACATCTTAACCATACGATTCCCTCATCATATATGTTATAGTCACATGATTTGAGGCCATTGTGCAATACAATTATTATTTTAGGTAATGACCTAAAAGTTTTGGTAATATCCTAATCTAATTAGGTGATTACCTAACATATATAGTGGTTATGTTAGGTCATGACCAAAATATCTTTAGTAATTACCTAAACCCTGCACTAACTTGCACAAAAAACCAGTGACATTCCACTGCAATGGAGGTCCCGAAAATGCTGTAAATTTGTTTCGCCTAATTGCTAAACTAAAGTATATATATTCTATGCATCAAATGTAACCCAATAAAAGTGTGAAGTGCATTGATTTGTTGCAATTATCTCACACACCTTAATTTTATTCTTGGTCATGTTCAAAATGTGTTTAGTAATTACCAAAATATCTTTAAGTTTGGTCATGTCCAAAATATCTTTAGTAATTACCAAACTACTGCAATACCTTAGACTAAAACCAGCTCAACCTCCCATGGAGGTCGCGAAAAAGCTGATTTTTTTTTGCATCAAAGCTAAACTAAAGTATGAAATACTCAAATGTAACCACAAATCGTCGCATAAAAGTGTGAAGTGCAATCATTTAGAGCAATTTGATCACTAATACCGTCATTTTATTTTCCCTAAAACCCTGGATTTTTTTGGGGGAGGTTTCACAATGGAGGTGAAGGTTTGCGGCGAAATGGAGGTGAAGAATGGGTCCAAATGGAGGAACAAGATGGAAGATAGGGTCGAAATTGAGGAAGAAGGTGGAAGAATGGGTCGAATTTGGGAGAAATTCTGTTGAGAATGGTGGAGTTGGTGAAGAACATGAAGAACAAGGAGGAGAGAGAAAATGGATAAAAAAAATGTGGCTCCAAAATTTTTTTCCAAACGTGAATTACTGTTTGGAAGCTGAAAAAACGTGAATTACTGTTTGGAAGTTGAAAAAAAAATTCGGATTTTTCAATTTTTTTAAAAAAAATTGTTTTTTCGATTTTCAGAAATTAATTTCATATATATTGGTAAATAAAAAAAATGAAAAGAAATAAGTTTTGGCAATTAAAAGAAAAGAAGAGAGGTCCATTAACAAAAATGGGTGGCTCACATTCATTTGTCTCAATGGTTTTTTTTTTTTTTTTTTTTTTATATAAAAAGACCATGGTAGAATCATTCAGTATTTTTTTTTTGCAGGACTTTTTATCTCAAGTTCTCGTAAACCCTTGTCCAATTTCCCAACAATGGGAAAAAACAAGGAAAATGTGCTAAAATTTTCGAGAAATTTTGTTCCCAACCACCCAAAATAGTTTCTTTCTTTTTTGGTGGGTCCCTCCAATAACTAAATTTTCATTCTTGACATGTGATGTTATGTGCATGTCTATATAATAGAACGGGTGTATGTTTATGTAAATCATACACCAATATAAACCAAGCACAGCCAGAGTGAGAGAGAAAGAGAGATAGAGTGATGGAAAAAGCATTAAACAGGCAGAAAGTGCTTCTACAGCACCTCAATCCCACCTCTCCTCAACTTCATGATCTTACTTTCTCTGTAAGTTCATATTCTACACATTTTGTATTTTTATAAATTTACAATTCAGTTCAGTTTCAAAAAATAAAGAAAAATGAATATGATTGCTGGTTTTTGTTGGGTCCTAAAGTTTGAATTTTGAAGTGGGTGTATCTTAGTTGTGATATTGGGAGAAAATGTTAATTCATCTTAGAGATGTACACTTGTACATTAAGTGGCATTTTCGTAAATAGAATGTTATTGATATTAAGTCGTAGGGGTCAAATATTAAGTCGTGATTTTTTCTTATTTGAAAATATATTAAAAAGAAGAAAATCACGAATTAATCTCCAACTCATACGACTTAATATTCGTAATATATATTTGTGAAAATGCCACTTGATATACAAAATACATTTCCGAGATGAACCGACGCTCCCTCGTGGTATTTGAACTTTGAAGATTTTTTTTAAGGTGAAAATTTATCAAGGAATCTATGAGGGTGAAGAGAAATGGTGTCTTTAGTTATAACTATACATAATCAGTGTTTTGTTATATGCAACCTTCAATTGTAAAATTGTAATGATAGATAGGAGTTATGTGTTAACGGCTCGTTTGGTAGTCGTTAATAAATGGTGGTAATGGAAATGAGTTTTAAGTGTAATGTTACAAGGGAACCACCCTTAAAATTTCCATAGGGAGACAATTTCAACTCCCAAGTTTGTGTTCTTTTCTACCCGAGGAAGCAATCTCACCCCTAACCTTGTGTTTTTTTCTCCAAGGGAAGCATTTTTCATTACCACTCATTACCACTTTGGATGGGAATGAAAATTTAAGAAGAAAAATAGACATTTTAGGATAAATTAGCATTACCATGGGAATGAACATACCGAGCCTAAATCTGATATGTAGCAATTGTTTCTACTAGACTTATCAGAAGTATACACAACCTAAAAATTTGGTTTTTGACCAAAACTTTTCCACATATAACCCAATTTTTTGTCTAGAGCCAAACAACCCTATAGATTTCGGATCAAATTCGACCTGTTTTGTGTGATTCAATCCAACCTGAAAACTTGTGCATTTTATGTAATAAAAGGAGATTATAAAGTTTTCCTTAACGAATAACTTCAGCTATTTTGGTTTTATTGACATCATTTGTATGGTTGGAATTGGCCCAAATGATTGTTTTTTAATGGTTTCTATTTAGAATGCATATTTTTTGTATTCATCAAGTCAATGCTATATTCTTCTATTCAGAACTGGAAAGGTCATACAATTCCTTAACTATTGGCTTAACTTGAAATTGAAGGCCTTGAGTCTTGAGCAAGTATTGTCCAACTTGGTCGGTAAATGACCCGACCCAAAAGTAATATAAACTACAAAATAATCTAACCAGAACCCAACTGACCCCTTTGATTAGTGTATGTCTTATTTTTGATAACAAAGAAGTGCAGATAGTTTAATGAGCCAACTTATGGGATTAAGTTTTATGAATATTGTTTGTCATCCGGTATTAACCAAATTCTCCATTGTCAAAGATTGTCTTCTGGTTTAGGTTGGAGTTTATAAGTTATAACGGCCTCACATTCTTGCGTGAAGCATTCCCTAATTACCTGCTTAAGGATTTTGGAAGCTACTATACAATTGCATAGGAAGATAACATTCATATTCCAAATAGTTCATACTTTTTTGAACTGCCAATGATAGTTGGTGCTGTTGATCGAGTAATACTTTCTTAACATATCCAAGTACATTGCGAAAATTGTGATGCTAAGACTAAAACTAATAAAAATTACCATGCCATTTGTTAGGAAGAAGTTGAACCTCTTTTCTTATTGGGTTTATTTTGATATTGCATCAATGCACTCTTTTCATAACTCAAAATAACTTGATTTGTTCCCCTTTGTTTTTTTTCTTGTTCCATATTTTGGGTTACTGATCTACAAAGTAGACTTCGGTTTGCTCTTCCGGAGATGATGGGGCGTATCAAAGAAATGCTGCTTTCGAAGATGATGTTGTAATTGTTGCGTAAGTAACCTATCATTGCTCTTGGAGCTGTTGGTTGTTGTGGCATGTATCATGCATGTGGCTTGTTTAAATTTCTTCATGTTATTGTGAACTTATTTGCTTCTAATATTGTTAGAATTCATGAGATATCTTCAATTGTGGTGTGGGTATTGTATAGCAAAAAAAAAAGCACAAGCAGAGAATATATCCCTGTCAAAATGTTGGCCATTTATGTCCATCTCTTTCTTTTCTTTTTAACTGAATGAGACTTAACTACATGCCACTGAACAGTGCTTGTCGAACTCCAATATGTAAAGCAAAACGTGGTGGTTTCAAAGACACACTCGCTGATGATCTTCTTGCTCCTGTATTGAAGGTGATTGCAGTCATTTCTCTCATGCAACAACCTTATTGAAATTAGATTTTGTATAATAATTAAGATCATAACTCTTAACTTATAATATCAACTACAGGCATTGATACAGAAGACAAATGTAAAACCCTCTGAGGTTGGGGATATTGTGGTGGGTACTGTTCTAGCCCCAGGTTCAGCAAGAGCAATGGAGTGCAGGATGGCAGCATTCTATGCTGGTTTTCCAGGTCAGTGTAGTAGTTAATTAAGTACTTGAATCAATGCTTGCTTGCTGAAATTTTGTTGTGGTACTTTATGGGATCAAGCTGAAACTATTTTGCGACCCATTACAGTTTCTATTTCTACTGAAATAAGTGTTTAATCTCAGTAAAAACCTTTTCTTAATGAAAATACTCTAGACCTTTGATATACCTCTGCTCTAATTTTGATACTACAGGTAGAAACTATTAAGGTTCTTAACAGCTGTTGGAGTGTACGTAGCATAATCGTGTGTATGTTTTGAACAATGAAAATTGTTCAGAGGACCTGATTGTTTATTTTCCACTTTTTTGTTTCAGACACAGTGCCCATCAGAACTGTGAACAGGCAGTGTTCATCAGGTCTTCAAGCAGTTGCCGATGTAGCTGCCTGCATAAAGGCAGGATTTTATGACATAGGTCAGAGATATATTTTATATACAGTATCTGTTTTGATTTGTAAGAGTCGAGCAGAAATAGCCTCTTTGCTTGGGATTAGATTACATTTATCTGGCCCTCACCCTGCCTTAGACTGTAGCCTTCTGCACTCTCAAAGTTCCTATTGTTATATGTATGCCAACAGGGATTGGTGCTGGAGTGGAGTCAATGACGATTGATCGTGTTGATGGTCCTCGCCATATTAACCCAAAAGTACATTTCAATATTATATTTTCAGCAGATTTTGTTATGACAGATGTGAGAAAGAACAAATATTGAATGCAAAATTGAAAATAATCAGACACAGATTTAACGTGGTTCACCAACGGAGTGTTGGCTACATCCACGGGCAGGGAGAGAATAATATTATTGATGAGAAGAATAACCAGAATTACAGATGTGATTATGAACTAAATCGTCGTATTAACGATTTAGGTTAAAAGCCTATTTATACCCCGAGTCGAAATCGCCAACCCGCGTCAAAACTGAATCCGCCCGGTCGGCCAGGACCATTTCGCCCTGGTCGGGCGGTTCCCGCCCGGTCGCCCGGCCGAGCCGCCCGGCCGGGCGCGCAAGTGATTTTGACGATCTTTACGCCGGGCTCTCGCCCGGTCCCCAGACTAATTCGCCCGGTCGGGCGACGCTGCCCGGTCGGGCGTGACTCGCCCGGTCGACCGGGCGAGCACTCGATTTCTCTGAATAAGCCGTATTTTCACCAGATTCAAGGCATCAATCTTACAAATCTCCACCTTGACTTGAATCCTCTCACAATGAACCAGAAAAACAGATAACAGATGACCAGATGAAACAGATAACCAAATGACAGATGCATTGAACACAATACCCAGATTCTCCCTGCAAACAGATTTGCCCCGAAAGACAACCAGAACAGATTTGTCCCTGAAGGACACCAAACTAGCCCATCAGGACCCCATACCAGATTAGCCCCTAAGGCCCCAACCTTGCCCCCAGTGGGCAACTAACAATCATAATCAGCTTGTAAGTCCAAGCAACCTTGGAACTTACCCTGTGGAACCAGATTCGAACAGATGTGTCGCTTATACTCCTTCCTAGCACAAGTAACACCTTCCTCGGACGGCCCAAAAATATTCACCTCTCCGACATACAGTGCAAAACCCACCATGTCTTCACAACCGTCCCTTTGGGGAGAGTTCCCAAAGTTTTCATGCCGACCAAGAGCCAAGTTTGACTGACCCGATTTTGACGACGAAGAACAAGGAATTCCAGATTCAGATTGTGAATGTTGACAGACTTTTCCCTGACGTGAACCACCACTCCAACCTAGAGTGCCTCTGTGCTCCACCTGTTTCTCAACACTACCACAAACAGCCAATGTAACAACACCAGACTCAGATAACGTAGACCCTTGCAACACATACAATGTCTCCCGTTTAACCCCTTTCAGGATCATCTTCGAACCCCTATAGACATACAACCCTCCACCCTCACCTTTGAAACTGAACCCTTTCTTGTCTAACAGACTAAGTGAAATCAGATTCTTTGTGACCTGTGGAACATGCCTAACATCATTCAAAGTACAGACTTTGCCATCACATGTCCTAATTACGATGGACCCTATACCAAGCTGTCTTACTGAGACCTCACTTTGTTGGCCATAGTAACACTTCCATCAACCTGCTTATAGTTCATAAACCACTCCCTGCGAGAACACATATGACAAGACGCTCCAGAATCTAAAACCCACACATCACTGCAATGTGTTTGTTCATTAGCAACTAAAGCAATATCATCATCAGAACTGAAATTTTCTGCTGCAACAGCAGCAGAACCAGACCCAGATTCATCAGACCCGGATTTATTTTTCTTTTTAGGACATTCTCTTTTCCAATGCCCCGTTTCCTTACAGTAATTACAGACATCACTAGATTTAGGACCCCTAGAAGACGGTTTCCTGGATTTTCTCCCCGAATTCCCCTGTCCATTACCACTGGCTACTAATCCAGCAGCCTGATCGACTGTACCTGTACCAGACGCCTTATGACGAATCTCCCTAGTATGAAGTGCAGATCTTACTTCTTCTAAAGACAGACTATCTTTCCCAACAATAAAAGAATCCACAAAATTCTCATACGACGAAGGCAAAGACACTAACAGAATTAAAGCAGCATCCTCATCATCTACTTTAACATCAATATTACGAAGATCTAGTAAGATAGTATTCAGTTTATCTAGATGATCTCTCAGAGACATACCTTCCTGCATACGCAGGCTGAACAGACGTTGCTTCAAAAGCAACTTGTTGGTTAGAGATTTCGTCATGTATAAACTCTCTAACTTCAACCACAGACCAGCAGCAGTTTCCTGCTCCGCAACTTCAGTAATTATGTCGTCAGAAAGACACAACATAATCGTTGAATGCGCCTTCTCCTCCAGAACGGCCATCGCAGCGGTAACTGAATCCGTTGACTTCTTTGCCAACGGTGCCCACAACCCTTGTTGCTTCAGTAAAGCCCGCATCTTGATCTGCCACAGACTAAAACTATTTCTCCCAGTGAATTTATCAATTTTTACATTCATCCCAGACATCTTTCTCACCCGGATCGAACACAAAGCTCTTGATACCAATTTGTTATGACAGATGTGAGAAAGAACAAATATTGAATGCAAAATTGAAAATAATCAGACACAGATTTAACGTGGTTCACCAACGGAGTGTTGGCTACATCCACGGGCAGGGAGAGAATAATATTATTGATGAGAAGAATAACCAGAATTACAGATGTGATTATGAACTAAATCGTCGTATTAACGATTTAGGTTAAAAGCCTATTTATACCCCGAGTCGAAATCGCCAACCCGCGTCAAAACTGAATCCGCCCGGTCGACCGGGCCATTTCGCCCGGTCGGGCGGTTCCCGCCCGGTCGCCCGGGCTGAGCTGCCCGGTCGGGCGCGCAAGTGATTTTGACGATCTTTCTGCCCGGGCTCTCGCCCGGTCCCCAGACTAATTCGCCCGGTCGGGCGACGCTGCCCGGTCGGGCGTGACTCGCCCGGTCGACCGGGCGAGCACTCGATTTCTCTGAATAAGCCGTATTTTCACCAGATTCAAGGCATCAATCTTACAGATTTAGTAATCATTAAGCTCTAAGGATTGGAACATTGGGGAATCTTTATTACAGGTAGAAAACTTTCCTCAAGCAAAAGATTGCCTTCTTCCCATGGGTATAACCTCAGAGAATGTCGCGCAATATTATGGTGTGACACGGAAAGAACAAGACCAAGCGGCGGTAAGTCCATTCATATTTTAAGCTTGTTGCATCTCCTAGGTGCCTCAAATATTAAGGTAGTCATTATATGTGTAATGTGTTATAGGTGGAATCTCATAGACGAGCTGCGGCAGCCACTGCATCTGGAAAATTCAGACAAGAAATTGTTCCAGTTTCAACCAAGGTAGACAGAGAGACATAGTTTCTTTTTCTTTCGTTAGTGGTATTATATATAGATGCTTATGTGTTGTTTTCTTGCCTAGATTGTGGATCCGAAAACTGGAGAGGAAAAGTATGTAACAATATCTCTTGATGATGGAATTTGGCCAAGCACTAACCTGGTAGATTTGGCGAAATTGAAGCCTTCTTTTAAGAAGGATGGTACTTCAACAGCTGGTATGTGAAATTAGACTTGATGTAGACTTTAATTATGGGCGAAAGAAATCGTGTGTTTTATAGTCGAATTCTATCCATTTGCATAGGTAATTCTAGTCAGGTGAGTGATGGGGCTGGAGCAGTTCTTCTCATGAAGAGGAGTTTAGCAACGAATAAAGGTCTTCCAATTCTTGGTGTATTTAGGTAAGTTCTTCTGTGGACCATTGCTGGAAGTTAAAAGTAAACATTGTAGTTTGCAATGAGGGCAGCTTAATTATATAATTTGTAGTGTGGATCTTAAAATAATTGATGAACTTTTGTCTTTGCATCCGTCAACCCCTTCAACCTGAACCTCTCGATGCTAAAGTTGATCTAATTTACTTTCTGTTCCTTTTGCCCTTCTTGCTTATCGTTTTGCGTGTGCTTCTAGGGTTTCAAGTGTTTGATTGGTATCTGGGGAGGGTCTATCCTCGTTAGTCTTCACATCCCTCCATCAATATATTGTGTAATAAGCGGCTGACCTCTGACCATCTTTGGCCTTCCTTTCATGTTTCTTGAGCTATTAGCAATTTGGACCCGCCGAATCCTGAAAAATAGCTTCTTGGGGAAGCGTGGTAGGTCTTGAAAAGCCTGATAGAGGCAGAAGCCGAGGTCACCGATTGGATAAGACAGAGTGGTATGGGTGCTCATCAAGTAATTTTGGCTCTTTGCTCAATACAACATGGCATCTCATGCCGTATTTCCATGACAATTTATTGGTCACTGACTCACCTAGACCGGATGTTTGCTAGTAGGGTAGTGCCTCCTCACATACTGAATAGATAAGACTATTTTAGCTCAACCTGAGGATGTCTAAGAACTTCCTAAACACTTTTTTTCCTTGTATACTGCGGAAATGATTTCTTACTGAAAAGAAGTAGTAGGCCTCTTATTATGTTTATTTATCAAGTTATCAACAAGATTTCTTCATTTAATTTGTTTTTTTTTTGGGCATCATATCAGCTAGGCGTCTTATCTTGGTTATGTTAGATACTGCATCACTGACCCCTGCAAAAAAATACTCCGTCACTGACTGATTTTATGCAATCGAGCATGAAGTAAATGTCTGATCTCTCTTTAACCCGAAGCCGTTTGTTTATTGTGATCCAAAGTTAAATCTATAAATTTGCAATCTGTACATGTAATTAATGTATACACTGGCTACACAAGGATTTTGTTTTTGTTTTTGTTATTTACCTCTCTACACATGAAATTGACAGAACAAATACTTCAAATAAGTTCATCCATGTATGAGAAATCAGACGAAACCATGAATCTTATTGTATGCATGTTTAGATCTTCTTAGTTTCCTATTCTCACTTTTATCCTGTGATCCTCATTTAGGAGCTTTGCTGCTGTTGGTGTCGATCCTGCTGTTATGGGGATTGGCCCAGCCTTTGCCATTCCTGCTGCTGTGAAATCTGCTGGGCTAAAGCTTGATGACATCAACCTGTTTGAGATAAATGAGGTTAGTCCCCTTAACAGGCTGTTACATATTTTTTTTCTCTTGTTGACAGCAACATCATTTCTCAAATTTGTAGAGCTTCACTTTTGCAGGCCTTTGCATCGCAGTATGTATACTGCTGTAAAAAGCTGAACCTCGATCCAGCAAAGGTCAATGTTAATGGAGGAGCATTAGCACTCGGACATCCTTTGGGAGCTACTGGTATGCTTTTCTGCATTGCTTGATGTATTTTTTTTTTTGTAGAACTACTAACTATATATCACTTTTTGAATGGAGTATTATTTAACGTTTTCTTGCAAACTACCTCATAAGTTTTTCTAGAGTAATGCTACCTTCAAGCTAATAATAACTTGATTTGACCTCATTTTACCATTTTATCGGAATACTGATGATCCTTTCTTTGAAATTTAAGACTTTTAGAGCCCGTATGACGATGAATTGAGGGCTTTAAACTTAGATGTAGTGTATTTCCTAAAATGTGCTATATACAATCATAAGTAGTAGTTATATATGCTTTGCTAATAAATTTTTGCTGGTGAGTAAGTGATTAGTGCATTGTTGGCTTGCTCTTTTGACAGGTGCTCGGTGTGTGGCAACTTTATTGAATGAGATGAATCGCCGAGGAAGAGATTGCCGTTTCGGAGTCATTTCAATGTGTATAGGTCTCTTCCTCCATTCTTGCTGCCCTCTTTCTCTCATGCACGCATTGAGTAAAATAAATCTTGTATTACACTAACTGTGGACTGAATTTACAGGCAGTGGCATGGGTGCTGCAGCTGTTTTTGAACGGGCTGATTTTTAGCAGCATTATACCTTGTTCATTCTATCTTCCTTTAGAACTTATAAGCAGATTCTCTCTACATTGTTTAGATACTGTTATTTGCACTTTGACTTTCAGGGTGAACCAAATGCATCTACTGTTATTTGTGGATTATTTAGCTACTGTAATTTTGAACTTTTCATGAAATAAAGTGGTATTAGAAACAAATTTGATCATCAGCAAATTTGTTCAAATGGTATTTTGAACTTTAGGTTGTAAAACAAGTGTGTACAATTATAGGTCAAAACAACTCTAATCACCAATGACTGCAAAACCCGGAGTCTTCAAGGTCTTCAATCAGGCAAAGAAAATGAGAATTCTGATACATAGATGTGAATATGATTCTGCCAAATGGGTCTCAGGTTCAGACATGATAAGGTAACATACCTAACTAATGAAAGGACACAAATACTACTAGTGCTCAATAACAGCAAACTACGACATACTAGGATCACCAAATGCTTCCGAACACCTGGATCAGCATAATTAACTTTGTAACAAGCTATCGAGGTGCAGTGTACACCTGCTGGGATGTGTCATATTGTTGATAACCAGGCTGAGGTTGGGGAGACAAGGTTTTGCCATATGCAACAGGTGCACCAGTAGAAGCACCAGCCTATCCACCACATCGAGGAGCAACCATCATAACCACGTTGTGCTGAACATGCCCTTGTCGTGCCACAGCACGTGCAGCACTATAAACTTGTGGTTCGGCCTCTGCAGCATAAGCAGATGGATCTACTTGGCCCTGGTAATATGCAGCAGCATTAGTAGCAGTAACAGATGGATCTATATAGCTTGGTTGTGCTGTTGTTGGGTATTGACCATATCCAGTGGTTGATCCAGCGGTTTGCGCATAACCTGCAGCCTGTTGCTCGTATGCAGAAACGGGCTATTGTTAAATTGTTGTTGTGGTGTATAGCCTCGTCCAGCATAAGGTTGTTGAACTTGCTGCATTGGAGCCTGTGTATCATATTAGTTAACAACAAAAAGAATAGAAAAGTGTCAAGCTAAACTTACAGTCACTAGGAACAGTTATCCAGAGGCAAAAGCAATGTCACAAGAAACAATTGTAATAATAAGAATTTTTTGTTGGGAAAACCTATTAAAATAGCCATTTTGTTGGAATAGACCTAATAAAAACTTTTTTGTTCAAAAAGACCTATTATAATACTTCCCTTTGTTACATAAGACTACCTCAATATTTTTGGGATAAAAAGTCAATTTTATGACATTGACTTTTCTTCCCCTCCTCTTCTCATTAAATGACACCAACATATTTTTTTCTATCATAATTCCTTGATCCTACCGAACCCTTTCCTCTTGCTTCCCATTTTAAGGGATTATGGTAGGAAAAAAAAGAATAGGTTGATCCTATTTATTGAGAAAGGGAGGGGAAGCAAGTCAATATCGGAATAATTGACTTTTTGGGCGGAAAATATTGATGTGGTCTTAAGTAACAAAGGGAAGTATTATAATAGGTCTTTTTCAACAAAAAAGTTTTTATTACGTTGTTATTGTCCAACCCCGATAGGATTGCTTTGATGAGTAATGGGAATAGATTGTGATTGGATATGTTTGGTAATGCCAAAAGAATGTTTGGTAATTACCTAAAAGCATATGATCTGGGGTTAATTTGGGCTTTTTAGTACAAGGAGGCACATGAATGGGGGCCTAAAACTGAAGTCAATGGGGTTTGGTGAGGAATTGGGCATAATGGACCCAGTGACATGATTGTTCAATCCCCATAGGATTGCTTTGATGAGTAATGGGATTGTATTGTGATTGAGAGGACATCATTCACTTAATAGGTTTGTCATTACCTAAAATATGTATGATATGGGGTTAATTAGGTAATGACATAAACGTGAACCTCTCCTCAAATAAAACCCTAGCCACCCCCCTCTCTCTTTCTCTCTCAAACGCTAGCCTCCCCTACCCCTTCTTCATCAGTTAGGGGCTGCCATGGATGATTTCATCCATGGTAAGCCCCTTTTCCCCTTTTATTTTCAGTTTTTAATTAATTTTCTTGTTTTGTTTAATAAATTAGTCTCTCTTTATGAGATCTTTTCAAACCCTGTTATGGGTTTTTTAGTTTCTGTTTTGGAAATCTCCTTCTCCCCTATGGGAGTTGTGAGTATGGTTTTTTTGTTTTTAGGTATGAGAAAGTGTTCTCATTGGTTGAAGTTCGAGACTCAACATGAAGGTATTAGAATCTCGGATGCGGTTAACATGACTCGGTCAAGAATGTTCTTCCCAAACTACATCAAAATGATAGACTTCCTCATCAATAGCTGCTTGATTCAGCAAATACAAGGGGGCTGCGCTGTATTGCTCGATCTGGTTCATTGTAGTTCTTTCGAAGACGAATTTGATTTAGCCTTGTTTAATTGTATCTTATTTTTCTTTAATACCTATTGTAGATGCCGTTTGGCCTTCAATTAATGAATTTTCTCGCTCTTTCAAAAAAAAAAAGGTAATGACATAAATGTTTTGGTAATATTCTAATATAATTAGGTGATTACCTAACATATATAGTGGGTGTATTAGGTCATGACCAAAATATCTTAAGTAATTACCCAAACCCTGCATTAACTTGCACAAAAAACAAGTGGCATTACACTACAATGCAGAGGATTTTTTTCAGAGATTGTTCAACTATTCCAATACGTTGTTCACATAAACATTTTATCGATGAACATTTCATATCACCAAAGTCATTAAATTCAATCATTTGAAAGCAAAAGGAAAAGAAAAAAATTCAACGTTTTACCCCGATGCAAACTTATCATATAAGCCACATAAAATCTCATGGATTAAGTTATCAATAACCCACATCTTAACCATACAATTCCCTCATCATATATGTTCGTTATAATCACATGATTTGAGGCCATTGCCCAAGACAATCATTATTTTAGGTAATAACCTAAACTGGCTTAGGTAATGACCTAAACATTTTGGTAATATTCTAATCTAATCATATGATTACCTAACATATACAATGGTTATATTAGATCGTGACCAAAAATCCAAAATATCTTTAGTAATTACCTAAACCCTGCATTAACTTGCACAAAAAACAAGTGACATTCCACTACAATGGAGATGATTCTTTTTAGATATTGTTCAACCATTCTAATCCGCTGTTCACATAAATATTCTATCGATGAACCTTTCATACCACCAAAGTCATTCAATTCAAATAGTTGAAAGCAAAAGAAAAAGGAAAAAGTGCAACGTTTAGCCCGATGCAATCTTATCATGTGAACCACTTAAAACCTAATGGATTACGTTTTCGATAACCCACATCTTAACCATACAATTCCCTCATTATATATGTTAGAGTCATATGATTTGAGGCTATTACCCAAGAAAATTATTATTTTAGGTAATGCCATTAAATGGTTTAGGTAATGATCTAAACGTTATGGTAATATCCTAATCTAATTAGGTGATTACCTAACATATATAGTGGTTTTATTAGGTCATGACCAAAAAATATATATTAATTACGTAAACCCTACATTAACATGCACAAAAAACAAGTGACATTCCACTACAATAGAGATGATTCTTTTTAGAGATTGTTCGACCATTGTTTACATAAACATTCTATCGATGAACTTTTCATATCACCAAAGTCATTCAATTCAATCATTTGAAAGCAAACGAAAAAGGAAAAAATGCAACGTTTTACTCCGAAGCAATCTTATCATATAAGCCACATAAAACCTTATGGATTACGTTATCAATAACCCACATATTAACCATACAATTCCTCCATTATATATGTTAAACATGATTTGAGGCAATTGCCCAAGATAGTTTTTATGTTAGGTAATGCCCTAAAATGGTTTAGGTAATGACCTAAACGTTATGGTAATAACCTAATCTAATTAGGTGATTACCTATCATAAATAGTGGTTGTAATAGGTCATTACCAAAATACCTATAGTAATTACCTAAACCTTGCATTAACTTGCACAAGAAACAAGTGATATTCCACTACAATGGAGATGATTCTTTTTAGAGATTATTCGACCATTCCAATATGATGTTCACATATATAAACATTATATCGATAAACATTCCATATCACCAAATTAAAGTCATTCAATTCAATCATTTGAAACCAAAAGAAAAAGGAAAAAAATGCAACGTTTTACCCCAATGCAATCTTATCATATAAGCCACATAAAATATCATGGACTAGGTTATCAGTAACCCACATCTTAACCATACAATTCCCTAATCATATATGTTATAGTCACATGATTTGAGGCCATTGCCTAACACAATAATTATTTTAAGTAATGCCCTAAGTTGGTTTAGGTAATGACCTAAACGTTTTGGTAATATTATAATCTAATTAGGTGATTAGCTAACATATATATATAGTGGTTGTTTTAGGTCATGACCAAAATATCTTTGGTAATTACCTAAACGCCGCATTAACTTGCACAAAAAACAAGTGACATTCCACTACAATGGAGAGGATTCTTTTTAGAGATTGTTCGACCATTCCAATACGCTGTTTACATAAACATTCTATCGATTAACAATCCATATCACCAAAGTCATTCAACTCGATCATTTGAAAGCAAAAGAAAAAAGGAAAAAATGCAATGTTTTACCCCGATGCAATCTTATCGTATAAGCCACATAAAAACTCATGGAATACGTTATCAATAACCCACATATTAACCATACAATTCCCCCATCATATATGTTATAGTCACATGATTTGAGGCAATTGCCCAAGATAATTTTTATTTTAGTTAATGTCCTAAAATGGGTTAGGTAATGACCTAAATATTATGGTAATATCCTAATCTAATTAGGTGATTACATAACATATATAGTGGTTGTATTAGGTCATGACCAAAATATCTTTAATAATTACCTAAACCCTGTATTAACTTGCACAAGAAACAAATGACATTCCACTGCAATGGAGAGGATTCTTTTTAGAGATTGTTCGACATTCCAATACGCTGTTCGCATAAACATTATATCGATGAACATTCCATATCACCAAAGTCATTCAATTCAATCATTTGAAAGCAAAAGAAAAAGGAAAAAAATGCAACGTTTTACCCCGATGCAATCTTATCATGTAAACCATTTAAAACCTCATAGATTAAGTAATTAATAACCCACATCTTAACCATACAATTTCCTCGTCATATATGTTATAGTCACATGATTTGAGGCCTTTGCCCAAGTGATGTGTCACTTTTATATATAGTTTTTAGATGCATTTTGATTACATTTAGAACTCCTTTTAGAGCATTTAGGTGCATAGTGGCATGTATTATGTAAGTTGTGCTCTACTACTCCCCGTTTGCGTGTTTCGATGATTTTTCAAGTTATTTTGATGCAAATTGATTACGATTATCTAATATCAAGCCTAATAATCATTGAGGATGAAGATAGGTTGCACAAGGATCACAATGCATCCGTTTGGGACAATTTCGAGTTAGAATGAAGCAAAGAGTTAGTGAAAGAAGTGCCAAAACTGATACATGTTCACTATTTCGATCATAACTTTTGATACAAAATTGGTAATTGAGAAATTCAAATTGGGTTGGAAACTAGACTTCAAGGGCCTTCCAATGATAGGTCACATGCTCCAATCGGACTTCTGGTTTGAAAGATACAACCTTCACAAGTCGACGTAAAATGGCAGGTTTCCCGATCGGGCGGCAGTCCGTCATATTTCCGAAACAAAGAGAGTCTCGCTCGATGGGATCGGGCCGAGCACCCGGAAGCTTATTTTTGTTAGGTTTTTAAAGCTTCCCTAGGTTATTATAAATAGCTTAGCCTATTATTTTGTCACCACCTTTTCTTCAACCTTGAACCTTTTTCATAACTTTTCTCTTTTCATTTTTTTTAGTCTCTTTCTCTCTTGCTTTAGTTTAGTTTTCTCTTCTTTTTTCTCTCTAGTTTTTAGTTGTAAACCCTAGTTTCTCTTTTCTTCATTAATTCATTAATTTCATTATTCCCTTTTTTTTTTATTGTTTCCTTTTAATTATGTTTTCCTTTCTCTTTCTAGATGTAGTTTTTATTCTTTATTCCATGATTGAGTAGTTTTTATTTCTAGGGTTTGGTAATCCATGTTTATATGCTATAATTCTTAATTGATATTTATTGATAGTTTGATTTTTCATTGATATCTCTAATTGATTAGTGTTTTTATTGTTAATCTTGCAACCTGATCAATTGTTTGATTAATTCTTGCTAATAATTGTTTGTATTGACCAAGATCTTACTTTTAGAGGCTTGCCTACAATTAGCAAATCTGATTATGTTGAGCGACCATACTAGCATATGTTGATTTGAGAGTGTTAAGACCCGACCGTAGGATTAACCTGTGCTCTAGATATCTGATTAATTGAACTATTGATGATATATTGATAGATTATAGTTATAAACATGGTGAACCATTGCCCTAGATCCTTTTAGTTTTATTTTTATTAGTTTAGAACCTTAATTATTTTATCTCTGATCTTGTTTAGTTTTTCCATACCTTAGAAACTAGATTAAAACAACCATCTCTCTGTGGATTCGACCCTACTTACCCTACTACATTGTTAGAAGGTTTTGTAGGAATTATTTTTGACAGGTGTACGACAGCCTATCAAATTTTGGCGCCGTTGCCGGGGAGATGGTATTGTTTTATTTAGTTTTTATTGTTGGTGAACACAGACACTGTGCTCGACATATCTATCCTCCATGGCATAAGAAACATGGAGGTGATGAATTGAAGTCCCTCTTTTGGAGAGCAGTGTATGCTTACACAAGGGCAGACTACAACAAAGCTATCCAAGAGATGGGTGCACTATCTATCCCTGCTGTGGAGGACTTTGAGAAGCAAAATCCTAAATCATTTTGTAGATTTGGATTTAGGATAGCTTCTAGGTGTAACTTGGTAGTAAATAACCTTGCTGAGACCTTCAACGGGTGGATTTTAGAGGCAAGGTCCAAGCCCATAATACACATGTTGGAGGATATAAGGAGGGCAGTCATGGATAGGTTGTTTCAGAAAAAAACAATCATGGAGAGGTCTAAGGACAACATATGTCCAAGAATTAGGAAGAGGTTAGAAAAAAACAAAGAATATGCAAAAGAGTGCCATGTTCTAGCTTCAAGACCCCATGATTTTGAAGTTTTACATGGAATGGAGGTCTTAGTTGTCAGTTTAGAAGAAAGAACATGTACTTGTAGGAGATGGGACCTACATGGGATCCCTTGCTGTCATGCCATTGCTGCTTGTAATTGGCTTAGAGTGCCCTGTGAGGCATATGTTGATGAAAGGCTGACAAAACCAAAGTATATGGAGACATACAGTGGTTCTATCAAGCCTATTAGAGGAGAAAGACATTGGGAGCATGTGGACTTTCCTCTGCATCCTCCTGAAATTAAGGTTGGTGCTGGGAGACCAAGAAAGGCAAGGAGGAAGGCACCACATGAGAGGCGAGACAAGCAAGGAAAATTAAGTAGGCATGGACTGGTTATGACTTGCAGTTTGTGTAAATCCAAGCAACACAATAAAAGGAAGTGTCCTATGAAATCTCAGGACAACCCAAGTACATCTGGTGTAAGTTGGATCTGGAATTTTCATTGGACTCTAAGTTTTTTTTTTCTGTATAGATCTGACTATGTGCTTTTGATGGTAGGCTAATAAAAGGAGGAGGAGTGAGAGTGCTGCAACCAGAAGGCCACAAGGCTCAACAAGACCTCAAGGCTCAGAAAGAACTCAAGAACCCAGACATGAGAGCTCTGCCTCGGAAGAACCCGGACCGATAGGTCTGCCTCAGCAAGAAGCAGATCTCAGATGTCTGCCTCAGCAACATCCAGATCTGAGAGGGCTGCTTCAAGAACCAGGACTGAGAGGGCTGCTTCTTCAGCTCCAAATACAAAAGACCCTAAAAAGGGGAGGGGCAGACCAAGGAAAGGCACAACACCATTTTAACTGGTTCACAAGATGCACTTGGCACACAAGCATCAGCAGCAAATTAAGCCCTAGATTGTACGATTTTTTGGTTGATAGATTTGAGCCACTTTTTGTATATTTACATTGGGGGTGTTGAAAACAAATCATGTGAATGTTTTTGGTTTTGGTGAAGAAGTCAGTCTTCAGAACATGGATTAGTATCTTTTTGTAATGGAAACATGGGGTTCATTTTTTAAAGTAGTCAAAGGCATCTTTTGAACAACTTTTGTGTATTTACCTTTTCTTATATATGGTGGAAATCAATTTGGTTGTTGAAACCATTTTTGTTTGTTTATGATGCTATAAGACATATATGGTACACTGACATAATTGCCACTCAACCAACACCATTTCATTCCATAACTTTGACATTTTACAAATGCAAACCAAGTACATAAAGAGCATCTAGGTTAGATTCTCTTCCACTAAAATCTGACCTAAAACTTGCCCAGATACAAAACAAAAAAAAAATCCAAGAAACTAAAATTGCAACAACATAAGTAGTCTCTCTATCATCCATATGCTTCACTTGCTGCTTCATAGCCCTATTTTCAACTTCCAGTGCATTCATTGCAATTTCAAGCTCCATGTTTCCCCTACAAACATCACTACCATCTTTAATTTCAATATCATTCAACCTCTTCTTCTTCATATCCTTCAATTCAGCTTCCAAGCGATTATTATCAGCTGTCAAACCATTAATGACTTCAATTGCACGTGGCCCATAATCCTCTTTGTCAATCCATTCAAAGAATTTACAATCATCAACCTGTTTTTACATATTGTTTTCAATCAAATTAAAATTGCAACAAAAGAAAAGAAAACATATTCATCAAACATAAATTGGCTTGCGCTTACATTCCACTTTGGGCAGCCATAGAAGCGTTTTCCTTGGTTGTGGTTCAACTTCCATGTAGTTTTAACTACCGCAGGCAATCGATGTCGACATAAAACCCTTGCATTACCTAAATTGGTAATTGAGTTCTTCTTGAAGCTTGAAGATGATGATGAACTCATTCTTGTTATGCGAATTCTGGCTTTGAATCTCAATTTCGGTAATTTTCAGATTTTAGGGTTCTTTTGGGGAAGAAAGCCAAAGAATTTGGGGAAGAAATACTGAATTTGGGGATTTAATGAGATGCACGTGCCTTCTTTGGGTGTAATAACAAAAATTAGAGAGAAAAAAAGAAGAAAATAGGAAAAAGGGAGAAAAAACCAAAAAAATATTAAAAAACTAAGATTCTCCCGGAGCCGGCCAACTTTCCGGTGAGAAATCTCATTTATGGTACGCAATGCACCCCAGTCCATACTTTGGGGTGTTTTGGCTATAAGCCTTAGTTTGGGGTGTTTGGTGCACCTGCGCCATAGTTCAGGGTGTTAAGGCCAATTTTGCCGATATTATATGATAGCCATAGGATTGTAATACTAGGATATCATATGTAATTTTCCATGCATATCTTTTAGCTAATACCCTCATTATATGAATAGGATGTAAAGTCATTGATTATAGTTAACAATCATTTTACTCATATTCATTCGCTCTTATTCTCCTAAAGTTATCATGGTATCCGAGCTTATGACTTGTAACCTTGTTTCCGCTACCTAATCCCCAACAATGGCGGTAGTGATAGTATCACTCCCAAACTAGCCATCATCCTCTTGTCTAAAAATGATTGTTCAACCAAAATTATCTTAAAACCCATCACCATCTCTCCACCAACTTGGAAAACTTTTTAGTGATCCCCTTACAAAGCTTTTGCACCTTATTTCATATTAATAGAGGAACTCCTATTGCTGACTTGTGGACTGTGGTAGTAAGATTTTCAGTACCAAACTAGTCTAGCTTCAATGATGGAAGAAATAAGTATGATATATTATGCCTTCAAACCCCCTCCTTCTCCCAGCTCAAACCCTCATCCCCCTACTGTTAAGTGTTAATCGAGTGTATAAAAAAAACTGGAAATTCTTTGAACTTTTCATTTTAGTGCCTTAGTGGTGGTGAACCTCTCATCCGTGATGAAGATGCATATGGTAATTAATCTCACCACATTACCCCTTCTCTTCAAAACCCCATGGATCCCTGCCTCTACCCATTACCCAACAAGACTCCCTTCTACCAACATAGCTACTTTTAAATTAAAGTAGTAACATATTTCCCCATGTTTTCCATCTTATACTCCCACAAAATCGGTTAAAACAAATTCACCAAAATATCTCTTTTCTTACTCTTCTCTACTGAAAATCCCATCCCCTGTAAATTATTTCCCTGTCTTGGCTCCAAAGAAACAACTTTCCTCTTATTCCTCTATTATCTATTGCCAAAAATTACTATAATATGACAAATATTTCCCCAACTATCTTGTATGGAACACTACATTTTCCATCAACTGCATCAGTCAATCATTCCTCTCAAAAATGAAATCAAGTAGCCATTTACCCACATCTCATTAAAAAAAAAATATGAATATCTATCTTAACCTTCTATCTTTACTTTACTATATATAAAGTATATTACTACTTTCCTACAACTATTACTACAGATAACCAAAAAAAAAATCATATTAACTACTAAGACAACTACAAAATTAAGACAAGAAAAAAGAAATAAGAGTTGGAAGATTTCTCACATATAAAGCGGGGAATGAAGTTTACTCTTCTTCTGTTTTGCTTGTGGTGTGATGGGACATTCCGAAAGGGACTGCCATGTAGTACCGGAGGAGGAAAAACAGGAAGCCTTAAGGTGGAATATTGGGTTAAAAGCTACACCTAGAAAAGGGAGGTGTAAGGAGTTGCAGGAAGAAAAACAACTTCGAGCCAAAAAAAAAAGAAATCTTTTCGTGGCTGAAGGAGTTGCGAAGGAAGCAGTATGTGATTCTGAGGTTTCGAAGAAGAATACAGAAACTGCTGGAGGTTTGAAGGAGATTGGGGATGGAGTTGGGGTTGTGAAGAAAAATGTAGGTGGAGGTGGGTTTATATCCTGTAAGGTGGAAGGGAGATATTTGAATGTTGTGAGTGTAGTGGAAAATGTAGAGCAGCAGTTTCAAGGGGTGGGAACCATTGAAATTTTTAAGGGTAATGCTGTGCACTCAGCACTCCCCATTTAATGCTACTGAAAAGCAGGAGCCTAGTCAGGCAGGTGCTTTTGTCTTGCAATCCATAAAAAAGGAAGCAAAAGTACAAGGGAGAACTTGGAAAAGATTAGCTAGAGCCTAGAGGTAATATGGATGAAAAAGGGGAAGCTGAGCAGATGGTTTGGAGACATCTAACAAACGGCTAGGTGGTGATGGTAGTATGGAGTAGGAGAATGTGGACGGTGCTAAAAAGCGTTTGAAGCAGAGCACCCCCCATGACACTACATCTATTTTTTTGGCGGAGGTTGGTGTAAACCAACCCCGCCAAGCATTATGAGTACTCTTTGCTGGAACTGCCGAGGGATGGGCAACCCTTGGTCAGTTTGTTAACTCCATAAATGGAGTATTATGTATTCCCCCGACATCATTTTTTTTTATCGGAGACCAGCTAAAAAAGAATGATGTGGAAGTTTTAAAAGATCGGTTGGGTTTTAAAAATTCTTTTGGTGTTGCGAGTCAAGGAAAAGCTGGTGGCTTATGTCTCTATTGGAAGGAAAATGTAAATTTCTCCCTTGTATCTTTTTCTCAGCACCATATTTGTGGGGATGTGGGAGAGGGTGATTGCAAATGGAGGTTTGTGGGGATTTATGGCTGGGCGAAGGAGGAGGAGAAATATCGAACTTGGGACCTTATACGTTATATCAACAGTGAATCTGATTTGCCTTTGCTTTTTGGTGGAGACTTTAATGAGAATCTTAGCAATGAGGAAAAAGTTGGAGGTGTAGAGCGAGTTAGACGTGACATGTTCTCCTTTCGGGAACTTTTGGATGATTGTGCTCTTCGTGATTTGGGATACATTGGCACGTGGTACACATGGGAGAGAGGGCTCACTCCAGCCACGAGAAAAGAGAGAGGTTGGACAGGTATATTTGTAGCTCGAATTGGTTGCACTTATTCCCTGATTACATTGTTAAGCATGGGCTACGTTACAAATCGGACCATGTTCCGATTATCACCCGACCTCCGCAAAATCACAAGAAAAGAAAGAAGAAACGTGGGTTTCGGTTCGAGACCTGCTGGTTGTTAGATGAGGGCTGTGAATTGGTGGTGAAAAATGCTTGGGAAGATTTGGCTGGTGATGTGTTAACAACGAGACTTGGTTTGCTGGCTCAAAATCTTGTAGTTTGGAGTGCTGCCCATTACAACAATCTTAGTGAACAAATTAAAAATGTGGAGAAAGCTCTTGGCCTCGCTCAACAACGTGAGAGTTCGGAAGATAATTGTCATGAATGTCTGGAGCTCAAGAAAAAATTAGATGATCTCAATGAGAAGCACGAAGCCTACTGGTATTTGCGCTCCAGAGTTGTAGAAGTTAAAGACGGTGATAAGAACACTCAGTATTTCCATCATAAAGCCTCGCAGAGAAAAAAAAGAGATTATGTGAAAGGGCTCTTTGATGCTGGTGGAGCTTGGTGCGAGGAGGAAGAGGATATTGAAAACATATTCACTAATTATTTTTTTAGTAATATATTCACTTCTACTAACCCATCTGATATGAATTTCCAGGAAGTTATGCAGTGTATTCAACCAATTATCTCTGATGCTTGTAATGTTGCTCTTCTTAAGCCTTATACTAAAGATGAAATTTATGCAGCTCTTAGTCAGATGCATCCCTGTAGGGCCCCTGGGCCGGATGGAATGATGCAATTTGTTATCAGCGGTTTTGGCATATTATTGGTGATGATGTTACAACTTTTGTCTGTAATATTCTTCATGGAGTTCAATTCCCAACGTCTGTAAACAAGACCAATATTGCCCTTATTCCGAAGGTGAAAGATCCGAAGGCTGCTGCAGAGTTTTGTCCTATAGCTCTGTGCAATGTTCTCTATAAACTTGTCTCTAAGGCCATTGTTATGAGATTGAAAGATTTCCTGCCTTATATTATTACTGACAATCAGAGGGCCTTTGTTCCAGGGCGCCTTATAACATACAATGCTCTTATTGCTATGGAAATTTTTCATTCTATGAAAAATAGAAATAGAAGCAGACAGGGAATTATTGCAATGAAGCTGGACATGAGTAAGGCCTACGACAGAGTTGAATGGGGATTCCTCAGAAAATTGTTGTTAACAATGGGTTTTGATGGCAGATGGGTGAATTTGATTACGAACTGTGTATCTACTGTTTCATATTCTTTCATTATTAATGGAGGAGTATGTGGCTCTGTTTCTCCTGCTAGAGTGCTTAGACATGGGGATCCTTTATCCCCTTATTTATTTATTCTGATTGCAGATGCTTTTTCAAAGATGATTCAGAGGAAAGTTCAGGAGAAACTAATTCATGGGGCCAGAGCTAGTCGAAGCGGTCCGAAAATCTCACACCTTCTTTTTGCAGATGATAGCTTACTGTTTACTAGAGCTACCCGTCAGGAATGCACATAAATAGTTGATATTCTCAACCTTTATGAATTGGCATCCGGGCAGAAAATTAATTATGAAAAGTCGGAAGTCTCGTTCAGTAAATGTGTAAGCTTAGAGCAGAAGGAAGAGATAATGGGAATTCTTAAGATGCGAATGGTTGACAAGCATGATAAATACCTGGCTCAGTTTTGGTAGGGATGTTCAGATGCAAGCAGGAAGATACACTGGAAAAATTGGGAGGACATGTGCTCTCTAAAGTGCTTGGGTGGTATGGGGGTCAAAGACCTAGCAGTCTTTAACGATGCTCTCCTTGGGCGCCAAGCGTGGCGACTTGTTCATCATCCTACCTCTCTTTTTGGATGTGTGATGAAGGCAAAGTGACTTTCCAACATGTGATTTTCTAGATTCATCTCTTGGTTACTCATGTAGCTATTCTTGGAAGAGCATCTGGAGCACTAAAGCTCTAATCAAGGAAGGATCATTATGGCGTATTGGCAACGGACTTGATATAAATATTCTCCTTGGGTTTTGGATGATAATGGACGATTTATAGAATTTGATAAGCGAGCGGATGTAAACTTGGTGAGTCAATTGATAGAAACGAGTTCCATGGAGTGGAAAGTGGATTTGATCGAAGAAATGTTTAAAGATCGAGATAGAAAATGCATTCTTGCCATTCCCTTAACCCTCCCGTCACCTAAAGATGAGTTAACTTGGGCTTTTGCTATACTGTTAAAACGGCCTACATGTTGGGCAAAGGAGGTAATCTTGATAATTTCCACAGAGCTTGGGTTGGCATTTGGAGTTTAGATGTGAGCCCCAAGGTGCGCCACTTTCTTTGGCGCTTATGCACCAACACGCTCCCCGTTCGTGCTCTTCTACAGCGTCGGCATTTAGTTGAAGACGCCAGCTGTTCTTGGGACTGTGGAGAGGCCGAAACTGATGGTCATGCCATCTTTGGTTGCTCGAGGTTCGAGGAGTTGTGGCGGGAAAGTGGGTGTGCGGAACTAGGAAGGTGGGATAGAGAACTCTCTATGTGCGAAAACTTGGAAAGGTGGAAGCAACTTGATAAGAAGGTGATAGTCAAAGGAGCATTTCTTATGTGGTGTATTTGGGGCGAAAGGAACAACAAAGTCTTCAACAACAAAGCCACCCCTATGCATATCCTCTTGAAGCGCATTGATAGATACATGGAAGAGCAATGGAAATATGCGAAGGCAATTTATGCTCATCATTCTTAGAATAGCGCAGTAAGCCCGAGGTACTGGACTCCCCCGCCAACAGGTATGCACAAAGTTAATGTTGATGCCTCCCTTGTGATTGATGGTTGGGTTGGTCTTGGTGTCATTGCACGAGACTCGGCTGGAGGGGTGCTGTTCGCAGCAGTCCGTAAAGTTCGAGCCACATGTGCTCCTGAAATAGCTGAAGCAAAGGCGATAGAAATGGAGGTGCGTCTGAGCAAAAAGTTTGGCTTGCAACATGTCATCGTTGAATCCGATTGTCAGATAGTAATTAACAGTCTTTCGAAGAACGTTATCTTCCTCTCTGATTTAGATAATATCTTGTTTAATATTTTAGCCTCTGGTACTAGTTTTTCGTCTTTAATTTGGTCTCATGTCAAACGAGACGGAAATTATGTGGCGCATAATTTAGCTAAGCTAATCCCTTTTGGGGTTGAACAGATTTGGGAGAACCACTCTCCTCCGGAGTTGGCTCCTTACATTCTTATGGACAATTTGTCCCATGTTAATGCTAGCTTTGATGTTTCCCCTCAAAAAAAAAAAAATCATCTGAACCAAAATGGAGAGAATAACTCCTACTTCTTTGGGGCACAGTATCTAGAGTAAAACCAAACTATAGAGAGAGAAAGACAAGATAATAGAGAGAGGAGATAGAAAGTAGTATGTTAGAAACTAGGTCACCAAAATGAGAGATAATGGGCTTGTTCTATTCAACATATTTTAACTTATTTGATTGGGCTTATTCTATTTAACACATTTTTGCTTATTTGATCGGGCTTATTCTATTTGACATATTTTCGCTTATTTGATATTATTAGAACTAAACTGAATTATTTGAACTCAACGAAACTTATCTACGTTTATCTGAACTTATTAAATCTTGTTAGTCTTTATTAGACTTTATCTGAACTGTTCTGAACTTATGAGACCTATTTTCTGACTGTCTTAAACCTATTATTTTTGTTTATTTTTGCTGAATTGAACTTATCTGAACTTATTAGTCCCTTAACATTATTTAAACTTATCTAAACTTATTATTTTTCTTATAAGCACTGAAAATAAGGAACAGAACATGCCCAATATGGTAATTAGCCAGCTGATTTTTTTTTTTCCAAATCCCCATATCAATGAATTATAATCACCTTCGTCAAAAAAAAAAGAATTATAATCACCCATCAGTTGCAATGTTGCATAACATTATAAGTTTTTTAATTCAATAAAATTTAACACTTTATATCTCAATATTGATAGTCTAAAATTTAACAGTAAGACATATTTATAAGTGCATGTGTATGTGTAGAATTGTTTAGGGCTTGAAAAGCTTGCCCGAAAAACTTTGATTCATGATAATTATGTAGTACCCTCAAGATTACAATCAAACTCAACAATATAATCAATTAAGGCCTAAAAATAAGGAGAGAATATCTCTAAAGAATATTACCACCAATAAGGTAACAAAAATATCCCCAAAAATATCCTAACACCCCCCCTCAAGTTGGAGCATGTGGAGTAATAATGCCCAACTTGCTTAGTAGAAAATCAAACTGAGATTTCCCAAGAGCCTTAGTGAAGATATCAGCAAGTTGCATATGAGTAGGGATATAGGAAGGAGCAATAAGGCCTTCAGTAATAGCATCACGGACAAAATGACAATCCACCTCGATATGTTTTGTCCTTTCATGAAAAACAGGATTCTTGGCAATATGTAAAGCAGACTGACTGTCACAAAACAAATCAATAGCTTTGGGATCATGTACCCCTAAGCTTAAGAGCAGACCTTTTAACCATTTTAATTCACAAGTGATGGCAGCCATTGATCGATACTCTGCTTCTGCGGAACTACGAGAAACTGTATTCTGCTTTTTGGTTTTCCATGATATAGGAGAGTGACCCAGAAATACAAGCCAACCAGTCAAAGATCGACGTGTGACAGGACACGCGGCCCAATCGGAATCGCACCACCCTTGAAGAGTCAATTCACTGTCTGATCGCAACAAAATACCTTGCCCGGGAGTACCTTTTAAATACCGTACAACCCGTAGGGCAGCTTCCCAGTGCTCGGTCCTGGGTGCTTGCATGAACTGAGAAAGTATGTGAACAGAATAGGTCAAATCTGGCCTAGTGACTGCAAGATAAATCAACCTGCCAACAAGTCTTCGATATGATTCGGGATCTGAAAGTAACTCACCCGATGCTAGACCAAGTTTATGATTTTGCTCAATCGGAAAACCAACTGGTTTAGAGCCTAATAAACCTGTTTCAGAGATGATATCAAGAGTATACTTTCTTTGACAAAGAAACAGACCAGAAGAACTACGAGCAACCTCTATGCCCAAAAAATATTTCAGAGTGCCAAGATCTTTCATGTGAAAACAGTCACTGAGATATGCTTTGAAAACCCTCAAAGCAGCAGAATCATTCCCAGATATGATCAGATCATCAACATATACAAGAACATTAATTTGCACCGAGGTACGAGTATAAGTAAATAATGAGTAATCTGAATAAGACTGAAGGAAACCATAGTCTTTCAAGGCAGATACAAGCTTGGCAAACCAACATCTAGGAGCTTGTTTTAAACCATAAAGAGATTTGCGAAGACGACATACCTGATTTGGGTGAGAGGAATCAAACCCAGGAGGTAGTTTCATGTATACTTCCTCCTCAAGGTCACCATGTAAAAAAGCGTTATGAACGTCCATTTGATGCAATTCCCAATTTTTAGATGCCGCAATCGCTAAAAAAACACGAACTGTAACCATTTTAGCTACAGGAGCAAATGTTTCATTGTAGTCAATGCCCTCCTTTTGATGGTTGCCAAAAACAACTAGTCGGGATTTGAGCCGTTCAACACTCCCATCAGACTTATACTTGATACGATAGACCCATTGACTTCCAAGAGCACGCTTGCCAGGGGGAAGATCTTCCATGGTCCATGTCCCATTATTTTCTAGAGCCCGAATCTCATCCTGCATAGAGTGTCTCCAACCCTCGTCTTTCATGGCTTCCTTAAAAGAACGCGGCTCTTTGCCGGAAATAATGGCTGCAATAAAATTCCGATATCGCAAAGAAAAATTGTTACAATTAATGTAATGTGCTATAGGATAGGGAGTACCTGAGGGATGCTTAGGATACGAAGTGTTAGGAGATGAGAGAGATGGACTTTTCGTTAAGATGGTGTGAGTGACATAATCACGATGCCTTACATTGGGAATTTTCTCCCTAAATCCACGACCCAAATGTGCATTTTCAGATTCATTGGGCTGCTGCTGTTGATCTGTAGACAAGGAAGATTGGAGCATAGAAGTGGGCTGAAGAGAGGCGTCCAGCCCGTTGGGCGCTGGATTACCAGCGGACATCTCAGTGGGCTGACCAGACTGGGCTGCGTGCTGGCCAGCTGTCGCTGGCAGGCCGTTGGTTTGGGCCTGACTTTGGATCCCCCCCTCAAACCGTGCATTTGCTTCTTGATTTTGGTTTGGCTCTTGCAACACAATATTAGCAGGTACTCCACACAAATCAGCCACACATCCAGCAAAATCACAATCAATATTATCATGTACAGGCACAATATTTTCCGGGACAATATTTGATGCAATAGGATCCAGAAAAGGGAACTCATCTTCAAAGAATTTTACATCACGGGACACAAAAAAAAACCTTAGAGTCCAAATCAAAAAGCCTCCATCCCTTTTGACCAAATGGGTACCCCATGAAAATACACTTACGACTTCGGCTTGCAAATTTGTCATTTTTTGATTTTTGATCGTGGGCAAAACAGAGGCAACCAAAGGTATGAATTGTGTTGTATGAGGGTGGAGTATTAAAGAGAATTTCGTATGGACTTTTATTTTGAAGAAGGGGTGAGGGAGTACGGTTTATTAAGTGAGCGGCTGCTAAAACACTTTCCCCCCAAAAATAAATTGGCAAGTTTGCTTGAAATCTCAAGGCTCTTCCTACATTTAATATGTGTTTATGTTTTCGCTCAACCCTCCCATTTTGTTGTGGCGTCCCAACACAAGAGGTTTGAAACAAAATTCCAGTAGCATTAAAATAATCAAGCAAACAGTTAAATTCTGTCCCATTATCACTTTGAACCACCTTAATACTCTGGGAAAATTGTCTTTCAATCATAGCAACAAAAGACATAAACATATGGAACACCTCTGTTTTATCAAGCAGTAGATAAAGCCAAACAGCTCGGGAAAAATCATCAACAATGGTTAAAAAATATCGTGCACCACAAGAAGATGGATGTCTATAAGGACCCCACAGATCACAATGAATTTTTTCGAAAATCCGAGAAGCTTTATTCTCACTTAAAGTAAATTTATCCCTAGGGTGTTTAGCACGAAAACATATTTCACATGCTTTATTCAAACTACCCTTACAACTACTAACAGGAGGAAGAAGCTTCACTACTTTTTCGGATGGATGACCCATTCTTTTGTGCCACAATTCCAATGTAGAAGAGACTGCATGCACCGAAATATGTTGCTCCAAATTGGCTCCGTCAAAGTAGAAAAGTCCATCCCGCCTAACACTCGTTCCAATCAGCTCCCTCGACTGGTCCTGTATAGCACAAGAATTAGAAGTGAATTGCACCGTACATTGTAAATTATCAATTAATTGCGATACGGAAATTAAATTGCATTGTAACTCCAGAACAAAAAGCACGTTTTCAAGAATTATTTTGCTTGATAGATAAATCGAGCCCTCTTTTGTTGCTGTCACGGTCTTCCCATTAGGAAGGCCCACTGGACATGAAACCTGCTGTACATTATTGAGCCATGAATCGATACAAGTGACATGCCTTGATGCACCGGTATCTATGATCCACATGTTATAATCAAACTTACCAGTCAACCTATCATCTGAAATTTTGGCATTACCAATAAAGTTAGCCAAAACCTTCCATTGTTCTGCCGAGAAAACTTGGAAAGGAGCTTGAGAAGATGCCCCAACCGTGGATGAAGAATTATTGGTGTTGCTGCCAGCCACCGCATTTGCACGGACTTGACCACCACGGCCCTTACTAGGTGGCTGAATGGATTTTCCACGACCTGTACCACCCCCCTGCAACTTGGATGGATTTGGCCACCAATCAGGGTAGCCATTTAATTCGAAACACCCCGAAACAAGGTGTCCGGATTTCTTGCAATGAGTACAGACGAGGTGTGATTTATCTGGTTTTGCACGGTGATCACCAAGAGATTCCGGCGGCTTACCCCTCCCCGTGGATGTGCGAACAACTGAAGCCAACAAAGATCGTGGGTTTTGTCTTCCCGGCACGGTCTTGGCGATACGAACACGCTCGTCTTGAATAACCAATTGGTAGGCTCGATCAAGCGTAGGCAGTGGGTCTTGAGAAAGAATGTTGGCACGAGTTTGGGCATAATACTCAGTGTATAGACCCATTAAAAACTGATGGAGTCTTGTATTCTCGCGCCGTTTCTCATGTTCCAGACCGGCTGTACATGTATTGCAGCAAGAACATGTAATGAGAGGTTCATAATTATTTAATTCTTCCCACAAGGAAGTCAATTTGCCAAAATATGTGGCAACAGGCATGGTTTTCGATTGCTCACACCGAGCAATCGCAGATTTAATCTGTTGAATTCGAGGACCATTGACAATGGAGAACCGAGATTTAAGAGTATCCCACAAGCGCTTCGCGTCTTTATACTTTGAGAGTGTAGCCTTGACCTCGGGGTCAATAGTATTCGTAAGCCACGAAATTAACATGGCATGAAGAGTGTGCCAATCATCTTGAGTACATGGAAGAGAAGGGGAATTGATGGATCCGTTTAAGAAAACGAATTTTCGTCTTGCCTCCAAAGCAGTTTGTACATCACTTGCCCATTCATCATAATTATCATCGCGAAGGCGAGTCGGAGTTATGAAGTCACCGGGACGATCATGAGGGCCAAGGTAATATGGGGAGGTTGGTTCTATGCGTGGAGGTGGTGGCGGCGGCGGACGTTGATCTCCGGCCATATTAATTTATTTAATTTTTGTTTAAGGTTCCTGAGCGACTGATAAGGGGAGTAGCTCCTTTGCATTATAAAGTGAACTCATCTCTCTTCTTTAATCAATGTGGGACAATCACATGTGGTGTGCGCTATACATCATAGCTTCAACACTCCCCCTCACATGTGAGGTCCCTTTTTCAATTGGCCCAGAGTAAATTAACGGTCCCAATCGTGGGCCTGGCTCTGATACCATGTTAAATATGGGCCTGGGCCGCACCCATCACAAGGAGAGAGAATCCACTTCACAAGACATAGGAGGTTCCACCTTAAAACCATATGGCAATAAGGGGAGTAGCTCCTTTGCATTATAAAGTGAACCCATCTCTCTTCTTTAATCAATGTGGGACAATCACATGTGGTGTGCGCTATACATCATAGCTTCAACACTCCCCCTCACATGTGAGGTCCCTTTTTCAATTGGCCCAGAGTAAATTAACGGTCCCAATCGTGGGCCTGGCTCTGATACCATGTAGAATTGTTTAGGGCTTGAAAAGCTTGCCCGAAAAACTTTGATTCATGATAATTATGTAGTACCCTCAAGATTACAATCAAACTCAACAATATAATCAATTAAGGCATAAAAATAAGGAGAGAATATCTCTAAAGAATATTACCACCAATAAGGTAACAAAAATATCCCCAAAAATATCCTAACAGTATGCTTGTTACGATATTTTGTTTAGGGAACATAAAGAGGTCTTGAAACATAACATATACTTTTATAAAGTATGTTTCAGATCCTTTCAAAAAAAAAAAAAAAAAAAAAAAAAAAAAAAAAGGTATGTTTCAGATTTTGTTGCTCGAGTCCAATTCACGAATCACTGAATTCCAACGGGCGTATAGGAACTATAAAAACTCTTCATGAAATAGAGGAATATTCTATATATAAAGAGACAAATTTCTTAAAAATTTACCCGGTCATTGATGATGTTAATTCCCAAAGGCTTGTAATACCCATCACAAAGTCATGGAATTATCTGTTCACTACTTTAGAAAAAAGTTTAGGCTTTTGTTCAACTTGGCGAAATTGGATCAAAAGTTGTCTTTCTACTCCTTCCTTTTCAATTCTAGTTAATGGAATTCCCGATGATCGTTTTATCCCATCTCGGTGAATAATGCAAGGAGATCCTCTCTCTCCATACTCTTTATTTTATGTGCGGAGTTATATATTAGCCAAGAAATCTCTTTTGCTAGCCTAGAAAGAGAAAAACTAATAGGAGTCTCAATAGGTAAAACAGGGATCATAAATCCTTTCCTTATATTTTTTGATAATATAATGATTTTTGTGGAAGTCAATGATCAAAGACTCATACAAGAATTCTCGACAAATATTGTATACTTCCTCCGTTCTTTTTCAATTACATCGTTTTCCTTGTTTGGAAGTTTCGTATTAATTGCAATATTTCCTTATTTGCTGACGTAATATCTTCTCTCTATATTTCTCCTATCACATGGGTCCTGCTTTTTATCTATTTGTCTCTCTCTCTCATATTCACATGGGTTTCTTATAAAATGTAGTTAACGTTGAGAATTGGAAGTAGCTAGTATTCAATGATTAGCCCATCTCCTCAAGCAAGAGTTAATCACCAGATTTTCTCTTCTTCCTACCATTGCCAACTTTCTCTTGATTTTCTCCCTATTTCAAACATCAAAGTCCCTCCATTTGAATTTGAAAAAAAATTTGGTGTTCAAGAAAGAATTTTGATAACCTACTAAAGAAAACATGGTGTACCAACTTCACAAGCTCTAACATGTTTTTCCCACTAAAAAAATCTTTTAAAAGTTAAAGCTAAATTATGGAATGAAACTCAATTTGACAATATTTCTCGGCAATTGCGTAACGTTGACAAAGAGGTTGAGACAATCCAAGGTCAGGAGTTCATTTTTATACACCCAGGTGTACCATGTGCATGGTACACCCAAGACTAATTTATGCTCATTTGAACCTCTCCTTATTATATTTTGCTCATTTGGATCTCTCCTTATTATATTTTACTCATTTGGATGATTTCAAATGAGCAATGAGCATAAAAATAGCCTTGGGTGTACCATGCTCACGGTACACCCAAGTGTATGATAAAATTTATACAAGATCAGCTCTTGCAAGATTCAAATAATGTAAAGTGTCAATATAAACTAGAGAATTTGTTTAAAGAAAAGATCTAGACTAATGTCTTTTAGCAATGAATATTGGAAAGTAAAAATAGCAAAACTACCTATTTGCTAAAAGGGGATACTAACTCAAAATTTTACTATTCCCATGCCTCTATAAGGAAAAATAGAAACCAAATAAGAGAATTCATAACTGAAATAATCTAGGTTACCGTTAATAAACCAACTAATAACTGGGTAGATGTAGTTTCTACCTATTAATAACTCAACTAATTAAAAATTTTAAATGGACCCAGTGCACACTAACTTAGTGTGCACCGGGTTGGTAATTGATATTACCTTCATATAGTAAACTTATATACAATATAGTGGATTTCAATAACGGAAATATATAGTGAAATTATATGCAATATAGTGGAGGATTTAATTTTTAACATGCATGAAAATGTAGGTTGTGTAGTATATCGTGACACGTGCTTTAAAAAGATATAGCTTCTGCATGATAATAGTGAATGTTGAATGATATAGTGAGTTTTTGCATGATATAATGGGTGTCTGAATGATATAGTGGATTGTTCAGATTTGATGTAGTTTTTGCATGATGTAGTATTTTTGTTAATGATATAGTGAGTTTATTCATGATGTAGTGGGTTTCATAATGATATAGTGGATTGTTTAGAAATCATGTAGTTTCTGCATGATATAATTAATATGCATCTGAATGATATAGTGACTTTCTGCATGATATAGTGGGTTTTTACATGATATAATGGGATTATGCATGATATAGTGAGTTTCTGAATGAGGATTGTTCAGAAATGATACGTGCTTTTGGTCTGGTGCACACTAATGTTAATGTGGACCGGGTCCACTTAAGTCAGGTTAAAAGAATTTCATCAAAGGTTTATTTCAAACTACCTATTAGTTGGGTTATTAAGCTACCTATCTGCTAAAAGGGGATTACTAAATAATTTCATCTTCAAAGGTCTATTTCAAATTAAACCCAACTTGAGCCACTTAAACACATCTTTATCTTTTAACCACGATTATTTCTAACGAAGATAATAATTTCTTAATAGAAGATATTCTAGGGGAAGAAAATGGCAACTTCTGACTTAGCTCCTCATAAGTTTTTGGGGCTGGATGACTTTCCTTCTTTTTACTTGTAGAAGTACTGGTCCTTAGGAAATTTTTTTATTATGGTTGTCAGAGTTTTTTTTTTCATTCAGGGAATATGTTGAAAGAGATTAACCACACTTTCTTAGCCTTGTTTCCCAAAATAGATAATCTAATGAATGCAATCACATTTTTCCACATACGCTCCGTTTGGTTGGGTGTAGAACATTTTCAGTGTAAAATGAATTTCATGGAAAACGATTTACAATGGAAAACACAATTCCAAAATTAGTTTTCTGTTGTATGGTTCTATGTAAGAAAAATAATAAAACAAAAGAAAAATAAAAGGGAAGGAAAACAATTTTCCCTTCATTTTGAAGGGAAAATGGTTTTTCATCATTGGGTAAGCAACTTTACTCCTAAGGAAAATGGTTTACACCTCTTTGCAAACCAAACAATGTAAAATCGAAAATAAAGGAGAATAATTTTCCAGGAAAATGTTTTACACCCTACCAAACGGGGCCTTAGTCTTTGCTCCTCCATTATTTATAAGTTTATTTCTAAAATCATCACTAATAGATTAAAAAAATTCGTAATGGGGAAGATTATTCACCTGCTTCAAGGAGCAAGCCTTTGTTCCTGATCTCTTAATTCATCAACATATTGATAGCTCATAATGTATCCCACTCTTTCAGGTTAAAACAAGAAAACTAGGTTGGATATCCATTAAGTACTGATAGCTTATAAGGTTTTCCACTCTTTTAGGTTAAAACAGGAAAACAAGGTTGGATATCCATTAAGTTAAACATGAACAAAGATTGTAACACAATGGAATGATTTGTTCACTACTTTAGAAAAAAGTTTAGGCTTTTGTTCAACTTGGCAAAATTGGATCAAATTAAAGTTGTCTTTCTACTCTTCCATTTCAATTCTAGTTAACGGAATCCCTAGGGATCGTTTTATCCCATCTCGGTGAATCATGCAAGCAGATCCTCTATCACTTCATACTCTTTATTTTATGTACGTAGTTATTAGCCAAAGAAACCTCTTCTGCTAGCCTAGAAAGAGAAAAAATAATAGGAATCTCGATAGGTAAAACAAGGATAAAAAATCCTTTCCTTATATTTGTTGATAATATTATGATTTTTGCAAATGTCAATTATTAAAGCTGCACTCTCATAAAAAAATTCTCGACAAATATTTTGTATACTTCCTCCATTCTTTTTCAATTGTAATGTTTTCCTTATTTGAAAGTTTCATATTAATTGCAACATTTTCTTATTTGGTGACATAATATATTTTCTTATTTGGTGACATAATATATTTTCTCTATCTATCTCCTATCACATGGGTCCTACTTTTTATCTATGCGTCTCTCTCGCTCTCTCCTCTTCACATGAGCTTCTTAAAAAATGTGTCAATAAGGTATGTTTCAATTAGAACGGAGGATGTAGTTATGTCTGGACAACTTATATATTAATTATCACATGTCAACGTTCCAATGTTCAATTAATGTCCTTCCACATGAAATATTTAAAATTAGTAGTATACTAACTCGATTAAAACTTAACATGGTCAATATATACTCGATTCGAGTGAGCTCGACTGAACTCGAGAATTTAATGAGTCAAGTCGAACAATCATAAACTCGAGCTCGATTCGTATTATTGGCACACCTAACTAGTTGTAACACAAAGCGCTATTAGAGAGAAAATGCCGCACTCCGTTAGTAGAAGAAATGAAAACGGTCATCTCTTAAAATAAGACAACTCATTAGAACAATTGTTTGCATGAAGAGACCTCCGAACTACTGAATGCCAATTGCCGAAGCCCCAAATATGAAATACACAAAGGATAGGAGTTAGCTCAAGTGGATAGAGCACTCCCCCTTGGCCCCTGAGGTCAGGGGTTCGATCCTTATCCCCAGTATTATGCTGGGGTGTTTCTTTCGCATGCTATGCATGCCTTACCAGCCAATGTGTTGGTGTTTCCTATAGGCTAGTAGCCTTGTAGGGGTTAGCCCTTGGGCTGACTTAATCTCCTAATAAAAAAAAAAATTGAAATACACAGATTGTAGGGAAGTAAATTTCCGCTAAATCTTTATGTGCTGTAAATAATATTTTTTATAGAAGAGAGAACTGATTTTTTTTTAAAAGTAAAATTAATTCATTAATAAAGGTGTCATACGACATCTATAATAGAAATCAAAAATAACAAATACGTAACAATTTTGAACAAATAAAATTCGGAATTTGCAAAAGCACGATTGTTGTGTAGTAGATCTAACAATTCCGCATACCCTCTTTTACATCGTTGTTTGATATAACCTTCAACTAGGGTATCTTCTGATATGTTGTAGTTTTGAAATAGAATTAAATCTGATACCATTTATTGTAATTGTAGATCTGAAATCTGCTTCGACACCGCTTCTTCATCAATGATCCAAAATTACGATAATTCATCTAGAAACAATGGAGTAAACTAAAGTCTCTCCCAAGTAGAAGAGAAAAACCCTTTCTTTCAAGGGAGAAACGATCCTCTCTTTAAAGGAGGAACTATAATTCAAACAAGAATGAACATAAACAAAGCTAAATAACAATGAAAATTAAAATTATGGTGGGGCTATCCACCGATAAAATCGATGGAAGCCCCTTTGAAATTCACTAATGGCAGAGGCGGATTTACTATGGGTTCACTGGGTTCAGGTGAAAAAAATTGCCCCTTTTTTTTAAAATTAAAATTTTTTTAGATATTAGATATATACTATTTGCATGCAAAGTAGATTAGGAAAGAAGTAGATACCACAGTGGGTTTGTCTCTCCATTGTGCGCATGGGCTGGGATTGATGTCTTAAGTTCGAATCCAACAAGTGAACAAACACCCTTTTTTTCCTTCTCTTTTCTTTTATCCCAATAACTAAGCCCAATTTTCCCTCAACTACTGAACAAAACACAAACCTGACAATTTTTTCCCATAGACCAAAACCCTAACTCCCTGACCTTCGCATCGAAGATTCGAAGAACTGCAGCGACGGTGCACTGCAGCGAGCCATCTACTTCAGCCTTCCCACAACTACGGCGCACTGCGGCGAGCCGACGATTACTCAAGTTCTTTCATTTTCGGCGACCGCATCTAGCCAACGGCTTTGAACTTTGAACGGTAACACCCAATTCTTCAATTTTAAATATGAATTTCAGATTTTGTCTTTTAGACATTAGAATATGTAATTGTAAATTTGTAATTATGTAATTTTGTTAATCATTTAAATGTTAAATACTTGAATGAATGAATGAATGTGGAGTTGTTAGTTGTTAGTTGTTAGTATTATTAGACTCACTGACTCAATCTCATGGAGTTGAATTTGTTGCTTTATGAATTTCAGATTTAAATGTTGAATGAATGAATGTGGATTGTGGATTGTGAATGTTGAATAAATGTTGAATGAATGAATGATTGAATGTGATTGAACTTTGTAGTGTCTAGACTCATGGAGTTGAAATTTCTTGCTTGTGTAGATTGTATTGTGACTATGAAGGGTTAAGACAACACTTCGACATGAACTTAAATATTTATATGATGACATGAAGAAAGATGCAAGGTTTGGAGGAGTGAAGGATAATAATGAACTTTCTATGATGCTTGTTGAAACAAAAAAGCATAATTCTTATAAACTAGTTTACTTGCTCATAAAACTAGTATTAATTCTTCCGGTGGCAACGGCAAGTGTGGAACGAGTCTTCTCTTCGATGACTTATGTCAAGAACAAGTTGCGGAATAGTATGGGTGATCAACTATTGAATGATAGCTTAGTCGCATTTCTTGAGAGGGATCTTTTTGTTCAGGTTAGTGATGATGATGTATTAAAATGTTTCCAAAGTATGAAAACTCGTAGGATGCTTTTGTAATTTTTTATTGATGTAATGTAATGAATTAACATTCTATTTAGCTATTGTAGTTTGATATTTGAATTAATGTATTGAACTTTAATTTGAGTGAATGGGTGTATTTTTTTTTTTACCAGCTCCGAACCCATAGGGTTGGAATCCTAGATACGCTACTGACTAATGGAGGCTAGGGTTTAGAAGAAAAAGGGAAAGGAGGGAGAGAAGGGTTTTGTGGTTTACTTTATTTGTAAGAGAGAGAACTGACTTTATTTTATTCTTATCAAACTTGGTGAACAACTTGTATTGCAATTTGCAACCACGGACCACCTTACTAACCCCAAAACAAAGAAAAAATTCCAAACTAAAATATTTATCTCAAATTTTAAATTAAATTAAGAAATAAGGAATTAAGATAGCGCAAAGTCTTGCAAAAGACCGTCTGACGTTAAGCTTAACGTCAGACCGTCCAAATCCAGGGTTTGGTGTCATGCTACTACCAACCGCCATTCTTTCTTTCGCCTCACGGAAGCAGGAATACGACGTCGGTTTCGAAGTTTAAGTCCCCGAGAGACGTCGACGGTCATGGGACCCACACGACGTCAACTGCTACAGGTAGGTACACGTTTAACGCGAATATGATCGGATATGCTCCTGGTGTTGCAAAAGGGGTTGCTCCGAAAGCAAGGTTAGCTGTTTATAAAGTATGTTGGAAGAGTTCAGGTTGTTTCGATTCTGATATTTTAGCTGTTTTTGATGCTGCTGTTAGTGACGGTGTTGATATTCCGATATTCAAGATGTGTACGTATCATCTCTGCTGGTAACGACGGTCCAAATAAGATGTCGGTGACGAATTTAGCACCATGCGTTACTAGACTTACTACCGTTTGGAGCAGGAACAATTGACAGGAATTTTCCGGTAAAGATTGTGTTAGGACGGTAAAATGGAATCTCACTTAGACTCTATTATATTAGTTAATATTTTTGACATATTAGTTAATAATTTTGGCGAATTAGTTAGGTATTTTAACCCAATAGTTTAGAGCTCGAAATTTATATTTGGACTTACATTATTGGTTGTGGATTAGTTGTTGGTTGTTGTGGATTAGTTGATGTTCTTTCGCACTTAGACTCTAATCATGATATATTAGTTAATATTTTTGGCATATTAGTTAATAATTTTGACGAGTTAGTTAGGCATTTTAATCCAATAGTTTAGAGCTCGAAATTTATATGTGGACTTACATTATTTTTACTTAACTTATTCATCACAGTTAGTGGTTTTCTATAATTAGTTAAGGTCAATTGACACTTTTAGATCTTTAGTTTGGATTAATTAATGTTCTTTGCACTTATACTCTAATCATGATATATTAATTAATGTTTATGGCATATTAGTTAATAATTTTGACAAAACAATTAAGTATTTTAACCCAATAGTTTAGAACTCGAAATTTATATGCGGACTTCATTATTTTTAGTTAACATATCCATTACATTAAGGATTTATGTGTGATTCTAAAATTATGGCCAATAAAATGCATTGTAATATGGTTTTTATGATATAACTAATATACTTTAGCGCTTAATTAACTAATATACTTCAGCGTTTAACTAATATACTTCAGCGCTTAACTAATTCACCCAGAAGCAATTTAAGACTAGCATAACTAATAGGTGCAAGCGCTTAACTAAATCTACTGCTGGTTTGATGCACGCGCGTGATGTCAGCATGACATCAGCGGTCTCACATTAACTCTAACGTGAGACCGTCTCTCCAAAAACGGACTCTTAAGATAGCGGTAAATTTCTTTCACTGTTTCTATTTCAAAACAAAAAAAAAAGTAAAAAATTATCCAAATGCTAGTATAATTAGGGGAAAAAGTGAAGGATTTTGTCCTCGATCAAGTGTAACAAACTAAATGTATATGGACAAATTATAAAGATAATATATTCAATAATATTAGGTGACCGCAACGTTTTGCTAGAAGCTAATTGCGGTTGGTTGGGCTAGTATATTTAGGCCAACTACTAATATGTATTGGGTCCTATGAGGTCACACAATATGACAACCCTTGGATATTACCCAAATCCATTTGTGAAATGGGTTGGGCGGTTTTTATGATTGATGGAAGAGTTGTAACTCATGAGTTTATTAGGCTCATAATGTATGACATTATGAGGCAAAATAAAGCCTCATGAATCATCTCTTTGTAACCACCCTATATAATCATATGGGGGTTACAAAGGAGATGTAAGTACATCACTTTTGGCAAGAGAAAATCTGATTTTCTTTTGCTCTCCTCTCTCTCATTCATTTGGCCATCATACACCTCAAAAGCAAGAGGATTCTACACTCTTCCGTACTAGCATACGTGGTGATCTAAGGGTTGTTCGTGGACCAACACTAGAGGAACGGCGATTGACGTTCTAAGGATCTCTACTAGAAGGCTAGAGGTGAAAGTGGAATTCACGCATCAAGAGGTATATTCTACACTCTTTATAGATTCATGTTAGTTTATGCAAAGATCTTGGTGTTAGATGTTTGAGTATGTGATACTCGTTTTCCGCATTAAGCATCTAAATTCCTACAGTGGTATCAGTTAGCCTATTTGCATAGATTAATGTGATCATGTTGATGCATGTTTTCCTTTATTTTAATTCATTTAGGGGAGGGTATTAGCATGAGGATATTGTTTGCATGATTAAAATTGGATTTTAATCTAGTGGGAGTATAAAAGTTATTTATACATTTTTTTGATACATATATATATATACATATATAATTGTTATATTATTTCATGTTTTAGTTAAGTTGTTAATTAGAATATGATGTATATATATATATATGTATGATTCATGATTTGCATGCTTTGAAGTTTTTATGCTTAATTTGATTATGTATAATTTCATGGCATGAATTCTTGAATATGAGGCCTAGTATGATTTAGTTATGCATAAAAGTGTTTTAGTGTATAAAGAAAATCATACGCATTTCGATTAAAATTGCCTGAATTGAAATCGGAAAAAACGGAAGAAGTAAGCTTCTCGCAAATCGCGACGAGCATCGCGAGTCGCGACGAGCGCCGCGGGTCGCGACCACCGGTCGCGAGTCGCGACCTAGATCGCGGGTCGCGAGCAAGGTTCTCGCCTCGCTTGGCTCGTTTGCTTTTTCAACGGATAAAAACTTTAAAGATCCGTTTATCCCTTAATGCATATTAAGTAGTTATTATGCTTGGTATCCTATGCTAATGCTTAAATGAATTAAAATTATGATGGAAGTTTCATTTTATGACATTTAATTTTATGTTAGGATGTTAGTTTTAATAAGTTGATTAATTCTTACATGTTAGTGTTTGTGATTAAATGTCATGCAATGATTTTATGTTTTAATATGATTAAAATATATGTGGTACCTTAAAGTGCTTATATATTTTCCTTTAAATTTAATAGTTGATTAAATTTGTTAGATTAATACTATAATGCTCTTGAGAGATAAATTCTAATATGATTGAATTTGTCTAAAGGTACTAACCATTTAATTTAATATGAGATTAAATTTGGTTGATGTTATTATGTTTTAAAGTTGTTGAAGCATAATAATTTATTTTAATAGTTGATTAAAATGCATGTTTTATATATATGATATAATAATTGCATGCGGTGACTAGTATGGCCCAAACTTGGATAGAAAATACGATCTCGCGTATCGTGAATGTATTTTTGTAATCTAAATACGATCTATGCATCGTTGGTATTTTTGTAATATTAGTTTAAATTTTCAAAAAAATTATTCAAGTTGAAGTGATTCAAAGATGGAGATCCGATGTTTTCATTTCCATGGAGCACAACGATGTAGATCCAAGGTGGTTCAAGGATGGATGCCTTAAAGAGTAGTCTTTAGGGTTAGGGGCCATACTAGGATCACATTTTATTTTATGCATTTAAATATTGCTTTTGAATGCTTTCTAAGTTTTATTATGCATGTGATTTATTTTTGCAATGAGTTCACTAGTAATTAAATCACATAATAATTTACTTAGGTCCCTAAAGCTAATATTGGGTAATTGCTTTTCCAAATAAACATCTACTAAAATCTTGATCGTTAGTAATAGGTTCTGCCAAAGCAGAGTGTTACTTCCAATCTTGGGCTAAGTAGAGTAAATTTCCGAAATTTGCATGTTTAGTTTGGTTTGGCCCAACAAAATCATCAAAACGGTTTTGGATTTTGAAGCAAAGGGTTGGGTTTTTGTGTTTGGGTGACAAGTTCTGTCTAGGATTAGGAAGGCTTTCCCCAACGCTGTGGGTAACTTCCTTACCTGGGAACTTTCATCACCTTAGCAATCACCCATCAACTAAGAATTACAATTGTTGTAATTAGTAAAAGAGTTTACTTACCTTTTAAATTTGGTTTTAAGTTGAGGCCAAAGTCCACTTATAAATCACGTTTGATAGGATCTTAGAATCACTTGATTCAAAAGGGACATATTTAAAATTGGTCAAGTGCATAGCTTTTATTTTAAAGTGTTTAAAATTTGTTAAAAGCTATTATGATAAACATACTCATTACTTTTGCATCTTCTATGTAGATATCATGTCTGGTAACAACAATAATTCACCTTTTAACTTACGTTCAATCCTTGAAAAGGATAAGTTGAACGGGAACAACTTCCTTGATTGGGAAAGGAATCTGAGAATTGTTCTTAGATCCGAAGGTCGAGAGGATGTTCTTGAAACCCCGATCCCGGTTTTAACGACCACCTCTACTGAAGCCGAGAAGGCGGCCCATAAGGCCATTGCAGAAAGGTCGGTAATTGTTACTTGCCTTATGCTCGCGGCTATGGAACCAAGCCTCGCAAAAGAGGTTTGCAAGCTTGGATGCTCGCAAAGATTATCCGACACCTGAAAACCATGTTTCAAAGCAGCAAGCTCGGATAGAGAGGTATGAAACTCACAAGGCTATTCTTGAGTGTGCGTTAGTCGAAGGCAAGCCGCCGCCACTCATGTCTTTGAAATGATTGGTTATTTCGAGACAATGGAGAGGTTGGGTTTTCCTTATAGCCAAGAGTTGGCTACTGACATCATACTACACTCACTTCATGAAGGCTTCAACCATTTTAGGTTGAACTTCAATATGAATGGGGTGTCGAAAACCCTTGCCGAGTTACATGGGATGCTCATAATCGCCGAGCAAAACATCTCCGTTGCACCTAAGAAGGAAGTTCTTATGGTTCAAAAGGGAAAGGGTTTTAAGAAAGAATGGGCCGGCAAGAAAAAGCAAGACAAGGGCAAGCAAGTTGCCGCTAAGATCGCCGATAAGCCACAGCAAAGGCAAAGCCAAAGGTGGCCGCAAATGCCAAGTGCTTCCATTGTGGTCAAATTGGCCATTGGAGGCGTAACTGCCCGAAGTATCTGAATGATAAGAAGTCTGGGGCTTCTTCTTCAGGTATCTATGTCATTGACATTAATTTAGCAACATCTACTTCTTGGGTATTTGATACCGGTTGTGTTTCTCACATTACTTCGAATGTGCAGGGACTAAGAAGGAGTAGAACCTTGGCTAAAGGGGAGGTAGAACTGCGCGTTGGAAATGGTGCAAGGGTTGCGGCCGTTGCAGTTGGGACTTATTGTCTACCTTTGCCTTCTGGTTTAATATTAGAGCTTAATAACTGTTATTATGTTCTTGCTATTACCAAAAACATTATTTCTATTCCAGTTTTGGATAATGAAGGGTTTTCATTTACAATTGAGAAAGGTTGTTTCTCCGTTTATTTGAATTCAATGTTTTATGCCATTGCTAAAAAGTCTAATGGTCTATATTTCCTAGAGTTAGACAAAGATGTCCTTAACATAGACAAAGAAAAACATAGATCAAGCGATACTAATCCTACTTACTTATGGCATTGTCGTTTAGGACATATAAACGCGAAACGCATTCAGAAGTTACATAAAGATGGACTTCTAACATCTTTTGACTTTGAGCCATTTGATGTATGTGAATCATGTTTAATGGGTAAAATGACAAAGTCACCTTTTACTGGAAAGGGTGAAAGGGCCAGTGATCTATTGGGTCTAATACATAGTGATGTGTGTGGACCAATGAGCACAAAAGCTAGGGGAGGGTTTGGATACTTCATTACTTTTACTGATGATTTAAGTAGATATGGATATGTCTATTTAATGAAGCATAAGTCGGAATCGTTTGAAAAATTCAAAGAATTCCGAATGAAGTCCAAAACCAACTTGGCAAAACAATTAAAGCACTACGATCCGATCGTGGTGGTGAGTATTTGAGCCAAGAGTTTAGTGATCACTTGAAGAGTTGTGGAATTCTTTCCCAACTCACTCCACCTGGAACACCTCAGTTGAATGGTGTATCCGAAAGGAGGAATCGAACTCTACTTGATATGGTTCGGTCTATGATGAGTTTTGCCGATCTTCCCATCTCTTTTGGGGATATGCTCTCGAAACTGCTACTTTCACACTTAATAGAACTCCATCAAAGGCAAAGAGAAAAACACCATATGAGATGTGGAGTGGAAAAACTCCAAGTTTGTCTTTTCTACGGATTTGGGGTTGTGAGGTTTACTGTAAAACGTTTACTTTCGCATAAACTCGCCCTAAATCGATAAGTGTTTCTTTGTGGGTTATCCCAAAGAGACCAAGGGCTATTACTTCTACCATCGGACTGAGGGCAAAGTGTTTGTTGCTCGTCGTGGTGTCTTTTTGGAAAAGGATTTTATTTCCAAAAAGGCAAGTGGGAGTAATATATTTCTCGAAGAGGTTCGAGAAAAGCAACAAATGGACATAGTTCAACCTATGTTAGAGTCGAAGCACAAGTGCCACTGTGGAGCTTGAAGTAATTCCTCCTTTAGAGGAATCTTCTCCCATAACCGACCAAGTGTTGGAGGATGTGCATTCCGTACACGAACCTCCTACTGTCCCACTCGAATCTAATTCGTGCGAAAATTCTCAAATTGTTGAGAAGAAAATTTCTCCCCGTTGCACCCCCGTAGGACCAGTAGATCAAGAATACCAAACAAGAAGTTTGTTGATTTCTTGTTAACCGAAAGTTCCGAGATAATGATCTTAGAATTTGAGGAACCTACTACCTACAAGCAAGCCTTGATGAGTGAAGACTCCGAAAAATGGCTTGAAGCCATGAGGTCCGAAATGGCATCTATGTCCGAAAAATCAAGTATGGGACTTGATGGATTTGCCCGATGGGGTTACACCTATTGGTTGCAAATGGGTTTTCAAAGTGAAAACAGACAAGGATGGTAACGTTCAGTGTTTACAAAGCAAGATTGGTTGCAAAAGGGTTCAAGCAAGTTCATGGTATAGACTATGACGAAACCTTTTCACCAAAGAGCAATGCTTAAATCCATTCGGATACTCCTAGCGATTGCTGCCTTCTATGATTATGAGATTTGGCGATGGATGTCAAAACCGCTTTCTTGAATGGATTCTTGAAAGAGGATGTGTATATGACACAACCGGAAGGTTTTATGGATCCAGAATATCCTAGGAGGGTATGTAAGCTTCAAAAGTCCATTTATGGATTGAAGCAAGCATCCCGGAGTTGGAATCTTCGTTTTGATGAGGCAATCAAACCTGTTTGGTTTTCTCAAAAACGGAGAAGAGTCTTGTGTTTACAAGAAGGAAAGTGGGAGTAACATAGTTTTCTTGGTCTTATATGTAGATGACATACTTCTCATAGGAAACGACATTCCCATGCTTCGAGTCACCAAGGAATGGTTGAAGAGTTGTTTTTCTATGAAAGACCTTGGAAACGCCGAGTATATTTTGGGGATCAAGATCTATAGGGATAGGTCTAAGAGGATGATTGGACTTAGCCAAAGAACTTATATAGATAAGATCGTTACTAAGTTCAATATGGAAAACTCTAAAAGAGGTTTTCTACCCATGCAACATGGTGTTTCGCTTAGCAAGACTCAGTGTCCTTCCGGACTCGATGAGATTAAGCGAATGAGTAATGTTCCTTATGCGTCGCCTATAGGGTCCATTATGTACTCCATGATTTGTACTCGCCCGCATGTTTCATATGCCTTGAGCATGTGTAGCGGATTCCAATCAAATCCAGGTGACGCACACTCGGAGTGCAACCTAAGAATATCCTAAAGTACTTACGAAGGACTAGGGATAATTTCTTAGTGTATGGAGGTGAAAGTGAATTAATTGTTGAGGGTTACACGGATGCGAAGCTTCAAACCGACAAAGATGATTTCCGATCCCAATCTGGTTTCATCTTTTGTCTAAATGGAGGGGCAAAGTGAGCCGGAAAAGTTCAAAGCAAAGTACCGTCGCCGATTCTACAACAGAAGCCGAGTACATTGCTGCGGCAGATGCAAAGAAAGGAAGCCGTTTGGATGAAGAAGTTCATTCCGGAGCTAGGAGTAGTGCCTAGTGTTGGAGATGGTATTGTTTTACATTGTGATAACAATGGTGCCATAGCTCGCCTAAGGAACCAAGATCACATCAAAGGTGTAAACATGTACTTAGGAAGTTTCATCTCATTCGAGAAATCGTTGAGAGAAAAGATGTAATAGTTAGCAAAGTTCATACGGATAGCAATGTCGCCGATCCTTTGACTAAACCATTGCCTCAACCTAAGCATGAGAGTCATACTAGGGCTATAGGACTTAAGCATGTAGGAGAGTGGCTTTGATTATGTACTATTTATTTTAATTAGTTCACGCTATAGTTACTCTTGTGATATGTTTGGTTATGTTTATCAATAAAAGGTTATGTTCTTATTTAATCTTGGTTTAGTATTAAATAAAACGTTCAAAGTATTTTATAACGTTTGATAGGATTGTCAAATATGTGATTTGACAAATGAAACCCTATCCAAAGGAACAGGAGTTATAATTTACCTTTGTCCCTAGTTCGAATCATTGAAATTGAACGTAAATGATTCCGTTTGATGGACTAGATTGCAAGTTGATTGATAGCGCAGCTTTCATGGGCTATGGGGACATCGAGATGTCTAGTCATTTGCATAGGCGTGTATAGTTGATACACGTTGGGCGTACCTAGTGGGAGTTCTCTAAAAGGTTTATGAGAATCTCATTAATATATTTAGTGGATTCCTTAGACATGAGTATGACACTATTCTTACTTAAGGATTAGTATGTTTTTGACACCGCAAAACGTCGTGCCGTAAAAGGAGGCTATAAAAGCAAAGTGATCGGAACTGCTACGAATTGAGTGGGAGTTTTGGTTATACAAGACTGGATAAAGTCCTCCTAAGAGTTAGGATTGGTGTCTTGGCCTCTTGAAGAGCGAGAACCGAAAATGCATGGCCGTGCTCAAATGGATTAAGGAGTTAATCATTTGTTTCTACAGCTCGAACTCGGATTTCAAGAAACAACTTGAATATTGGTATGGTTTACATACGATGTTACCATGTCATCAAGTTAGACGTTAAGCGACTTAAGGAATTTGAAGGTTACACACTTGTTCTTAGACAAGTGGGAGATTGAAGGATTTTGTCCTCGATCAAGTGTAACAAACTAAATGTATATGGACAAATTATAAAGATAATATATTCAATAATATTAGGTGACCGCAACGTTTTGCTAGAAGCTAATTGCGGTTGGTTGGGCTAGTATATTTAGGCCAACTACTAATATGTATTGGGTCCTATGAGGTCACACAATATGACAACCCTTGGATATTACCCAAATCCATTTGTGAAATGGGTTGGGCGGTTTTTATGATTGATGGAAGAGTTGTAACTCATGAGTTTATTAGGCTCATAATGTATGACATTATGAGGCAAAATAAAGCCTCATGAATCATCTCTTTGTAACCACCCTATATAATCATATGGGGGTTACAAAGGAGATGTAAGTACATCACTTTTGGCAAGAGAAAATCTGATTTTCTTTTGCTCTCCTCTCTCTCATTCATTTGGCCATCATACACCTCAAAAGCAAGAGGATTCTACACTCTTCCGTACTAGCATACGTGGTGATCTAAGGGTTGTTCGTGGACCAACACTAGAGGAACGGCGATTGACGTTCTAAGGATCTCTACTAGAAGGCTAGAGGTGAAAGTGGAATTCACGCATCAAGAGGTATATTCTACACTCTTTATAGATTCATGTTAGTTTATGCAAAGATCTTGGTGTTAGATGTTTGAGTATGTGATACTCGTTTTCCGCATTAAGCATCTAAATTCCTACAAAAAGAAAGATGCATTCAACATTTAAAAAGCAAAAATTTTGCCTATATTGTAGGGGAAGTATAGAAGACTACGATGAGATATAGGATCAACAACAAACCTGTGCTTATAAATAAAACAAAGAACAAATTTGAGAAAGAAAGAGATTTTTTTTTTCTGAAGGAAGAGAAAGAAAGAGGATTTTTTTTTTTTTCTGAAGGAAGAGAAAGAAAGAGATTTGGAATCAAAGCTGACAATGATGAATAAGTGGCATACTAAATCTGTGTCTATTAAAGTTGCAATCCTTCATACCCTACATTTTCTATGTATTCTATGTATTTCAGGTTGGTCAGCTCACTCCATCTTGGATGGAATTGATAAGCAAAAGAAACAATCATATGCGAACAAAGCCACAGCTAGCATGTATGAATCATTTTGTATAGATATTATTTCTATCGGTATCTCTGCAGTAGGGTTCATCTTTTTACTATTTACTAAACCTCCAAAATGGATGTTAGAAAGGATATGGATTTATAGAACTTTTACGTTGCTCAATTTTTGGTTGCAGTTCTGTTAAATATGGGTCTGGGCCGCACCCATCACAAGGAGAGAGAATCCACTTCACAAGACATAGGAGGTTCCACCTTAAAACCATATGGCAATAAGGGGAGTAGCTCCTTTGCATTATAAAGTGAACCCATCTCTCTTCTTTAATCAATGTGGGACAATCACATGTGGCGTGCGCTATACATCATAGCTTCAACAAGTTCTTAAGATTCTACATTGTGAAGCCGAATAAAAATTGGACACTGGTGGGGATTTTAGGGTTTGCTGTCCAGAGTTTTTGTGCGGCAGAATCATCTAGAATTTGTGGGCTGTATAATAATTTTTTGTTACCCGAATTTAAATATTTCAAGTTTATAATGGCAGCTTCGGTTTGCACTGCCTACTACTCGTTCGGATTTGGATCAACTCATTTTTGGGTAGTATTATCCATGTTTGTTAGCCTCACTTTTCTCGTTGGCAATTACTTCAAACCAAGCGACGCCAACCACGATTGTACTGATAGTAGTTATGAAGAGCATCAGAGAGACGACTGCCTGAAACAAGAAATCTCTCCATCTCCTTCATTTCTATGTCGCTTCTCCGATTGCATATTTGATGTTGTTGTTTCTCATCCAGATGCACAACGGATATATATTAACGACTGTACAGAGGCGTAGTCAGGACTCTGACATAAAAGGGGCAAATAATGTACTAGGGGGACCAAATAACTAATACTATGCTTTATTGGAGTTTATTGTTATCTTAATGGTTGGCTTTTATTTTCATTTAACTTGTTTGTATTGTCTGATTCTCTCTAAATATAAGTGGAGTGTATTATGGATATTACGTTATTCTTTTTTTTTTTTATGGCCATTACGTTATTCATTTATTCTTTAAGACTTTCTTAAGAGACACTCCATATCAGATGCCACTTTTAGCTTATCTTTCCGCTCTAATAGTTTGTGCTTTAGTTGGTTAATATCGATTATACGATAACAAATCCTTTTGTATTTGACTTAACCTAATTAAGAAAGTATGTTTTTTCTTAACTGAACCCACAAATAAGCTAGAATATGCATGTTTGTTTTCAATTGAACTTGCAAAAAGATCATTGACTTGTTGCATGTCATTCATTATGTTCTATAGGTTTAATGAGATTGTTGTTATCGGAGGTAGGTAGACTATTTGCAATACAGCCTACAAGGCAGAATGATGTTACGTTCCGACTTATGCTTAGATGATGAATGTTTAGAGCTTTCAAAAACATATGCACCGACTCTCTAGAGGCAGTTATGTGATGCTTTATATAAAAAAATGCTGTAATTGTAGTGATCCTCTCCTCTCTCCCTCTCCCTCTTCAATTCTCTTTCTAGGGTTTTTAATTTTCTTGGCCTCCTTGGCCGGAAATAGTCTAATTTCTTTGGAAATTAGACTATTTCCGACCCTTTTCCTTAGATTTTAGTGTTTTTTTAGTGTTACTATCTTTTTTATTGCTTTCTTCTGTTCAGTTCTCTCCATCTGTGAGAGTTTTTGTCCCCCTTTTTGGTGGTTGTTTCTCATCTTTGTATGAGTTTTCTTATTTTCATGGTGTCAATAATTTGGAAGATGGTCTGGATCGATAAGGGTTTAGGTTTTTTCATCAATTCGTCATTGGGAACAATTATATCACAGAATCAGATTGTGAAGGTCTCTACTTGGAAAGATGCAAAGACATCGAATTACACTGCTCGCGTCAAGCTTGAAGCGGTGGAGTTGGAGCTGTGCTCGAGTATGCTTAAAATTAATTGGTTCCATTGTGAAAATTGTTGCAATTTGCTAAATCTGTATTTTTCAGATCTTAATTATCATTGTATGTGCCGTTTGGCTTATTATTAATGATATATTTTCTTTTCGTCAAAAAAAAAAAAAAAATTTCACCGTTTTAAGGACTCAGATTCTACGGAAGACTTGAAGTCACTCACGATGACTAAATCACATGACCTCATGCATGCAAGGAATATACTAATTTGAAAAGTGATTATTTAACTCTAATTTTATGCATAACATTGTTTCATAGAAGAGAACATTAAAAGAAATTAGAAACTCATCAAAAGAACTAACTCACAAACTTAAGCACGTAATCTTTGACTCTTAAAAAATAGTTAACACGTTATTATGTCAGTAATATTCTTTTTACAAAACTTTAATAATTCTACTTCTATAAATATCCAACACATTTATTATGTACAACCCTCTCTATTTATTACAGCTTTCTCCATTTATGATAGCCTCCAAAAATCTTCACCCTTAGCTCAAAATTTTCAAGTAGTTTTAAAAAAAGCCTCATGCTTTCAACCATGCATGGTGTGTTTTGCAACCCTTAAACGTTTCACCTCAGCTTCAAATACATCAAAACAATGTTGTATACTTCTTGGGGTTGAAGGATCCATGGAAAGATCAGATCCAAGCAGAGGACAAAAAAAGGAATCGACACAAAATTATGAGAAATTGATCTCAATATATAATCACAAGAAAGTGTAGATTATTATTTTGGTTTTTTTTGTTGTAAAATTTTAAGGAGAAATCACTAGATTCGAGATTTTTTGAAGCGAGATGGGAGAAGAAGAGGAGAGTCCGAGGAATGATGAAAGTCAAAGAGAGAGAGAAAGAGAGTAACGTATAGTGAGGGGGAGAGGAGGTAAATAATAAGGGATTATGGTTTGGGACTTGGGTGGAAGTCATAAAATAGGGGGTTAATTAGGAATTGTTATTATTTTAATAAGGCATCATTACTAGGTAGAATGCGGACAAAAAAATAAGGGTGAAATTGTAATTATAATGTGGCTTCTACAATTCCAAAGTAGAAATGTAGCAACTACATAGATAAACCCAATTAAAGAAAGAATGATATTCTAATTAGATGCGTAGGGGATTAAACCTCTTGCACTATTTATTGGTCTTTTAGAAACACAAGAGGAATGCCAAGTTAGCTTACATGGATCCATATCAGTGTCCACGTGCCAGACTTCGATACTCCTCTACACGTTTTAATAATATATATTGAGTTGAGATATCCAAATCATGTTGAGGATAAGTCTAGCCCATTTAAAAAAAATATAAAAATTGCTATATGGATAAATAGGTCATATTATATTAACAAATCTCCTTGTGTATTAATCTCATTTCACGAAGAACATGATATATTTATATTGTGACACTATTTACCGTCCGTATTTTACTAACACTAGCTGTGTTTTTATATGATTTTCTTTTACTTCTTTATCCCCCCTCTTCCTTTAACCTACTGTCACCACCACCACTACCGCCGCCACCACCTGCAGCCACCTCCCCCCTCCCTTCTCTTTCCTCCTCCCTTCTTCCCTGCCAGTGCCAGCGGCAACAACTGCACCTCCGTCAGCAGCCACCACCGCGGGCCCCTTCTTTTTCTTCCTCTTCCTCCTCCCTTGCCCGTCACTCTCCTCCCTCTTCCTCAGCACCAGCATCCACCGGAGCCTAGCCTACCTCCAAGCTCCACCTGATGCCCCACCTACTTCTCTTTGTCTTCCTACTCCCTTCCTCCTTCCTTCTCACAAGCCACATGTTTTCCTTTAAAAAAAATCACCGTTCACATGGAACTAAATCATTTTTTCCCACCTACTTCTCTTTGTCTTCCTACTCCCTTCCTCCTTCCTTCTCACAAGCCACATGTTTTCCTTTAAAAAAAATCACCGTTCACATGGAACTAAATCATTTTTTCGGTTTCACTGACCATCTTTTTTCGATTCATCTTTTTTCGATTCCAACAAATGGGAAAAGTTCCATCATGGTGGAACAAAAAAAAAGCGAAAGATTATATATATTCAACGACACGCATACGTTACTTTTGAAAGCCTAAAAATGAGTGGTGGGAACATATAGTCGTTTTATATTTGCAAAAGCAGTCGGTTTGGTTTATCAGACTTGTCCCTTCGGGATTAGATTTGGTGCCACCAACTGCTTAAGAACTTATATCAGAATGAAAATTGATTAAAATATTATATCTCAACTTAAATATCATACAAAATACTTGGCCAATGGTTGATTTAAAATAGGATTTTGAGATCTATATATTATCTTAGGGTCATTAATTCCGTTGTTATATATTTGGTATACTACTTATTTACGGGTTTGTACATCCAACTCTAAAATATACATATCACTTTCTCATATAGAGAGCCCGATGTAATTATACTATACCACTCTTGTGTCCAGTTCTAGGATCATAATAGAATTGCAAAAAGTTATCTAATTAGATGCTTAGGGGATTAAACCTCTTGCACTATTTATTGGTCTTTTAAAAACACAAGAGGAATGCCAACTTAGCTTACATAGCGCCATATCAGTGTCCACGCGCCAGGCTTCGATACTCCTTTATACGTTCTAATAATATACTAGTAGTTTTGGCCCGGGCGGTGCCCCGAGCAGTTACAATTATCAAATATATTATTATTCATAAGTTTCATAATTGATTTTATTAGTTTTTCGTAATTTTCTTTCTAGTGCAAAATTGAAAAATGGACATTATGGCATGATAAGTTGTTTAGAAAAACTTCCAAGGAATTGAGGACTAAAAGAACAATGTCAATGGAACTGGGGTAAGAGAATGTTATTACCTTAATAAAAGTGTTAGAGATCAAAAAGCTTGTCTATGTCTTTATAGTTACATATAATTATAAGACTTTATAATGTTTTACTTTGAAATATTAAACATTGAGATTGTAGCGGATTGGTGGTTAAACTCTCACATTTCATTTCAAAAGTCATGTTTTCTATTCTTAGTAGCTACACATTGTTAAAATTTTTAAATGAGATCATAAAAGTATTAGAAGCTTGAAAAGAGTGCCACGTGGCACCGCTCCGTTGATATATTTGTATAGATATTGACCTGAGATAAATAGGTCATATTAACAAATCTCCTTATGTATTAATCTCATTTCATGAAAATCATGTTATATTTATACTGTGACGCTATTTACCGCCCGTATTTTACTAACACCACCTGTTTTTTTATATGGTTTCTTTTATATGGATAAATAACCAATGTTATGAAAGAATATATAAAATTGATGCAAGGTTTGGCACGGCACAACCTCCAAACACTCAAGCAGAAGACTTTCTTAATTGACGTTAAAAAGAGAGAAACATAAAACAAAGTGAAAAGATTGCTCTTCTACCTAGCTTCAACTTCGATACTGCAAAGACTAGAAAGTTGCAAGGAAAAAGGGAGAGAAGAGAAGGGCAAGATATAAAAAGAAAAGGAGCACCAAATCATGCAAAATGACACCATTTTGCGTGTCTTATATCAATCTTTATGTTACATAGAGACGACTATGAGACTGAGGTGGGTACTGCTGGTTTTATGAATGGTAAGTAAAGCCCTCGATAATGATAATCATACGGGCATTGTTTGAGCAGGATGAGGACCACGAGCATCCAACTGAGGCACACTGCCAGGAATACGAGGACGGTAATTCTGCTGGTGTAGGCTGTAGCTACTGCTAGATAATAATGATGGTCTTCCAGGCAGCTTGTGAAATTCAGAAAAGCGAATATCAATAATCAAAATCTAATTTTATTAACAATACTGAGAAATTGTTTATAGTTCAATGTCAATAGCAAATTGCTAGATGATACCACAATTGGAACACATAAAGCACCACGATTAAAGAGGAACACCGTACACTCTAGAACCATGCATATATAAGTTGAAATAGCTGTTTGTATTCTCCACAAATCATACCTTACATTTTACTGTTATACTTCTAGAGGCATGAGCAATAAACAGCAGAATATTAGACATTTTCTCAGAACAGTAGTAGTGGCAAGCTTCAACCAAAAATAGAGAGGTTATAACTCATAACAATATGACCAACCATAAATTTAATATTTGAGAAAAATATGCATGGCTCACATCCTGCAAATACAAGCATCCACAGGATAGGGAATAAAATGTGAATAAAAGATAACAGGTGACATACACCAAAATTTCATATTATAAATTATAATGGGACTTGATTCAACACTCTCATCCATCAAAACAGGAAGACTATCAGCTAGAATTGCTTTCTATTAATACATGTTTTTGTACATGGGGCACCATGGAACACTGCGGTCGAGACAGGATACTTTTGGCAAAAATCATTCTTTCAGTTTCTCTGTCTCAAGGCAATCTTACTAACTAGTAGATTGCAGGCAGGACGTGGGAGATTTAACGCCTGATACCTCTCTTCCATGGACGTCTGGACGACACTGAATATTGGTTGCCTATTGATACACCAAGAAACGAATGCTCACCGCATTTGGACGGTACTAGCAATATCAGCAATTTTAAATCCAACCTGTTCGCAGTCGGAACTTTCAACATATATAAAGATGCCAACCGACATTTCGATGGAATACAGAATTTTTCCAGTTGCAGCAAGTGATCTTGGCATGGATCATGAATCATTTTTTGCAGAACTCTCATGAATATCTATCACCTCCTTAACAATAAAGGCATCAAGGAAGATGCTCCAAAAGTAACATCTCATATAATCTCATACATGAATGGTAAGGCAGCTGCTTAATTAATATAGATTTTTCAATCACCAATGACTGCAAAACCCGGAGTCTTCAAGCAATCAGGCAAAGAAAATGAGAATTCTGATACATAGATGTGAATATGATTCTGCCAAATGGGTCTCAGGTTCTGACATGATAAGGTAACACACCTAACTAATGAAAGGACACAAATATTACTAGTGTTCAATAACAGCAAACTACGACATACTAGGATCACCAAATGCTTCCGAACACCTGGATCAGCATCATTAACTTTGTAACAAGCTATCGAGGTGCAGTGTACACCTGCTGGGATGTGTCATATTGTTGATAGCCAGGCTGAGGTTGGGGTGACAAGGATTTTCCATATGCAACAGGTGCACCAGTAGAAGCACCAACATATCCACCACATCGAGGAGCAACCATCATAACCACGTTGTGCTGAACATGGCCTTGTCGTGCCACAGAACGTGCAGCACTATAAACTTGTGGTTCGGCCTCTTCAGCATAAGCTGATGGATCTACTTGGCCCTGGTAATATGCAGCAGCATTAGTAGCAGTAACAGATGGATCAGTATAGCTTGGTTGTGCTGTTGTTGGGTATTGACCATATCCAGTGGTTGATCCAGCAGTTTGCGCATAACCAGCAGCCTGTTGGTCGTATGCAGAAACGGGCATCGTTGTTGTTGTGGTGTATAGCCTCGTCCAGCATAAGGTTGTTGAACTTGCTGCATTGGAGCCTGTGTATCATATTAGTTAACGACAAAAAGAATAGAAAAGCGTCAAGCTAAACTTACTGTCACTGGGAACAGTTATCTCAATCTCCATAGATCCAGAGGCAAAAGCAATGTCACAAGAAACAATTGTAATAATAAGAACTTTTTGTTGGAAAAGACCTATTAAAAATTTAAAATAGCCATTTTGTTGGAAAATACCTAATAAAAACTTTTTTGTTCAAAAAGACCTATTATAATACTTCCCTTTGTTACATAAGACCACCTCAATATTTTTGGGACAAAAAGTCAATTTTATGACATTGACTTTTCTTCCCCTCCTCTTCTCATTAAATGACATCAACATATTTTTTTCTATCATAATTCCTTGATCCTACCAAACCCTTTCCTCTTGCTTCCCATTTTAAGGGATTATGGTAGGAAAAAAAGAATAGGTTGATCTCATTTATTGAGAAAGGGAGGCGAATCAAGTCAATATTGGAAAAATTGACTTTTTGGGCGGAAAATATTGATGTGGTCTTAAGTAACAAAGGAAAGTATTATAATAGGGTTTTTTCAACAAAATAGTTTTTATTACGTTGTTATTGTCCAACCCCGATATGATTGCTTTGATGAGTAATGGGAATAGATTGTGATTGGATATGTTTGGTAATGCCAAAAGAATGTTTGTTAATTACCTAAAAGCATATGATCTGGGGTTAATTTGGGCTTTTTAGTACAAGGAGGCACAATGGGGGCCCAAAACTGAAGTCAATGGTGTTTGGTGAGGAATTGGGCATAATGGACCCAGTGACATGATTGTTCAATCCCCATAGGATTGCTTTGATGAGTATTGGGATTGTATTGTGATTGAGAGAACATCATCCACTTAATAGGTTTGGTCATACCCAAAATATGTTTGATCATTACCTAAAATCTGTATGATATGGGGTTAATTAGGTAATGACCTAAACGTTTTGGTAATAACATATATAGTGGGTGTATTAGGTCATCACCAAAATATCTTAAGTAATTACTCAAACCCTTCATTAACTTGCACAAAAAACAAGTGGCATTACACTACAATGGAGATGATTCTTTTCAGAGATTGTTCAACTATTCCAATACGTTGTTCACATAAACATTCTATCGATGAACATTTCATATCACCAAAGTCATTAAATTCAATCATTTGAATGCAAAAGAAAAAGGAAAAAATGCAACGTTTTACCCCGATGCAAACTTATCATATAAGCCACATAAAATCTCATGGATTAAGTTATCAATAACCCACATCTTAACCATACAATTCCCTCATCATATATGTTATAATCACATGATTTGAGGCCATTGCCCAAGACAATTATTATTTTAGGTAATAACCTAAATTGGTTTAGGTAATGACCTAAACGTTTTGGTAATATTCTAATCTAATCATATGATTACCTAACATATACAATGGTTATATTAGATCATGACCAAAAGGTCCAAAATATCTTTAGTAATTACCTAAACCCTGCATTAACTTGCACAAAAAACAAGTGACATTCCACAACAATGGAGATGATTCTTTTTAGATATTGTTCAACCATTCCAATCCGCTGTTCACATAAACATTCTATCGATGAACCTTTCATACCACCAAAGTCATTCAATTCAAATAGTTGAAAACAAAAGAAAAAGGAAAAAATACAACGTTTTAGCCCGATGCAATCTTATCATGTAAACCACTTAAAACCTAATGGATTACGTTTTCGATAACTCACATCTTAACCATACAATTCCCTCATTATATATGTTAGAGTCATATGATTTGAGGCTAATACCCAAGAAAATTATTGTTTTAGGTAATGCCTTAAAATAGTTTAGGTAATGACCTAAACGTTATGGTAATATCCTAATCTAATTAGGTGATTACCTAACATATATAGTGGTTTTATTAGGTCATGACCAGAATATATTTATTAATTACGTAAACCCTACATTAACGTGCACAAAAAACAAGTGACATTCCACTACAATAGAGATGATTCTTTTTAGAGATTTTTCGACCATTCCAATATGCTGTTTACATAAACATTCTATCGATGAACTTTTCATATCACCAAAGTCATTCAATTCAATCATTTGAAAGCAAAAGAAAAAGGAAAAAAATGCAACGTTTTACTCCGATCAAATCTTATCATATAAGCCACATAAAACCTCATGGATTACGTTATTAATAACCCACATATTAACCATACAATTCCTCCATCATATATGTTAAACATGATTTGAGGCAATTGCCCAAGATAGTTTTATTTTAGGTAATGCCACATATAAGCCACATAAAATATCATGGATTAGGTTATCAGTAACCCACATCTTAACCATACAATTCCCTCATCATATATGTTATAGTCACATGATTTGAGGCCATTGCCCAACACAATTATTGTAATACCCCTCATGATTGCTTTAAAGGGATTTAGCAGGCTACTCATTCCAACAAGATGCATATTTCTTTTAGGGAGCTCATTTCCTTAGTTACTCCACAGTTCAGCGTGCTTTGCTGGGAGTAGTCCAGGAATGGGTGACCTCCTGGGAAGTTTCTCAGGGTGCGCATGAGTGAGGACAAAATGTGCCGGAAGAACTTGTGTTGGTTATTGAGGACAGTTGCTGGCCCTGGATGCGCATTGGAGACAATATACTCGACTCCGTATGGGTCGGGGTGTTACAATTATTATTTTAGGTAATGGTCTAAGTTGGTTTAGGTAATGATCTAAACGTTTTTTTAATATTCCAATCTAATTAGGTGATTACCTAGCATATAGAGTGGTTGTATTAGGTCATGACCGAAATATCTTTACTAATTACCTAAATCATGCATTAACTTGCACAAAAAACAAGTGACATTCCACTACAATGAAGAGGATTCTTTTTAGAGATTGTCCAAACATTTCAATACGTTGTTTACATAAACATTCTATCGATGAACATTCCAGATCACCAAAGTCATTCAACTCAATCATTTGAAAGTAAAAGAAAAAAGGTAAAAAATGCAATGTTTTACCCCGATGCAATCTTAGCATATAAGCCACATAAAATCTCATGGATTAGGTTATCAATAACCCACATCTTAACCATACAATTCCCTCATCATATATGTTATAGTCACATGATTTGAGGCCATTGTCTAAGACAATTATTATTTTAGGTAATAACCTAAAATGGTTTAGGTTATGATCTAAACGTTTTGGTAATATTCCACTCTAATTAGGTGATTATCTAACATATATAGTGTTTGTATTAGGTCATGACCAAAATATCTTTGGTAATTACCTAAACGCTGCATTAACTTGCACAAAAAACAAGTGACATTCCACTACAATGGAGAGCATTCTTTTTAGAGATTGTTCGACCATTCCAATACGTTGTTGACACAAACATTCTATCGATTAACAATCCATATCACCAAAGTCATTCAACTCGATTATTTGAAAGCAAAAGAAAAAAGGAAAAAATGCAATGTTTTACCCCGATGCAATCTTATCATATAAGCCACATAAAATCTCATGGAATACGTTATCAATAACCCACATATTAACCATACAATTCCCTCATCATATATGTTATAGTCACATAATTTGAGGCAATTGCCCAACATAATTTTTATTTTAGTTAATGTCCTAAAATGGTTTAGGTAATGACCTAAATATTATGGTAATATCCTAATCTAATTAAGTGATTACCTAGCATATATAGTGGTTGTATTAGGACATGACCAAAATATCTTTAATAATTACCTAAACCCTGCATTAACTTGCACAAGAAACAAATGACATTCCACTGCAATGGAGAGGATTCTTTTTAGAGATTGTTCGACATTCCAATACGATGTTCGCATAAACATTATATCGATGAACATTCCATATCACCAAAGTCATTCAATTCAATCATTTGAAAGCAAAAGAAAAAGGAAAAAAATACAACGTTTTACTCCGATGCAATTTTATCATGTAAACCATTTAAAACCTCATAGATTAGGTTATTATTAACCCACATCTTAACCATACAATTACCTCATCATATATGTTATAGTCACATGATTTGAGGCCTTTGCCCAAGACGATTATTATTTTAGGTAATGCTGTTAAATGGTTTAGGTAATGACCTAACTGTTATGGTAATATCCTAATCTAATTAAGTGATTACCTATAATATATAGTGGTTATATTAGGTCATGACCAAAATATCTTTAGTAATTACCTAAACCCTGCATTAACTTGCACAAAAAACAAGTGACATTCCACAACAATGGAGATGATTCTTTTTAGATATTGTTCGACCATTCCAATCCGCTGTTCACATAAACATTCTATCGATGAACCTTTCATACCACCAAAGTCATTCAATTCAAATAGTTGAAAGCAAAAGAAAAAGGAAAAAATACAACGTTTTAACCCGATGCAATCTTATTATATAAACCACTTAAAACCTCATGGATTAAGTTATCAATAACCCACATCTTAACCATACAATTTCTTCATCATATACGTTATAGTCACATGATTTGAGGCAATTACCCAAGACAATTATTATTTTAGGTAATGACCTAAAAGGTTTGGTTATATCCAAATGTAATTAGATGATTACCTAACATATATAATGGTTATGTTAGGTCATGACCAAAATATCTCTATTAATTACCTAAACCCTGCATTAACTTGCACAAAAAACAATTGACATTCCACTACAATGGAGAGGATTATTTTGAGAGATTGTTTGACCATGTCTAGCCGTTGTTCACATAAACATTATAACGATGAACCTTTCCTATCACAAAAGTCATTGAATTTAATCATTTGAAAGCAAAAGAAAAATTCATAAAATGCAATGTTTTACCCCGATGCAATCTTATCATATAAACCACATAAAATTTCACGGATTAGGTTGTCAGTAACCCACATCTTAACCATACAATTCCCTCATCATATATGTTATAGTCACATGATTTGAGGCCATTGTACAATACAATTATTATTTTAGGTAATGACCCAAAAGTTTTGGTAATATCCTAATCTAATTAGGTGATTACCTAACATATATAGTGGTTATGTTAGGTCATGACCAAAATATCTTTAGTAATTACCTAAACCCTGCACTAACTTGCACAAAAAACTAGTGACATTCCACTGCAATGGAGGTCCCGAAAATGCTGTAAATTTGTTTCGCCTAATTGCTAAACTAAAGTATATATAATCTACGCATCAAATGTAACCCAATAAAAGTGTGAAGTGCATTGATTTGTTGCAATTATCTCACACACCTTAATTTTATTCTTGGTCATGTTCAAAATGTGTTTAGTAAGTACCAAAATATCTTTAAGTTTGGTCATGTCCAAAATATTTTTAGTAATTACCAAACTACTGCAGTACCTTAGACTAAAACCAGCTCAACCTCCCATGGAGGTCGCGAAAAAGCTGATTTTTTTTTGCATCAAAGTTAAACTAAAGTATGAAATACTCAAATGTAACCACAAATCGTCGCATAAAAGTGTGAAGTGCAATCATTTAGAGCAATTTGATCACTAATACCGTCATTTTATTTTCCCTAAAACCCTAGATTTTTTGGGGGAGGTTTCACAATGGAGGTGAAGGTTTGGGGCGAAATGGAGGTGAAGAATGGGTCCAAATGGAGGAACAAGATGGAAGATAGGGTCGAAATTGAGGAAGAAGGTGGAAGAATGAGTCGAATTTGGGAGAAATTCTGTTGAGAATGGTGGAGTTGGTGAAGAACATGAAGAACAAGGAGGAGAGAGAAAATGGATAAAAAAAATGTGGCTCCAAAATTTTTTTCCAAACGTGAATTAATGTTTGGAAGCTGAAAAAATGTGAATTACTGTTTGGAAGTTGAAAAAAAATTTCGGATTTTTCAATTTTTAAAAAAAAAATTGTTTTTTCGATTTTCAGAAATTAATTTCATATATATTGGTAAATAAACAAAATGAAAAGAAATAAGTTTTGGCAATTAAAAGAAAAGAAGAGAGGTCCATTAACAAAAATGGGTGGCTCACATTCATTTGTCTTAATGGTTTTTTTTTTTTATATATAAAAAGACCATGGTAGAATCATTCAGTATTTTTTTTTTTGCAGGACTTTTTATCTCAAGTTCTCGTAAACCCTTGTCCAATTTCCCAACAATGGGAAAAAACAAGGAAAATGTGCTAAAATTTTCGAGAAATTTTGTTCCCAACCACCCAAAATCGTTTCTTTCTTTTTTGGTGGGTCCCTCCAATAACTAAATTTTCATTCGTGACATGTGATGTTATGTGCATGTCTATATAAATAGAACGGGTGTATGTTTATGTAAATCATACACCAATATAAACCAAGCACAGCCAGAGTGAGAGAGAGATAGAGTGATGGAAAAAGCATTAAACAGGCAGAAAGTGCTTCTACAGCACCTAAATCCCACCTCTCCTCAACTTCATGATCTTACTTTCTCTGTAAGTTCATATTCTACACATTTTGTATTTTTATAAATTTACAATTCAGTTCAGTTTCAAAAATAAAGAAAAATGAATATGATTGCTGGTTTTTGTTGGGTCCTAAAGTTTGAATTTTGGATGGGTGTATCTTAGTTGTGATATTGGGAGAAAATGTCAATTCATCTTAGAGATGTACACTTGTACATTAAGTGACATTTTCGTAAATAGAATGTTATTGATATTAAGTCGTAGGGGTCAAATATTAAGTCGTGATTTTTTCTTATTTGAAAATATTTTAAAAAAAAAGAAAATCACGAATTAATCTCCAACTCATACGACTTAATATTAATGATATATATATGAAAATGCCACTTGATATACAAAATACATCTCCGAGATGAACCGACGCTCCCTCGTGGTATTGGAACTTTGAAGGTTTTTGTAAGGTGAAAATTTATCAAGGAATTTACGAGGGTGAAGAGAAATGGTGTCTTTAGTTATAACTATACATAATCAGTGTTTTGTTATATGCAACCTTCAATTGTAAAATTGTAATGATAGATAGGAGTTATGTGTTAACGGCTCGTTTGGTAGTCGTTAATAAATGGTGGTAATGGAAATGAGTTTTAAGTGTAATGTTACAAGAGAACCACCCTTAAAATCTCCATATGGAGACAATTTCAACCCCCAAGTTTGTGTTCTTTTCTACCCGAGGAAGCAATCTCACCCCTAACCTTGTGTTTTTTTCTCCAAGGGAATCATTTTTCATTACCACTCATTACCACCTTGGATGGGAATGAAAATTTAAGAAGAAAAATAGACATTTTAGGATAAATTAGCATTACCATGGGAATGAACATACCGAGCCTAAATCTGATATGTAGCAATTGTTTCTACTAGACTTATCAGAAATATACACAACCTAAAAATTTGGTTTGTGACCAAAATTTTTCCACATATAACCCAATTTTTTGACTAGAGCCAAACAACCCTATAGATTTCGGATCTTGTGTGATTCAATCCAACCTGAAAACTTGTGCATTTTATGTAATAAAATGAGATTATAAAGTTTTCCTTAACGAATAACTTCAGCTATTCATATCTTTAGATATAATTTTGGTTTTATTGACATCATTTGTATGGTTGGAATTGGCCCAAATGATTGTTTTTTAATGGTTTCTATTTAGAATGCATATTTTTTGTATTCATCAAGTCAATGCTATATTCTTCTATTCAGAACTGGAAAGGTCATACAATTCCTTAACCTATTGGCTTAACTTGAAATTGAAGGCCCTGAGTCTTGACTCTTGAGCAAGTATTGTCCAACTTGGTCGGTAAATGACCCGACCCAAAAGTAATACTTCATAACTAGAAATAATCTAACCAGAACCCAACTGACCCTTTTGATTAGTGTATGTCTTATTTTTGATAACAAAGAAGTGAAGATAGTTTAATGAGCCAACTTATGGGATTAAGTTTTATGAATATTGTTTGTCATCCGGTATTAACCAAATTCTCCATTGTCAAAGATTGTCTTCTGGTTTAGGTTGGAGTTTATAAGTTATAACGGCCTCACATTATTGCGTGAAGCCTTCCCTAATTACCTGCTTAAGGATTTTGGAAGCTACTATACAATTGCATAGGAAGATAACATTCATATTCCAAATAGTTCATACTTTTTTGAACTGCCAATGATAGTTGGTGTTGTTGATCGAGTAATACTTTCTTAACATATCCAAGTACATTGCTAAAATTGTGATGCTAAGACTAAAACTAATAAAAATTACCATGCCATTTGTTAGGAAGAAGTTGAACCTCTTTTCTTATTGGGTTTATTTTGATATTGCATCAATGCACTCTTTTCATAACTCAAAATAACTTGATTTGTTCCCCTTTGTTTTTTTTCTTGTTCCATATTTTGGGTTACTGATCTACAAAGTAGACTTCGGTTTGCTCTTCCGGAGATGATGGGGCGTATCAAAGAAATGCTGCTTTCGAAGATGATGTTGTAATTGTTGCGTAAGTAACCTATCATTGCTCTTGGAGCTGTTGGTTGTTGTGGCATGTATCATGCATGTGGCTTGTTTAAATTTCTTCATGTTATTGTGAACTTATTTGCTTCTAATATTGTCAGAATTCATGAGATATCTTCAATTGTGGTGTGGGTATTGTATAGCAAAAAAAAAGCACAAGCAGAGAATATATCCCTCTCAAAATGTTGGCCATTTATGTCCATCTCTTTCTTTTCTTTTTAACTGAATGAGACTTAACTACATGCCACTGAACAGTGCTTGTCGAACTCCAATATGTAAAGCAAAACGTGGTGGTTTCAAAGACACACTCGCTGATGATCTTCTTGCTCCTGTATTGAAGGTGATTGCAGTCATTTCTCTCATGCAACAACCTTATTGAAATTAGATTTTGTATAATAATTAAGATCATAACTCTTAACTTATAATATCAACTACAGGCATTGATACAGAAGACAAATGTAAAACCCTCTGAGGTTGGGGATATTGTGGTGGGTACTGTTCTAGCCCCAGGTTCAGCAAGAGCAATGGAGTGCAGGATGGCAGCATTCTATGCTGGTTTTCCAGGTCAGTGTAGTAGTTAATTAAGTACTTGAATCAATGCTTGCTTGCTGAAATTTTGTTGTGGTACTTTATGGGATCAAGCTGAAACTATTTTGCGACCCATTACAGTTTCTATTTCTACTGAAATTGTGTTTAATCTCAGTAAAAACCTTTTCTTAATGAAAATACTCTAGACCTTTGATATACCTCTGCTCTAATTTTGATACTACAGGTAGAAACTATTAAGGTTCTTAACAGCTGTTGGAGTGTACGTAGCATAATCGTGTGTATCTTTTGAACAATGAAAATTGTTCAGAGGACCTGATTGTTTTTTTCCTCTTTTTTGTTTCAGACACAGTGCCCATCAGAACTGTGAACAGGCAGTGTTCATCAGGTCTTCAAGCAGTTGCCGATGTAGCTGCCTGCATAAAGGCAGGATTTTACGACATAGGTCAGAGATATATATGTTTTATATACAGTATCTGTTTTGATTTGTAAGAGTCGAGCAGAAATAGCCTCTTTGCTTGGGATTAGATTACATTCATCTGGCCCTCACCCTGCCTTAGACTGTAGCCTTCTGCACTCTCAAAGTTCTTATTGTTATGTGTATGCCAACAGGGATTGGTGCTGGAGTGGAGTCAATGACGATTGATCGTGTTGATGGTCCTCGCCATATTAACCCAAAAGTACATTTCAATATTATATTTTCTGCAGATTTAGTAATCATTAAGCTGAATATACTGAGGATTGGAACATTGGGGAATCTTTGTTACAGGTAGAAAACTTTCCTCAAGCAAAAGATTGCCTTCTTCCCATGGGTATAACCTCAGAGAATGTCGCGCAATATTATGGTGTGACACGGCAAGAACAAGACCAAGCGGTGGTAAGGTCCATTCATATTTTAAGCTTGTTGCATCTCCTAGGTGCCTCAAATATTAATGTAGTCATTGTATGTGTAATGTGTTATAGGTGGAATCTCATAGACGAGCTGCGGCAGCCACTGCATCTGGAAAATTCAGACAAGAAATTGTTCCAGTTTCAACCAAGGTAGACAGAGAGACAAAGTTTCTTTTTCTTTCGTTAGTGGTATTATATATAGATGCTTATGTGTTGTTTTCTTGCCTAGATTGTGGATCCGAAAACTGGAGAGGAAAAGTATGTAACAATATCTCTTGATGATGGAATTCGGCCAAGCACTAACCTGGTAGATTTGGCGAAATTGAAGCCTTCTTTTAAGAAGGATGGTACTTCAACAGCTGGTATGTGAAATTAGACTTGATGTAGACTTTAATTATGGGCGAAAGAAATCGTGTGTTTGATAGTCGAATTCTATCCATTTGCATAGGTAATTCTAGTCAGGTAAGTGATGGGGCTGGAGCAGTTCTTCTCATGAAGAGGAGTTTAGCAACGAATAAAGGTCTTCCAATTCTTGGTGTATTTAGGTAAGTTCTTCTGTGGACCATTGCTGGAAGTTAAAAGTAAACATTGTAGTTTGCAATGAGGGCAGCTTAATTATATAATTTGTAGTGTGGATCTTAAAATAAGTGATGAACTTTTGTCTTTGCATCCGTCAACCCCTTCAACCTGAACCTCTCAATGCTAAAGTTGATCTAATTTACTTTCTGTTCCTTTTGCACTTCTTGCTTATCGTTTTGCGTGTGCTTCTAGGGTTTCAAGTGTTTGATTGGTATCTGGGGAGGGTCTATCCTCGTCAGTCTTCACATCCCTCCATCCATTGTGTAATAAGCGGCTGACCTCTGACCATCTTTGGCCTTCCTTTCATGTTTCTTGAGCTATTAGCAATTTGGACCAACCGAATCCTGAAAAATAGCTTCTTGGGGAAGCGTGTTAGGTCTAGAGGCAGAAGCCGAGGTCACCGATTGGATAAGACAGAGTGGTATGGGTGCTCATCAAGTAATTTTGGCTCTTTGCTCAATACAACATGGCATCTCATGCCGTATTTCCATGACAATTTCTTGGTCACTGACTCACCTAGACCGGATGTTTGCTAGTAGGGTAGTGCTTCCTCACATACTGAATAGATGAGACTATTTTAGCTCAACCTGAGGATGTCTTAGAACTTCCTAAACACTTTTTTCCTTGTATACTTCGGAAATGATTTCTTACTGAAAAGAACTAGTAGGCCTCTTATTATGTTTATTTATCAAGTTATCAACAAGATTTCTTCATTTAATTTGTCTTTTTGTGGGCATCATATCAGCTAGGCGTCTTATCTTGGTTATGTTAGATACTGCATCACTGGCCCCTCCAAAAAAGATACTCCGTCACTGACTGATTTTATGCAATCGAGCATGAAGTAAATGTCTGATGTCTCTTTAACCCGAAGCCGTTTGTTTATTGTGATCCAAAGTTAAATCTATAAATTTGCAATCTGTGCATGTAATTAATGTATACACTGGCTACACAAGGATTTTGTTTTTGTTTTTGTTATTTACCTCTCTACACATGAAATTGACAGAACAAATACTTCAAATAAGTTCATCCATGTATGAGAAATCAGACGAAACCATGAATCTTATTGTATGCATGTTTAGATCTTCTTAGTTTCCTATTCTCACTTTTATCCTGTGATTCTCATTTAGGAGCTTTGCTGCTGTTGGTGTCGATCCTGCTGTTATGGGGATTGGCCCAGCCTTTGCCATTCCTGCTGCTGTGAAATCTGCTGGGCTAAAGCTTGATGACATCAACCTGTTTGAGATAAATGAGGTTAGCCCCCCTTAACAGGCTGTTACATATTTTTTTCTCTTGTTGACAGCAACATCATTTCTCAAATTTGTAGAGCTTCACTTTTGCAGGCCTTTGCATCGCAGTATGTATACTGCTGTAAAAAGCTGAACCTCGATCCAGCAAAAGTCAATGTTAATGGAGGAGCATTAGCACTCGGACATCCTTTGGGAGCTACTGGTATGCTTTTCTGCATTACTTGAACTTTTTTTTCTAGAACTACTAACTATATATCACTTTTTGAATGGAGTATTATTTAACGTTTTCTTGCAAACTACCTCATAAGTTTTTCTAGAGTAATGCTACCTTCAAGCTAATAATAACTTGATTTGACCTCATTTTACCATTTTATCGGAATAGTGATGATCCTTTCTTTGAAATTTAAGACTTTTAGAGCCCGTATGACGATAAATTGAGGGCTTTAAACTTAGATGTAGTGTATTTTCCTAAAATGTGCTATGTACAATCATAAGTAGTAGTTATATATGCGTTGCTAATAAATTTTTGCTGGTAAGTGATTAGTGCATTGTTGGCTTGCTCTTTTGACAGGTGCTCGGTGTGTGGCAACTTTATTGAATGAGATGAATCGCCGAGGAAGAGATTGCCGTTTCGGAGTCATTTCAATGTGTATAGGTCTCTTCCTCCATTCTTGCTGCCCTCTTTCTCTCATTCACGCATTGAGTAAAATACATCTTGTATTACACTAACTGTGGACTGAATTTACAGGCAGTGGCATGGGTGCTGCAGCTGTTTTTGAACGGGCTGATTTTTAGCAGCATTATACCTTGTTCATTCTATCTTCCTTTAGAACTTATAAGCAGATTCTCTCTACATTGTTTAGATAATGTTATTTGCACTTTGACTTTCAGGGTGAACCAAATGCATCTACTGTTATTTGTGGATTATTTAGCTACTGTAATTTTGAACTTTTCATGAAATAAAGTGGTATTGGAAACAAATTTGTTCAAATGGTATTTTGAACTTTAGGTTGTAAAACAAGTGTGTACAATTATAGGTCAAAACAACTCTAATCACCAATGACTGCAAAACCCCCGGAGTCTTCAAGGTCTTCAATCAGGCAAAGAAAATGAGAATTCTGATACATAGATGTGAATATGATTCTGCCAAATGGGTCTCAGGTTCAGACATGATAAGGTAACATACCTAACTAATGAAAGGACACAAATACTACTAGTGTTCAATAACAGCAAACTACGACATACTAGGATCACCAAATGCTTCCGAACACCTGGATCAGCATCATTAACTTTGTAACAAGCTATCGAGGTGCAGTGTACACCTGCTGGGATGTGTCATATTGTTGATAGCCAGGCTGAGGTTGGGGTGACAAGGTTTTTCCATATGCAACAGGTGCATCAGCATATCCACCACATCGAGGAGCAACCGCCGCCTAATCATAACCAGGTTGTGCTGAACATGGCCTTGTCGTGCCACAGAACGTGCAGCACTATAAACTTGTGGTTCGGCCTCTTCAGCATAAGCTGATGGATCTACTTGGCCCTGGTAATATGCAGCAGCATTAGTAGCAGTAACAGATGGATCAGTATAGCTTGGTTGTGCTTAGGGGTGCTAACGAGCCAGGACGGCTCGCAAACTATTCGGATTCGGCTCGGTCAAAGCTCGGCTCGGAGGGCTCGATTCGAGTTCGGGATCGGCTCGAGACCTTAACGAGCCGAGCCTGAGCCTAATAGAGTTCGACTCGAAAGCTCGCAAATACGTTCAATAAAATTTACATTACTATTTATATTTTAATATGTAATCCAACTTGGACCTTAAATAGTACTCCACTAGGCACTAAAGTCCCACATTGGTTAAGAAAACAAGCACCAATCTTATTTTCTTTATAAATAGCTACTACTCCTTACCTCTACTTAGAGTTTGATTTCTTAACTCCTTGGTTGGAAAACAAACTTTATATTCCATTTTCTTCACAAAAGGAATGAAGTATATATTAAAATATTTGATTATTTAATAATTAAATTGTTTAATTATTGATTATTTAAATGCACTTAGAGTCTTGTTGTTACAAGGTTGGAAGTTTTTAAATAAAACATGAAGTCCCACATTGAAACTTTAGTGAAGTTAAGAGGGAAACCAAAAGTTATAAAAGAATATGTAGAGTGAGTTTTTTTCTTAAACAAAAGCTGGAGTCCCACATTGAGATTTTAGCAATGCTAAGAGGGAAACCAAGTTATAAAAACATGGGTAGGATGAGTTAAACAAAACATGGAGTCGCACATTGAAAACTTAGCAATGCTAAGAGGGAAACCAAGTTATAAAAGCATGGGTATGATGAGTTTGTTTTTCTTCAACAAACCATGGAGTCCCACATTGAAATCTTAGCAATGCTAAGAGGGAAACCAAGTTATAAAAGCATATGGTGGGTGAGTGAACAAGCTCACCTACTTTCTTGGGCATACTTGGCCTATACGGTTGGGCCTACCGCCTGTGAAGCTTTAGATATTGACTTGGGCCTACTCGGTTGGGCCTAAGCCCAACTTTTCGAGCCAAGTTTCGAGCCGAACCTCGAGCCGAGCTTGGACTTTGTCCTCTCGAGCTCGAGCCGAGCCCAAATATTGGAGGCTCGACGAGCTTCGAGCTTGAGCCGAGCCGATCCTCAATCATTCTCGAGCCGAGCCGAGCCTGGACATGTTCGGTCTCGGTTCGGCTTGTTAACACCCCTAGTTGTGCTGTTGTTGGGGTATTGACCATATCTAGTGGTTGATCCAGCAGTTTGCGCATAACCAGCAGACTGTTGCCCGTATGCAGAAACAGGCTCGCGTTGTTGTTGTGGTGTATATCCTTGTCCAGCCTAAGGTTGTTGAACTTGCTGCATTGGAGCCTGTGCATCATATTAGTTAGCAACAAAAAGAATAGAAAAGTGTCAAGCTAAAATTACTGTCACCGGGAACAGTTACCTCAATCTCCATAGATCCAGAGGCAAAAGCAATGTCACAAGAAACAATTGTAATAATAATATAAAAAAGTAACCAAATATAATGAATACTCCACTACTTCAACAATAATTAAGATCACACATAAAGACTCGGTTGCGTAGTCCGAGCCAAAAACCTCATTTACTAAAAAAATAAACATCCAAATCTAAGAAGGATTTACAGTTCACTCCTCATATATATGTTATTATCAAAGTGCACTATTCGCAATTAGCGGAGGTATTAACTATTAACATCACTGTTGATTCCATTGGCATGGCGCTCCATATCTTGGGAGATCTGGTCTTGATGCAATGTTATGTGCGTACTTGGCAATATGAAGCCATGAAGCTGATCAAGGAACATACATGTGAAGAATACAATCACCATATACTTTCCAACTCCGTATAAATTTTGAATTGCACATAGTGCACTTGCAATCACATAGCTAAAAAACCCCAAATCTTTCTCAACACCAACAGCAATCATCTTAAGCTCTTCCATCAAACTCATATATTCAGCCAAGCAAAAACTCCCAACCAATGAGCCTATTACAGCATAAAAACCTGCCGACGACGATTGATCCGAGATTTGTGATAACTGAAAGCATGCCACCAGCGTTACAACTACCCTACCAAGCGTTAAAAGAAAATTCACATTGATAAAATCCCCTAATAAAAAGAATGGCTGCTTCAAGTGTTGGTGTAAATCTATTTTTCCGCACCCATCTTGGGTCGTCATACCTATAATAATGAATATAAGTGTAACACACATAATGATTGGTGGCATAAAAGCTAAGCATCCTGCAATGATGTAGTAGTGTTGAACAGTTTGAGGCTCTTCTTTTTTCTTAAGGTGCAAGAATAGGAAGCTAAAGAAGCAAAGAAATGACGATACGCCGCCGATAACCAGTAAAAGAAACAATAAAAAGCGATGATGCTTCACATATTTTAGGGGGATCATATTTTTATGAAGAATGCATCCAGGTTTGATTATCTTTCTCTTTCTTTGTGAGATTTGTTTTTGTTTTTATAAGCAAAAGTTTGCCCTTAAAAAAAAAAAAAGTTGTTGCGTAATATGAGAAGTTTTTCTCTACTCCACTCTGGTCTACTTCCCTATAAATTAGGCTGTGCTTTTGCCAACTAAATGTAATATGCATTTTTTTTTTTTGACAATGGGATATGCATTTTTGTTGTTTTGTTATAGGAGCATTTTTGTTGTTTTTGTGATTTGATTAAAGAGAATCGAATTCAATACAACTTGCAAGCTTTCAAATATTTTTTTTAGGAGAGGCTTTCAAACAATCTATATACAAGATCCCTTATTGTTTTATTTTTTAATTTATAGGGGTTAAATAGTTCACAAAAGTTCTAAAAACCATCAAGCAACAATATTCCAAAACATTTCCAATTGTGCAATTTCATGCAAGTTTTATGAAATATTGAGCCTTGTTCGTTAGGTTGGGCGTGTATAAAATAGTTGATTTTTCCATGTAGACTGTGGTGGCTGGTTTTCTATATTATGTCCGACCTTTTTTAATTTTTTACATGTAAATACTCCTGAACTTACAAAATGTTTCACATTTTACCTTTACTATTGTTTCATTACTGAAGGACGTTAATTTGTCGTTTAAATATTATCTTTCACTTTTCTACATAGTATTCCCGTGTTTGTTTGTTTTCTATATTGTACCATACTTTTTTCAACTTTCCAAAATATAGCCGTGTAAAATACCGAAGGTTCAGGAATTAGACTAACTTTCTAGACATTAAACAAAACTCTTTAAATAAATATAATTATATATTTGTAAGAATTAATTTCAAATACTAATTTAAGCCCAAACCAACATAGAAAAGTAACTAACAATCTCCCCTTGTGAATATTTAACCGTAAAAAAGATAGAAACTAACTGATGAAAGGTTACCTTGCCAATCAACCAAAATAAAATGTATATTTGATAAACTTTAATTTATTGAGCCAAACACAAGCTCATGTTGGAGGATTATAATTTTAACAAAATCTAGAAAAATTAGTGCGCAAAAGTAGAAATTGGAACTGACACCATTAAAATGGATCGTAGCAGTCCAACAAAAATGGCTAGAGAAAGAGTCTGATTTTAAGTGAGAGAAACCGGAGAGGGACGGCTTTCTTATAGACCTATTTAACATTATAACTAATGTTTCACTTGAGATTACAAAAGTCTGAGTTCTACAATGCCATATTTTACCTGTTCTTTATTTATAAGAATACAAAACATTATTATCCTATTATAAGGTATATCTAGCCAATTAGTTGATGGGTGGCAATAGTAATCGGATTATGGTAAATAGTGGTAACGGGAATGAAGTTGTACGTAAATTTATGGACAAAATCGTGGTTCATTCTCATGATAATGCTAATTTATCTTAAAGTGTATTTTTCTTCTTAAATTTCCATTCTCATCTAATACCACCTTGTAGAGGGTAATGAATGGTAACGAAAATAGCTTCCCATTGGAAAAAAAAAAAAACAACAAGATTAGGGGGGAAATTGATTCCCATGGTTGAAAAAACACAAACTTGGGGTTTGGAATTACTTCCCCGTGGAGATTTTGATGGTACTTTCCTTGTACCATTACACTTAAAATTCATTCCAATTACCACCGTTTATTGACGACAATCTAACGAGCCGCAAGTGCTTTGGCCTGCTCCTCATTCATAGCAGCTTTGATTCCTTGCCTTGCAGCCATAGCCTCGCCTTCATGCACATCACAGCTGCCACACCAATCACCATGAGTCGCACATAGCCACAAGAACATCCCCTACACTATCCCTCAACACAGCTTCCATATATACCCACCTTAACACCTTCCTTAAACGCTGCATCTATGTTCAGTTTTAAAACTTCCCCTGTAGGGCGGGCGCACCTATTTTGTTGGCATCTTTGCTATTATGCTCCTAGGAATCACCCCCAAAGCTACAACCTTTTTATACTCCTCCAAAACACTTAAGGCCTTCCTGAGCTTCCCCATTATGTCACCCTTCACTCCATTAAACTGCCACTCATTCCTCTCTAACCACACAGACCAACATAGCATCCAAAACACTTCCCACCATTCAGGCACGTTACAGACTTGCATATTGTCCGTTGCTCACCTGATTTGTTTTCAGCCTCAAGGGGGATATATACCATATTCTTTGAACCTCCTTACATGTCAGTAGCAAGTGAGCCACACTCTCCTTGTAGGAACAAAAACTGGTAACTAAATTGATACACTTAACTGACCACCGTGGCGAGAGAAGATCACTGCCCTAAAGTTGAATTTGCCCCGCAACAACACACGGACTCACAACAATCAACCTCCAGGGATACACGGTTTCTGCGTTTCCGGTGTTGACAGAAAAGCAGATTGAGAACGATCTTAAATACTGCCCAGAATAATTGAGAGAGAAAGAGTCATGGCCGTAAATCTAGAGAGTGATTAGGGGAGAAAACGGCATTAAAAGAGAGATTAAGGGAAAAAAAGGTCCTAAAATGCCAACATATTTCTGACCCAAAACTATAGTTAAGTTAAGTTTATTCCCCATTCCCCAAGACCCTGGCGGGCGGCAGCGCACGTATGGTATCCACACATCACCACATACCCATTAAAAGCCTCATTGCTACTCAACTCAAAGGGTAGAGGAAGAGTAATGGTTATAAACCTTACTCTTCCCTTATATTCTTTCAACGTGGGACAAAAGGAAAAATTGACTCTTCATATTCTTTTGAAGCAAACTTAAAGTTTCTATTAAAAACTCCAACACTCCTCAGCCTCGCCATATCTCGAGCATATTGGGTCAACATTGAGGTGCCTTTTTTTAGATTTTCATTCACTGGTAGAGCGTTATTGCCCTCCAAGCAAAATTTCGTACTTTTGGAGGCACACACGCGTGCCATATTTTCTTCCACACTCCACAACACTCTTCCTTCGACGAGCTTCCCTGGATGACTTTTTTTGTCTTTAACAGCCGTGTAATAGGAACTCTTTACAGGGAGAAATCCATTCTCTGTCCATCTCCACACCGAGGCATCCGAGCAAGGGAATGTTGGTAGAACTAGCCCCTTTATCTTCTCGGCTTTCCATGGTGAAAATGCTGCATTAGAGCCTGAGAATTCCAGGATCTACTCACCAGTAACTTGCTAACCATAGTGATATTACCTTCGTCACTATTGCGCGGAGTCAGCAAACCTTCATTGCGCTCACTCGCTCAGTATAAATTTAGTGTCTTCGCTTGAGGTAGCTACCAAACAACCATGGAACATGAGAATTCGAGAACCATATGAGATATTTTCGAACGAAAGTGACTTTTATACTTCTATTCTTTTGAAAATTATTTAGAGAAAACCTTAAAGATGGGATGTAACTTTTGCTAATAAAACATATTTCACTCAATTTCATTCTATCACTCAGTCCAACCTTATAATAAAATGTTCTATTGGATCTCTCTTACACTCTTATACATTCTAATATTACAATACTTTAGGTAGTGAGGCCATAGCTAACATAATAAAAACCTCACTAACTACTACACAAAATGCATGTCTTAACATTTAACTATGCTACTAATACAACGATTTGATCTGCCCAATTTCAAGTGCTCGAACTCAATCTTATCTTTTCTGGAAGTTGAACATCTTGGTGAAGAAACAGTAAAAGAAAATGAAGAGCACATTGAAACCAACCATAACAGCAGCCACAATCCCCAAGAATTCATATTTGTACCCATAATAATCCCATATGAATTGGGACACTGTCTTCCCAGTATCAAGATTAGACTCTATATCTCCATATTGAGAAGTTACCAAACCATACATGCTCCATGATACAGGACATACCCATGTATACCATTTCCACCACTCGGGAACTCTCTGCACGTACAAAACCAACAACACACCAATTACAACTTAAAAAACCTAAGCATTGAACAGCATGTGTTATGAGCATTAGAAGACTATCATATATTTCCTTCGCACTTTTTTTTTTTCTGAGCATCAGAAGACTAGCATATGGTATGCTGTCATGATATATTAGCTACGAATTATGATGATTACGCACACATGCAATATGATATATCATAAGTTTTAACCAAGAAATTTAGTCTTCGGTCTTTTCACCTGAAAAGTCATCTATACTAATTTGCCTTAACTTATTTAACCCTTATATTAGTTGTCATTTGAACTTGGGTGATCCTTGTATGAACTTATCAGGCCTTCATGTGCTATTGCTTGTTTAAGCTAAACATGTGTGACAAGCTGTTATATAAAGCTTAAATTTCAGCCATACTTACATTTCGAGGGATGGCGAAACCAGCAAAGAGATTCCACAAGGAGAAGATAAGACTAGCCAATATAGAGCAGGTTTCTTGGTTAGGAGTCATGGATGAGACCATCATACCAAAGTATGTGAAGCACAATTGTGATGATAGCATGAAGAGGTATTCTTGGAAGAACTTCAAGGCTGACCATTCGAATCCTATCATTCCATAGGATATGATCTCAAAAATGGTCACTTGTGCTAAAACATATGGAATTTCTATCACAACCTGTAATATAACATGCATAAATTCAGAAACACATTAAGGTCCAAATTTAACAACTCTGATAACGAACAAGCCCTAAAAAATAAATTTCATGTTTACTTGTTTACAAAGTCTTACCTGTGCCAAAGCATAAGGTATAGCAGCATATAATCCAGAAGATCTCTCTCTATAAAAAGCAGGTTTATCATTGGTCAAAACTGGCATCACACTAGAACTTGTCTGTGCTCCCATGAACATGGTGGATATGTAAATTGCACCAATTCCACCAACAAGATCAACTTGTGTGTCCCTTCAAAATAGCAATGATCTTCAGAAAATTACATGTTCCAATGTTTTCAAGTAAACCAAAAAATTAGATGCAAGTTAATTTACCTTCTATTACCAATTTTCCAGAACACAATCCCAAACATGAAGCCGGATGCTAATGAAATAGCGAATCTAACACCATTATGAGCTGCATTTCTCCAGTATGACTTGTATTGCCTCCATAAACACATTTTCCATTGAGTAAGATATGATTGAGGGTATGATGTCGGAAAATGGAGATCTTGAGAATTTTCTGGAGGTATACTCAACTCCCTAATCATAGCTTTGTTTCTCCTAAATAGGGAGTACCAGAAATTGAATCACATTTATACTGAGTTTACAAAAGTGATACTAGATTTGCTTTCAAGAACATACTCCTTTTGTACCAACACATTGGATCATTTGCACTTATTTCATGGAATCTACATATTTTAATCATGTACAAAAAAATTCTAAAAATTTAGATATTTTGAAAATAGACATTGGAAGCATTATACAAGATTCACATGATAATTTTTTAAAAATTATGTTAATGAAAACATATGGTCAAAGTTGATGAACTTTGACTTTCGAAAAAAAGCAGAGGGATCAATACTTTGGGATAGAAGAGCCTTACCTGTAAAGCTCGGAATCTGTATAAATGGTTGTGAAATCAATCCCTAATCGCTCCTCTGCTGCTCTTGCTGTTACTTCTAGCACCCATGTTGCAGGGTTGTAACCATCTCTTATCTTAGGTAGTCCATTGATTTGCTTCATGATTAATTAGAGAAATTTTTGCTTTTCAGAAAGTGAATATACTTGAGCCCTATTCTCTTAAGTCTTAACTATAATTTATTTATTACTAATTATAAACTGAATGTTACTGATGTGTAAGTGTTTTTCTCATATGTCTAATGAACTTTTACGGATTAAACCAATTTTTATTGATTAAACTTATACTTTGCTTATAAACAATGAATTTTACTGATTTAAAGATCATTTTTATTATGCCTACCTCAAAGTAACTGATCAGCTGGCTACACTGATGGCCTAGAGGACCTGCATATAACACTTGACCTCCTTGCTTCAAAAGGAAAAGCTGAGATTTACAGCAAAGAACTAGTCATAAATCATGCATGAAAAACAACAAAACTAAGTGAAAGTAGAGTTCAACAAGAGCCCGGCCACGCCTGAATAATGCCAGGATTTGGACACGAGTTTTAGCCTCGAAATATGTTTTCAGTCTAATTTAGCCTTAGGCTTGAGTTGCCTCGATTTTCCCTGGTTCGGGCAAAAAATTCCGATTTACGGCCATTTTTGTGCAAAAGCATGGCCCTGCCCATGATCACATCTAACTGAAGCCATGCACAAAGAGAAATATTATTTTCATACCTCATCAAAGGATTCAAAAATGTCAATGCTAGGCTGGTGAATGGTGCAAACGACTGTTCGGCCAGTGTTAACAGTATTTCTCACAACTCTCATTACAATAGCAGCTGCCCTCGCATCGAGGCCCGAAGTAGGCTCATCCATGAACAATATGGAAGGGTTGGCAACCAGCTCTACTGCTATGGTTAGTCTTTTCCTCTGCTCTACTGAGAGACCATTTAAATTTGGCAGTCCGGCTAATGCATCTTTTATTGGTCTAAGCTCGATCAATTCCATGATTTCATCCACAAAGTTCTAATGAAAGAAAAAAGAAAAAAAGCATTCAGAGGATTGAAGCTCAAAATATTAGAAATAGCAATATTAGTGCACAAAAAATGGATTGAGAAAACATTTAAAAGAATAGTCAAGGTAACAATTGACCATGAAAATGAACTTACCTGTTTAGCTTCCGAGCTAATATCCTTGGGTAATCGAAGGGACGCCGAGAAGACCACAGATTCATAGACAGTTATGAGAGGAGAATGGATATCATTCTGTTCACAATATCCTGAAACTCTAGCAAAAGTTTCTTGCTTCTTTAGATACCCTGAAACTTTGATGCTTCCTTCTATATATCCTGTGTTTTTTCTTCCTGCTAGAACATCTAACAAAGTGGTTTTTCCTGCTCCTGTTACTCCCATCAAAGCTGTTAATACACCAGGTCTAAAAGAGCCACTTACTCCATTGAGTAACACCAACCGATCGAGCGGGTTTCCCCTTTGTTTCCTCTCCTGTAGAGGAAAAAACAGTTCTTTTTTTTTCAGTTGTTGGTTAATTAGATTATAAAGGTCTTTCTATGCTTAACTGTTAGTTACCTTTGGCATGTCAACTGAATATATGATGTTCTCAAAAGTCAAGCAGAGAGGTGTGAAAGGTAGGCTTGTGCTTTTACCACTATTTTGTGTTCTGTTATCTTGGCTTATTTCCTCTTCCACTTCTTCAGAGATGAAGGCTGATGATTGAGATAGTCCATATGCTGTGGAGGTAAAAAAATCATAATGTATGTGTAACACTTGAAATACTAGTTGTAGATTCAGGGCGCGGGAGAAAAAAAAGAATTATAGAAACCTCCAAGTAACACCGCGTCATGATCAGTATTAGGCCTGGTTCATTTTTACTAACTAAGAATGATCTTTACTAAATACTATTCTTTGAAGTTGAAGTGAACAGGGCTTATTATAGTTAACAATTTAATGCAATGGCACGTTGTAGGCTTACGTTTGAGATAGGCAAGCGCGAGATTGCCAAGCAGAGCGAAGAGGATTATGAAGCCGATCAATGCAGAGATACCAACCCAATACCAATTTGAATTAGTTATTGCTCCATGAGATTTTAGGACAGACACTCCCAATGCTTGATTTGAACCTGGAAGATGCTGAATAAAAATGTGGAACATTCTAAGTTTTCGAAAGTGAAGATTCAAGTCTTTAAGTTTTGGATAGAATATGGAAATCTTACATGTTTTGCCCATGATTCTGATAGGAACTCGTTTGCAGAAATGGCATTGTAAACATACATTAAAGGAGATGTCCAATAAGCCCAAAGTAACCATTTCTTCATTGCCCCTAGAAAGAAAAAACATATAAAGCTCTTTCAAAACCAGGAAAAATATACAGATTTTGGCACCTTCAAGGGAAGCAAGTTAAACAACCAATTGTTTATATTGTGCTCTTAGTAACATCATACACACTTCATTTGAAATAAATACTTGTATGACCTTATCTAAAACTTTCGTTACGAATATATAGCATACTCACCCCAAGTTCCATCATAGTCATTCTCAAAGAGTAGCATCATTCATTTTCATAACAAAAAAAGGAAAAGAAATAATACTCCCTTCATTTCTCAAGAAATTCAACATTGGACTTTTTATGATAGATTCCTTCCAAAGTGTATATTCAAGAATCAAGATATCAACTTTATTCAACCTGTTGTAATAGTACGTAATTGAGATATTAATGGTCAAATGTGTGTTTTAAAGAGCGCGAAAGTTTCTATGTTTTTGATTGAGAAATAGAGGTAAGTATAGCATTTGTGATATGTAATATTTTATGGATGTAGGATATAATTTTTTGGGAAACAACCACATTAAGTGGTTATTTTAAACTGTACCTTTTGCTAACACAAAACCACTGAATATAACCAGCCACATAACTGCAAGGTTTGCTACAACATTTGCAATGGAATTATCTCTTGTTACAGCTCCAATGCATCTGAAAAGACTATAAGACATTTGCCCACATAGTACCAGAATAACACCATGTTTCAATAACCTGAGACAAAATTTGACAAAAAAATAAATAAATATGCAAAGAAGGTTTAAAAATAAAATAAAATTAACAGAAACTAAAAAAAGTGTCTGTTTAGAATCAAGTAAAAACTTGCCTGAAGAAGTTTAAATCAAACCCAATGATAAAGTAAGTTGTGAGAACCCAAATGATAACTTCAAGAGCTGAAAAAACCATCCCTGGGATCAATGTTGGAAATGAATATGCCCATGAAGGGTAAAATAGGAAACTCCTCTGTTTATAGTATACTGGAAGTTTTGTAATTGTCATGGGTAGAACAGCAAATCCTGAAAGTATAATTGTGACTAGTCCAATGAAGAGAGCTCCCATATAAACTGTTCCATCTTCAATTGTATCGCGATGTTTTTTATCTTCGGAGAAAGCACTTGCAACAATGAATCCAAGAACCGCGAGCTGCAATGAATCCACCCCAAACAAAAACCGCAATTCTTGTATCAGAAGATCTGATTTAGTTAAACAAAAACTGTAAAAGTTATAAAATGTAAATAAAATGTTCTTTTGGTAACTTACTTGAACCATCTTGAACGCAAAGACTAGTAGGTTTCTTTTCATAAGAAGGATTTCTCTTAATAAACAAGCTTTGAGTAAAACCATCTTCTTAGTTCCAAATTTCGACTTTGTCAAAGCAAAAGGGTGACTCATGGACTTGTCGAATGGTGCAGCAAGCACATTTTGGATGGCTCTTCCTACATGGAACTCGTTAAATGTATCCGCAAATTGCTTAGTAGAAACATAGGCATACTGCTCTTGTCTTGCCCAATATTGTGCTTGATCCTTTTTTGATATAACCTGTCATAAAACATATAGCTAATTAAGCAAAAATATTCTAGTTTACGTACTTCCCTTGAGAGAAGGGTTGCCTAAATTCTTCATATATATTTTTTTGGCATGAATATTTGGTGTATACTTGCATGATTTGGGGAGTGATTAAATACCTCTTGCAAGTAATCAGCAACAGCTTTCCTCTCAGGACATCGAAACCCCAAGGATTCGAAGAAATCAAGAACATAAATTCGAGGTCCTTGGTACAGAATTTGCCCCTCAGAGATCAGAATTATGTCATCAAATAATTCAAAAGTTTCCGGAGGAGGCTGAAGCAGAGAGATTAAGGCAGTTTTGTTCATAATTTGTACAGATTGCCTGATTGAGTTGATTATCTGATAGGTTGTAGAACTGTCTAAGCCAACCGATATACTGTCCATGAAATATGCATTTGCAGGACCAACTAGCATTTCCCCTGTATTAGATCATTGAGATTTAAGAAAAAGTGACAGTAATAGTTCCAACTATAACCCATCTTCTTTAAAAGAGTCCCAACTAGTTTAACTCAGAATAGTTTGAACTTTACAAGTATATTCCCAACACAGTCTCATATGATTGATAACATGTTAAAAATGTAAATTACATTTCTAGGAAATTTTCTTTTCACCCTTTTTGGCCATCATTGCCTCCCCTTCCTTTGATTTTTTTTTATACCTTAACAGGATAAACACGGAATATCAAAGTACTTCGGAATAACACCCCCTTCAAGTTGAGATTATATGTCCGGATTAATCAATAGTTGAGCTTGTTAAAGAAGTAACGACATAGTTTCAGGTATTTAGTGAGACCCCCCTACGCCCTACGTGCTACCATGAGACCAAGAGGTTAGTGATGGTATGCTAAACTCATTGTTAAAAAGTTAATGAAATTTTACCCAATAAGCCTTAAAAATAATCTTTCTTTTCAAAACCAATACTGTATGGGTATACCCAAGTTCACTGTCGGACACATCACTTGTGGCCGACATCAATAAACTTGAAACGCGACCTCATCAATAGAATCCAGGCCGTTTCTAGTAAACAGTCCGAGATGATGTTCACGGCCACATTAAAGGACAAGTTAGAGAATCTTCCCTCCAGTCAGACTCATCGTAGTCATACACGTGTCAAAGGATTACGCATCCTGTCAGATAAACAGTACTACTATAAATAGCCAAATGGTACTATTCTGCGGGTACACTCTCTCACATTCTAAGCATTACTTTCTCTCTCTATCTCTCTCTAAAATCCTTATCGGACACTTACTGACTTGAGCGTCGGAGGGGGTTTCCTCGCATCCCCCCGAGGGTAGTTTACGTTTGTCTTCCTTGCAGACTTCCAGTCCCGGACGTCCACTCACATACTAACGGACATCTCTGTGTCCGCCACCGTTTCAACACCGAAACAAATACTATTTATTTTCATAACCAATGGAGTAATATTATTTGCTAAATCTATAATCTTACTGTCAAAAAACTGTTACACGCATATGTATTCTTTGCTATAGCCTTTACCTATTGTTACTCGCTTTTTTTGACCTCCAGAAATACCTCTTGTCATTTGATCCCCTATGAGTGTATCAGCACAATCCTCTAGCCCCAAAACCTGGGAAAAAAACAATATGTTGAGTTGATTAGTTGAAAAATATTTCAGAAAAAATATTTCGCGAAATAAACTTCAGAAAATTTAGCTAGGGTAACAAGTATATTTGCTCTAGAGTAAAGCAATGGAGTATAAATAAAGTTAAGTTACCTTAAGAATATATTCTGTGAACAAATTTCTTCTTTGATTATCCATAGCTGATGCCTGTATCCAAATGGATAGAATATCACAAAATCATGTTCAGTTAGATCAGATTCAAAGGTTTAATCTCAAAGCTTGTATAGTTTTCTTAAAATATCCCAAAATTGGATACATTCTTTTCCAAAAAGTTCCCAACATAAAGTGGTACAATCTCTTCTAATAACTCGACTACTCGTGTAACCTTAATTATCTTGCAATTTTTCTTTATTTTTAACACGTTAGGTATTAGTTAGGGGAGAGAATGTCCGAACTTTTGAATGTTTTTAAATGATTAAATTGAGATTATTATTAGAAAAATAAAAAATTCTTTAATATATATAGTACTTCTATTAAAAACAAATCGGGCTAACCTTTAAGAGAGTGTCAAGTAATGGATCCGGCTTAGTGTCTTCATCTTTTTCTTTTCTAAGTAAATCGAGGAGCAACTCTTGAAAATAAAGTAACAAAAAACAACAATGAGAATAGATATGAAAATTAGGTAAAATCATTATTTCGTGCTACTTGTCCAACGTGTAGACTAGTGCATGTCTCTCACACATGCACTTGTCACGTACACTTTGAATCGAGAGCACTTTCATTAGTACTCTTGAATCTTGATGTACCGTATACACGTTGGAAGAATTTAGAGTATTAATAAAATAAGGCAAAATTGGCCTCAACACCCTGAACTATAGCTCGGGTGCACCCAACACCACCAGGGCCGTTTTTTAGATTATTGTGGCCCCGTTCTTATAACAAAATGAGGCCCCTATTGTAAGTATAAGCACAACCTTCAAAAACCAGAATTTATTATTGAAATTCTCCAATACTTTGGTAGAAACTACTATATTGATCATCATAATCAAACCTTCTGGCCACAGATTAGACACAAATTAATGCATATTTAATCATAGTGGAGGAAGGTTTTTTTAACAAGTTTCAGAGGGGAAAAGAATTTACAGATAAAAGTAATGCAAAATAATCCTTCATACTCTTAAACAAGTCAGTAGGAAGGTGTATACGAATTAGTGTGTTCTTGCAGAAACACACAACCCAATAAACTTAGCAGTAAAATATTTTTCAGGAAATTAAGTTTATACACAGTTGCTCAATGCCTTCAAAGTTTAAACCTAGTTAACCTTCTTAGCAATCCACACACAATGTCATCAATCATCTTCTACAACCATCAATAAAAAGTAAAAAAACAAGAAAGTAAAAAATAATTCGAGATTTTTCTTTCCCTTGAGAAACAGAAAAAAGAAATTGGGTTTTTTATTGGGAAAGGATATCAGTAAATAGAGGAGAGAGAAGGGAGCGTTTATTGTTTGACAAAATATTAGATTTTTTTTCCAATTGGGCTTAGCCTTAAATTTGGGCCCCTTGAAAAATGTGGCCCTGTGCTAGAGGTCTTTTTGCACATGCCAAAATCCGGCCCTGAACACCACCAACTATGACTAGTAGCCTAAATACCACCAACTATGGAGTGGGGTGCATTCTGTACCATAAATGAGGCTGGAAGCCAAAAATATTGCCGAAAACGGTGGGTTTTTATGATACAGACTGCACCACACCCCGTAGTTGGTAGTACAGACTGCACCCCACCTCGTAATTGGTGGTGTTGGGTGCACCCCAAGCTATAGTTCAGGATGTTGAGGCCAATTTTGCCATAAAATAATAATTACGAAAAAAAAGAGAAATTAAGGTGTTTGATATCACATGTACCCAAAGCATAGCCAACTCCTTGGCATGTGGCAGAAAAACCTAAAGTTTCTCTTACGGTCATTTCACAAATGTGAACATCATTTTGACTAACATAAGCCGAACATCTCTGAGAAACAAATTCATGCAACTCATGTCCATTGTACGTCACTTTTCCAGAAACCTGATCAAGACCATAGTAAATTCATCACCATAAATGTAGATTAGTTTATTTTCTCTGACTAAAAGAGAAAAGGCGTACTACCTCCGTCCTATATTAATTGCTACATTTTGATTATTGGCACTATTTACGTCATAACTTTGACTGTCTTTTAGTTTATATACATAAGAAAAAACATAGTCATGTGGGGATCTTGTTTGATTCGTCCCAATTTGTATTTTCCAAATATATAATTTTTATAATTTTTTTATATATGTAACTCAAGATATTGGCGTTTGAAGTTGCATCTCGTAAACTGTGAAAAAACAAATGTAGCAACTAAATTGAGACGGAAGGAGTAGCATTTATTGGGTGCATTCATTTTCAACATTGAACTATAATCAGTGCATATATATATATATATCATTATTGATAAATAATTAATTGATATGCATGTCAATATGTCATACGTAAATGTGGAAGTTGGTGCTCTAAAATAAAATATTGTATCCATTTTGAATTATCATAAGTGCGTGCAAAGTTCTTTTTTTTTAATTAATAACATCTATTGAAGTGCATTACTCACAATTTGATAGCGTTCCATTGCGCCAAAGGAAAACAACAATATTTCGGAACCATGCAATAATATATTTCTTCGAGATGTTTGACTAGGGTAATAACTAGCAAATAAGCACCAACACATGCTTAGATCAACTGGTAAGGGAGTTGTTCTAGCTTAACCAAAGGTCTCGGGTTCGAGTCCTGGGAACGCAGCAGAGTGTGTTAGGAGAGCTTTCCCCCCAATTGGGGCCTAACCCGGCTCGAATCCGAATTAGTCGGGATCCAAAAATGGATTTCCGAAACCGGGTATGGTTCACCAAAAAAAAAAAAACTAGCAAATAAGCATCCTTTAGGGTTTAGAGTGTCAATCAGGAAAAATACATCCCCTCTTTCAAGAGATTTGCCTCTCACTAGTCACAGGTTATTTTCCATGAAGGCATCTTTTGCCCTAACCAACCCCCTTTCTAAAAAAAAGTTATGTCTTTCAATTAATCATAAAGGACCTATAAATTATCTACGTGATTAGGAAATTAATTAAAATATATAGGTAGGGTTGTGGTAGTATTAAGACAAAAGAGGTTAAGGGATCATCAAACATAAATCAAAGAAGGGTAAAATATATTAATTATGAAGAGGGTTCACTTTTTCTCTACTGATCCTTTGACCTCTAACTTATCAGTTATCACAACATCACATCACCAGTTGATCGACCACCAAGCTACAACTTCAGTCTATAACGAAACTCGACTCTAATACGTGGAACCTTATTTTTACCACTACTTCAATTAATAGCACAACTCAAAACAACAAAGTAACCAATAAAGAAGAAAAGTCATGCTCATAAATTTTAAAACTTAAAACTCGAACATTTTAAAAGTATAAATCTATAATAACAGAGTCATAACTTAAAATAACTTATTTACTCATACATGAAGCTATTCAAAAAATTGTGAAAGTTATAATATTGCACTATATTTTCAGCTAACCAATTGTTTTTATTATATTTCTTTTTTTTTTTTGTCACTAAACTAAACCTACAAATTAAAAAAATCAACTTAATTCCTAACTCAATGTATTATCTATAGTTTACATATAGTGTGACGATGCATGTAAGTTACTTTTCGTTACTAATTGTTTTTAAACCAAATTTTGTGTTATATTATAATTCAAAAATTAAAGTCTAGATGATACAATATAATACTCCCTTCGTCCTAAAATATAGTTCACATTTCCCTTTTTTCACGATAATTTATGCAAGTAGAATCTAAGAGGGATAGTAAAGATTTTTTGTTTATTTAAATAAATGTTGTATGGGAAAAGATGATTTTAGGAGAGAGAATGGAGAATAATTGGTAAAAAAACATTAATTATAACACTTGGGTTGAATAAACAAAGCAAAAAAACAAAATTCAAGAAGCAAATAAATGATGAGACACGGTTTTTCTAGACAAATTACGGAAAAATGTGGAACTAAATATGGAAATGGGAACTATATTTTTGGGACACCGGAAATAATGGGAACTATATTTTGGGATACCGGAAATGAAAATGGGAACTATATTTTGGGACGGAGGGAGTAATTTGTATCTTAGACCGTTAGACAAGACACAACTAATTTTAACTAATTTTAATCTTAAATACAAATAAAATTGATATTTCACTTAATGACATTGTTGGACTCAATAACTAGTTTTTTTTTTTTTTTTTTAGAAGTGGGTAATGCTGATTTCCTTGATTACCTTCAATGCTGAATCAAGAAGACCAGATAAAGCTAATAGCAAGGTTGTCTTCCCTGAGCTTGGTGGCCCTATAAGCAAAGTCATCCTAGAGAAACCAAAAAGGGAAATATAGTATTATCAAAAATCATGAAATATTTTGTTCAGTAAATCCAATCAAAAAGATTGAAGGCAGACGATATTATGGGAAACAAAGCCTGAGATTTACCTTCCAGGTCTGATAATTCCACTAAGATCTTCAAGAATTTGCAGTTTTTTCTTGTGATTTGGAAGTATATGAAGACCGTTTAGCACACCCTTTCCAACAAATATGGTAAAAAACAAATGAATGCAAATTATATGATCCCATTAATTATTTCACTAATAAGCAAAAAACCAGAAAGAGATAAAAAAGATGTGGAAACTAGTAAAAATAGAAACAATCACATTTCAAATACCTCATACATATTAACCAAGGAGTTGAATAATGTGGGTATAGCTCTCCTACCCACATAAGCATACGCCTCAACATTGAGATTCTGAAACCGGACTTCAATTGATGGTATTGCCAAGGAAACTCTAGCTCATCAAACAAATAGTAACTCAATTAGGTTATAATTAACTTAATTTAAGATAATCATGATTCTAATTTTTTAAAAGATGAAGAAACAGATTAGCTTCACCCAAAAGGCAACAAATTAGCTCCTCATGCATTTGCATGTCAAAGATTTACTTTTTAATGGGGGTAAACATATGTCTTTTTCTTGTTTGGACAAAAGAAAAGAGAGTACATTTACATGAAATATAGCAATGATCAATAGTACCTCAAATTAAGTTATAGTCTAAGCTATTAAACAAATTTAGCTACTCATGCATTTGCATGTCAAAATTATAAGGGGGTAAAAAAAATATCTTTTTCTTGTTTAGACAAAAAAAAGTAAATCTACATGAAAAATAGCAATGATCAAAATTGCCTTAAACTAATCTAAGCTAGTAAAACGATTAGCTACTCATGCATTTGCAAGTCAACATATTGAGGGGGTAAAATACTTTTTTTTTTTATTGTTTTGGACTAAATCAATAGTAAATCTAAATAAGTCATCAATATTACCTTGAACTAATCTAAGCAAGCCAGTAAAAAATAATTCTTGAAAGTTATTATAGAAAATTACTAGAAAAATGATAATAAAGAGAGTAATGGAAAGGAAAGCAAGTACTTAATTAAAATTTTACCTATCAAACCTAGTCTTGATTTTGTGCAAGAAAACTTCATTTTGGGTCATATTTCTAACCAATTTATTCAGCAAAGCCCTCCTCTCAGAGAAGCTAAGTTTTGTTACATCAACCTCTTTAAATTCACCTGCAACTCCATGCAAAAAACTATGGTGTGCCCTTTCCAATGTTGGGAGCCGTTCAAGAGCTGCCCAATCAATTTCATCTATGTCGCCTTGATTTACATCAGAATTACTACAAGAGCTTCGTCTATGTTCAATTTTAACACTTTTGAACAACCCCATTTTTTTTTTTGGTACTAAACAATTTGTAGCTTATGAAATATTTTGCTTGAAATGAATTCTAAAGAAAAGTTTCTGGTTTTTTTGGTGTATCATATGCTTATAGAAGTGTTGAATTTAGGGAGCACTTGTTTATATAGACAATATTTCTTTAAAGGATATTCCAATTTAAAAGAAAAAGATTTTCTAAAAAGATATGCCACAGCGGCCAAAAAAGAAACACTTTATGTGTTCTTTTTTGTGAGTTAATTTACATATTACTTTATATCAATATTCACATTATCATCCTTGATTGTCTTTTAGGAGTACCTTCTAGAGAATTGATATAATTAACTTCTTTGTTGATTGGCAAATGTTGCACAATCTTTGGAGATTATGGTCTTGATTACGGGTTTAATGTACTCCTATGTTACTTTGTAGAAGTAATCTGTTATATAAACACATTTCATAGTAATGTAAATACAACTATAAGAAAAAAAAAGTAATGTAAATTAAATACAATTCAATGATCCGAAAAGAACAAAGTAATCAAATTGTTACTAATAAAGCTTATCCGATCTGTTGTGACTCTAAGTCAATGTTATTTTGATGATGATAAATACTCTATGCTATAACATGTATGTGTGTAACAGTGATCTAAGAAAGCTATCAAGATTGGATGTTCATGAAAGATCAAGAACTTGAAGATAGGGAAGTTTAGGTCTAGTTATGTTCTTAGTCATATTTATGCAATGTAATTAACGTATTGGAGCTTTGTGCTAAACTAGAAATATGAAATTAGGATGGTTAACTATTTTCTTAGAGTTAAGAAAATAGGTAATTATATTAATTTTATGTTTCTATATTTAAAGAATATAAAAAGGGGAGTTTTTAATTTCGAAAATTAGTTTTGAAAGGAAAATATTTTTTTACAAAGATTTTCGGATAAAGAGTTTTGTAAAAACTAATTTTAAAGAAAACGTTTCTTTAAAAATATTTTCGGAAAAAAGAGTTTTAAAAAATATGAGTTTTAAGAACAAGATTTTGATAAAGATTTTCGAAAAAAAGAAAAAGAAGAGTTTTAATAAAAAATCGAAAAAGATTGTTTGTAAAAAGAGAAAAACTGATTTTTAATGATAACGATTTTTATAAAGTTTGTTTAGATAAAAACTGATTTAAAATCTGATTTAGAGTTGGTATAAGACGTGGAGGAACCCTTATCTTATAAGGAAAGAAGGAAATCAGTTTTTATAAAAGATAAAATTGGATTTTGAAAAGGAAAAGAATTATTTCCCTTTATTTTAGGAATAAAAACTATTCAAGAAGATAATTATTTCTTGGAAAATAATTCTTATTCAGTTGATGAAGTTATATAAGGGATAGAAATCAGTATACTATCACACGTTTTCAGATTCGGAGAGATAAATATTTTGAGAGCTGAAAACGGACTCCCAGAGCACAGTGTACGACACAGAGTTCTAGTAAGTTAACGTTTCTAAACAAAGCTTGTAACGATCCTCTATTTGCTTGAATAAGAAGCACGTCTTTGAGGAATCTTTCTTTCTGTAATTCTTATATTATAGGAGAGTAGCAACACTTAGGGTTAAGTGTTGGGGAGCACTACTAGAGTTAGTAGTGGGGGAATCGAATTGTATCAAGAGTTTGATATTTTACGATTCAAATAATAAAAGAGTAGTTTGTATGGACGTAGATCTCAGAGGTGAGATTGAACCACGTTAAATTCCAGTGTTTTATTATTTGATTTCATTGTTTTATTGTTTGATTCATTTTCGGTTCAGCAAAAACATAAATCAGAGATTTTACGAGTGAATAACACAGTGTATAGCACTGTGCCATAAGGGTGTTTTTGCGAAAATCGATTAGATTTAGCCACTCAATTCAACCCCCCCTCTTGAGTGTCACCTTGTGTTCCAACACGATCCTACAAGCACTTGACAATATAAAGTTACTCGTAACTCTTGACTCTATATATGTCTCAGTGGTGCAACAATATATACTCACACTTGGTCTTATTGCAATAGTTAAAAATATGAATAATTTATTACTTATTATAACTATCTTTATTGCTTTTTTAAGAACCATGCACATGGATTTACCACATTGGCTCTTAAAGCGTGGGTTTACTATATTCATATCTAATGCACATGGATTTATCATACGCCGGCCATCAACAACCTCAACACCTCAAGTTTTGGTTTTTTCACCTATTGGGACCTATAGATTTTTTTTCACCGTTCAGGACCTAAAACCAAATTCCGATCATAAAAGTTAACATTGGGTTAATATATGAGTCCCACGTGAGTTATTCTACTCATACGGCCTCACCATTCCTTCAATCACCAAAGCATGCTTTTTTAACCTCCAAATAAAAAAAAAAATCTTTTTCAATCACAAATCCAATTTTTTCTTTCATAATATTTGTCTCAAATTATTTTCAAATTCAACTCTTCCATTCTATTACATGATGTTAATCACTGTTGTCATTTTTATTACCCAATCAATTCTTGTGTTTTCCTAAAAAATTCTAAGGTTCTTTCAGAATTTCTAGCAAAATTCATTCAACGGTTTGATGTGTCTATTTTATACTCCCTCCGTCCCAGAATACTCTTTACACTTTCCTTTTTCATCTGTCCCAGAATACTCTTTACACTTCTATTTTTGAATATGACCCACTATTATTTTAATCCTTCTACCTTTAAGCATTGGCCCACACTCTCTCTCCTCCAAATAAAATAATACCACTCCTACTACACACCAACTCTAACCATGGCCCACTCTCTCTCCTTAAAATAAAATAATACTACTTTTGCTAACTACTAACTCCTATCACATCTACTTTTCAATAAAATAACAATTGATAACCAAACAACAACTTATCATCTAAAACTACGTGCATTGATAAGTGTCAAGAGTATTCTGGGACGGAGGGAGTATACAGTTTTTAGCCCTATTCCCTTAGCATTGAGTACTATTTTGAACTCTTTTGAGCTCATACTTGTGTGATTTGATGTGTTTGGACTTGGTTTTGTTCCTCTATGTTTTATTGTGCATATTATGCATTTTATGACTTAATCTAGCCATGAAAGGAAAGTTCGATGATCACACATAACACATAGAAGCTCCGGGGAGCAAGACAAATAGTTTGGAAGAAGAATTCGCATAAGAAGCTAAGGAAGAGCCCTTGCCCAGTAGACCTGGAGAGATGAGTATGCCATTGTGTAGTTGGCCCTGTCAACCAGGCGAAAAAAGGCCAAAATCGCTTGTGCACCCAACCGGGAGGCCTTGGCCGGTTGACCCAGCGAAATTCCAGTTGAGCTCGTTGGAGCAGATCATCGTCGCCCGACCAGGCGGTTTAGCCCGGTAGACACGGCGGTTTCTCGGGTTGACTATTTTTCGTACATTTTTAGCCGGTTTTGCAAAAACTATAAATAGGGTTTGAGTAATTTTGATTAGTTTAATTATCTTATTTTCCTCGTTTTAGGTTTAAACACTTAGTTTTCTCTCTAGTTTTGTATTAACTATTGGCTTTGAAGATTATAAAGATCATCGATTTCGATACAATTGTTCTTCAATCATTCGGTATTTTTTCTACTTAATCTATTTAGATGAATTCTTCTATTTTCATTATGTTTATTGTGTTTTTCAATACCATTAGTAAGTAGTCTTTTTCTAGGGCTTAGTGAGGTAAGCCATGTTTATACCTCTTTGATTGTGATTATCTAAAGTTCTTCAATGATTGGATTGGATTGGATTAGAGTAATTCCTATTGATTTGTTATAATTGTTTAATTCATGTAATTGCGCAATATCATGGGTTATGATTTAGCTAATAGGAGTTTGAATTGAAAGATCGTACTCATTAGAGGCTTATTACAATTGGTAGATTTGATTATGTTGAGCGACCGTACTATCATATGTTGATCTAAGAGTGTTAAGACCCGACTGTAGGATTAACAAAAGACTGTAATTACTCTACCCTCAATCCAAGTATTATTGAATTGTATTGTATTGATTGAATTGGTATAAGTATGGTAGACCTAACTAAAATGGTTTTTGTGGGCATTGCAATGACATCGTTTGCATTGAATAATGTGACTTATGATCAATAATTAATATGTTAATGATTTAGTTTCTATTCGAAAAAGGCCTAACTAACATGTATGTCTCCTATTTTCATGGCTTACTCACATAATTAGAATCATTAAGAACCAATGTCAAAACAATATCCAATTCTAGTTCTCACCTATTTTCATGGGAGAATTCAAATCAATGACAAGACTATTAAGTTATTAAGACCCAACTTTCGTTGATGAAATTGACAAAATAACAATTTAGGGGGCATTTGGTTCAAATAGAGGAATGGAAATGGAATGGAATCAAGTAGAGGGGAGGAATGGTAACAATAATTGTTACTTTTATTGGGTGTTTGGTTCAACAAAATAGAAAGGAATCACTAGTAAGGGAATGGAAAGAATTTTGTTACTCCTCTAATTTGGAGGGTAACATTTTAGGGGTTTGGGTTGCCCTCAAGTAAGGATAATGGTTAAACTACTACCCAAACCAAACAAGGAGTAATAGATTCACAATACTGAATTCGTTTCCAACCCCCCAAGAAGCTCAACCAAACAAGGCCTTAGCAACAAATAAATAACTCCTAATTTCAACTCCAACTTTCATTGACAATATAAAATTAGGGCTAAATAGAGATGCAAAATTGACAACAAGAACGATCTTATCAAACCCTAAGCATATAATTCAACAACATGGGAATTAGATACGATTCATATGATCAATCCATACTAGCTAGGGCTCAACTCAATCTTAGATAAAAAAGACTACTCACTAATCATAACAATAAAATCACCAAACTTAATTGAAAACATAATTAAAATAAAGAAAGAGAAGAGAAAGAATAAAATTTGGTTAATTAATAGTGCTTGAATGGAAGATGAATCAAAATACTTGAATCTCCACTTTGCAAAGAAAACTCAATTAGGGTAAAACCAATAACAACGTAATAATCCTCTCTAAAGAGAACAATCCGAAGTATTTATATTTTCCGAAAACTAACTAAAATAAAAACGAGAAAACAGCATTAAGTAAACTGCAGCCCGCGTCAACCGCGACTCGCCATCAGCATCGCGATTCGCGCCCCCTGTGAGCCGCGATCCGTGATAAGCTCTTGGCATTCTTCCGTGAGCTGATGTTTGGTCCGCGAGTAGTGCTCCTCCGAATACTCTTTACTTCCTTGAACTCCTCAACCGCACGATCTCAACCTCCTTGGACCTTGTGTGAGGCCCATAAACTTCCAACTCGGACCTGATGATATACTAATGTTGCTACTAAACCTCTAAAAGGCCAAAAATCCTTAACTCTTCAAATACTTTCGCAACTCTCCTTAATTTATATAGTTTGAGCACAAATCCACTAAAACTAACACAAACCTCATCAATTTCCTCCTCAAAATACGCCAAATAAAAGTGTAAAATGTGGACTTAACATTAATCTATATGTCGATGGATTATTGCTATAATTAAGATGGCCAAGCAAGTGAACAAAGGGAAGAAGTGATGTGTCACACGGCCAATGGAATAGGAAGAAGAAGAAGAGAAATAAAGAAAGAGATGACTTGTATACAGTAGGTGCCAGCATCAGTGATTTTCAAGAGAAGTTGAAAGGCCAAAGAAATAACAAAAACCACCTCCATAAATCTAATTAAACCACCTCCAAAAATTAACATATATAATACATTAATTCCTTATAATTAAGTATTATTAACAATATTGTAACTTTTGTTAACAATAAATGCCCAATAATGTGACCTCCCAGCTATAAGCCACCATTATGTATACAAATATATTAAAAAGTGTTTTTAAGCAAGTCTACACGCCACGTGGCACGGTCCCTTTAGTTGCTTCATTTCATGTCATCAACATACATTAAAAAATGAAACATGTACAAGATTCGACCACTTGACCTCAAGTTATTAAAGTAAAGTTATAACCAATGAACTATGCAACATTAGATGCTAATTTTTTGACATAAAAATATTAAAAACCCGGGGGATCGCCCGGACCTAATAACTACTCCCTCCGTCCCATAATATAGTTCCCATTTCCCTTTTTTCACGGTAATTTATGCAAGTAGAATCTAAGAAGGATAGTAAAGATTTTTTTGTTTATTTAAATAAATGTTGTATGGGAAAAGATGATTTTAGGAGAGAGAATGGAGAATAATTGGTGAAAGAGCATTAATTGTAACACTTGGGTTGAATAAACAAAGCAAAAAAACAAAATTCAAGAAGCAAATAAATGATGGGACACGGTTTTTCTAGACAAATTACGGAAATATGTAGAACTATATATATAGAAATGAGAACTATATTTTGGGACACCCAAAATGGAAATGAGAACTATATTATGGGACGGAGGGAGTAGTTCACAATACAAAACGAAACAAAAAAAAAAAACTTATTGTTTTCTCTCTCTCCTCTAAAAACTCTCTTTTTTACTTAATTTCATATTTTGCCGCCAAGTTGAACTAGTAATCGGAAACTAAAGGCATAAATTTCAAGATTTTTATAAAATCTAAAACAACAAATCAAAAAATGAAGGATGATGTTCTCATACCAGTGCAAAATCATGAACATGTATTTCTTGTATTTATTTAGGCATGTCATCAACACCACTGGTTGCGACAAATATGTCTATGATAGTGGAGAAGTATATAATAGACTTAGGGAAGGAAATGATTTGTTAATGGGTCAACTAACTGATTTGAGGTTTTAATTAACATTATATAACAGTGTTTGACCATTATATAAGTCTATTGCATTTCTCAAAATCTTACGAGTACCATATGGATGTATGAAACAATGAGCTTAAATCATTAATTTTGTCAAACCTTGAGAGTACCCCTGAAATTTCCCAAAAATATTAAGTAACATAAATTATTTTCTAAACTAAAATGACTATTGGTAAGAATCTACCGTATAGAGTATTAAAAATTGTTGTAAGAAGCTACTTTTAATTTGGCTACATTTCAACCGTAAACATACTTTTACGGTGTTGACATTCTGTATTTATTTGCTTTTTTCCCTCTTTTTTATTATCCTTTGATAATTGGTATTAAATGTGGTTACTTGACATATTTCAGTGAAAACGAATGGAAAAAAACGGAAATATAAAGAAGAAACTGCGATTAAATGTAACTTCTTACAATAATTTTGCTTTAATATATATTTTCTTATAAGGTAGATTTTCATAAAGAAGTGTTTTATAAAGTAGTTTATGATTCCTTCTATTAATAATACTAATTAATAGCCTTATTTCCCATGTTGAGCGATGTTCTATTAATAGTAACAGCCTTCTAGTTATTTCCCATGTTGAGCTGTTTTATGTTGTAAAAAATAATCTTAATATGATTACTTTATTGAATTTAGGCTATGTTTAGTTCACCTGAAATTTTCTGATCTGAACTTATCTGATCTGATCTGAACTTATTTTTTCTGATCTGATCTGATCTGATCTGAACTTATCTTTTAAAAAAACATATTATTACTTTGTATTTCATTACTAGTATTACTATTACTATCATTTTATTACTATGCACAACTTTCAATAATAATAATAATAATAATAATAATAATAATAATAATAATAATAATAATATAATAATAATAATAATAATTTTATAATAATAATAATATAAATAATATAATAATAATAATAACAATAATAACAACAACAACAACAACAATAATAATAATAATAATAATAATAATAATAATATAAATAACATAATAATAATTATTATTATTATTATTATAATTATTATTATTATTATTATAATTATTATTATTATAGCATAATTAGTTTTTTTTTTTGAAAAAGAGCACATTAGTATATGTACATACAATTAAAAATAAAAGACTAAGGACTCTTGGGTAGTTGGGTCCAATGGTATAGCTTCTTACCTCCCACATGGGAGACCAAGGTTCAAATCTTGGTGAAAGCATATATTTCAATATTGTTGTGGGTGGGGGAGGGGGTTGGGGCTTGTTGGGTCTTTAGGTGAGTGATCCTATGCGAGTGCAGCCCAGAGAAAATTCATCTTACCACGGGATTCCCAAAATGGGCCCAAAATAATTAAAAATAAAAGAACACTCATGTTAAGGTCCGTTAATAATAAGAATTTAGGTAGTAATGAAAATAGCATATAATGATATTAAAAAAAGAACATATACTGAAAGAGCATACAAGATCTATTTAAAGAACACATTTTAAAAATAAAAGATAGAAGTTATTTTTATATTGATGACATGTTTGGATTTAACTAACAACATGTTCTTTGTTATATCAATAAATTATTCTTTTTTATTATAAATAAACCTATAAATATATATAATCATATAATCTTGAACAAAATGGTTAAATATTCTTCTTATATCGTTGTCTTGTTCTATATAAACTTTGTTTTTAAAGATAAGTCGAAATCCTTTGTAGGGAAAATTTTGAACGTGATGACAACACCATTAGGTTATCCCATGCTACTCATGTTTTATATAAACTAGTAATATATAATTTATATTATTCTACCAAAATTATTTTAAAAAATAAACATCATATACTATTGTCATGTTCGTTACATGTACAACATCAAAAAGAACATCACATATCAAAATTATTAATTAGAATAAATATAAAAAAAAAAAACACTTACAAATGCCAAAAGAACATTCTTCTTCTTGAACACAAATAGCTTCAAATAGTAATATCAATGACATTTATAATAATAGCAACGACATTAATAATAATTACCAATATTAATAATTAATAAGTACAATAACTATAATAATAATAATCTTTTTGAACAAATGTACTAGTAAATAGTAATATTTATAGTAATAGTAAAAGGAATTGTATAAAGTAATAATAATAATAATAATAATAATAATAATAATAATAATAATAATAATAACAACAACAACAACAACAATAATAATAATTATTAGAATAACAATAATGGCATTAGTAATACTAATAATCATAATAATCAAGAAGATAATAATAATAATAATAAGTTATTAAATATAAGCATAATCTGAACTTATCTGATCTGATCTGAACTTATCTGATCTGATCTGATCTGAACTTATCTGATCTGATATGATCTGAACTTATCTGATCTGAACTTATTTTTTCTTTTCTGATCTGATCTGATATGATCTGATCTGGTCTGATCTGATCTGAAATAAGCAAAAATAAGGTGAACTGAACATAGCCTTACTTTATATTTTATGTTTTGAAATCATGCATTGTATTTTGTAATTTTAGGACCTACTTTATTTTTAATGATAAGTATAGGGCTATGTTCTTTTCGTCTGGTTTGATCTAAATTTTTCGATCCGATCCGATCCTGGTCCGATCCTGGTCCCGATCTAGTCTGATCTGATCTGAACTTTTCTGATCTGGTCTGATCTGATCTGAACTTTTCTGATTTACCCAACTCGTGCAATATACTATTTCTTTTCTGATCTAATCTGATCTGAACTTTTCTGATCTGATCTGATCTGATTTTTTCTGATCTGATCTGAATTTTTCTGATCTGATCTGAACTTTTCTGATCTGATCTGATCTGATCAAATCTGAAATAAGCATTAGAGTGCTTAAATAAGTTGAAAAGAACATAGCCTAGAGCCATAAGATGTTTAACGACCCCGTTATCTACTGATATCATCAATAATGGTATGCATTATGCACCGATGTTAAACAAGTGCCGTGAGTGTTAGATAAAATTTGAGACTTGGCAGAATTTGAAGAATTTTAGCGTCCAAAGATGGAAAGAGAACATTATATGTGAAAACTAATTTTTTTTTAGATATTCTCTCCGTCTCTGAAAGATTCCTCCTTTTCTAATTTGTTAGTCATTGTATTGAGTGAGTGGATTTTTTTTTGCATGTGGTGCATGAGAAAAAGTAGAGAAATGGTAGGGATCACACTACCTTAGTAGTCGTTTGGTTTATATGGGAAGTCAAAATTCCCATGAAATTGCAATTCATAAGAAATAAATTGCTTAATCAAATTCATGGGAAATTGGTTAAATTGTTTGGTTGACAATGAGGGAATTAAATTCCCATGGGAATTTCTACTTACCTAGGGGGACCTAGGTAAGTAACTTCCTCCATTTTGTGGGAACTCAAAATTCCAAGGAATTTCTAATTCCTTCATTTTGTATTTTGCTGTCAACCAAACAACTTACCAAATTTTCAATTCCTAGGCATTTATATTTCCTATGTTTTCTCATATCAACCAAACAACCATTAATAGAAAATGGGGCAATTTTAGAGACAAATTAAATTAAAATGAAAATTGAGGCAATCTTTTAGGGACAAAAAAAGTTGATATCAATTAGTTGAATGGCCCTTGTTTTTTTAGCGTTTCTAAGTGTGGATACTATTATGAGCATGTTTGAATGTGTTCATCATTTTTGGGTTCTAAGAGACAACAATGGTGGAATTGTAGTTCCTCATATGACTCGCTCTCCTCTGAAAAGGGGAGCCCTATGGTTGTGGAAGTGTCCCATTTAGTATAGAACCCCTTAGTAAAGGGTGGGTTTGTCTGATTTAGGGAACCAATCACAGCGGTACATGTGTCAGTCAACTTCCCCTTTTTTAAAAAAAAAAATTGACGAGGGGCAATCATGTAGTGCCATTTTTCGCATGACAAAAGTGATGTACTCCCTCCGTCCCATATTATAGTGCTTGTTTTATTTTTATACGGTCTCCAAGATATACCTTTGACCTTCAATATCTTCAATTTTGAATTAATAAAAAATATAAAAAGTAGATATTATAAAGTACACATTGAGGAGAACCTAATAAGATCCTACATAAGTATTTTTTTTGTATATATTAATGAGAATATTGATCAAAGATTTTAAAACTTGACCTCAAAAGAGAGAAATGATATTATAGTTTTATATCTTCTTTTCTCCCCGGTTCTTTGATTGAAATGCGTGCAAAATAGTGCTTTTAGGAGCTATTTTATACTAACATTTTCCATCTAGTTGTGGTTTTGTGTCTTATGATAGTTTTCAGGTTTTAGGGAATAATTTCCCTATTTTCTATTATTCTTGACGCTACAATGGATTAGAGAGAGTTAGAAGCACGTGTATGAGTTCCCGAGGCCCGAGGCTACTTCCCAAAGCCTTCGGGTGCGGAGAGTTTTGCAGTCTTGGCGTTAAAGGCTAAGAAAGCCCCTTTTGAAGGCCAGCCCGATCAGGTTGGGCGGATGACGCCCGATCGGACGGTCCTTTTCCTTTCAAAGTCATTCTCCTCGGGAACGATCGAGCGTACATCGCCAGCTCGCGATTCACTGATAGCGCCCGATCGGGCGTACTCACCGGTTGGATCGGGCGCCCTGCTCGACAAACGCATGCTGAAGGAACATCCCTTGAAGGCCGCCCGATCAGGCGGTTGGCTCGGAAGCTTTCGAAACTTTTTATTTCCTTTTTTGTTCTTTTTTTAGAATTAGTATAAATAGCCTTGTAAAATATTTGGCGAGGACCCTTTTTTCTGATTTTTCTCAAGCATCCTTAGTTCTATAAACTCTAGTTTTCTCTCTAGCCCTAATTATTGCACATTGGAGATTAATTCAAGATCAATTCAAGTTCTTCAATTTTCCTTTCAATTGGTAATTGTCTCTTTTATTGTTCTTATTTGCTTTCAAGTATTTGTCTCTTATTATTTTTAATTGCTTTAAGTATGAGTATTTCAATGATTATTGTTTGTGTTTTCTTTGCCATGAGTGAGTAGATTCTTCTCTAGGGCTTAGTGAGGGAAGCCATGTTTATACCATGATTTATTGTTCTTGATTTCTTTGATAATTAGGTTGTGGTTAGAGCAATTCTAGTGTGATTCATTTTTTATCTGCGATTTATATTAGTGTACAATTTCATGAATCGTTTCTGGCTAATAATTGTTTGTATTGATCAAGATCCTTCTTTTAGAGGCCTATAACACACTGGTGAGTCTGATTATGTGATGTGACCATACTGCACATGTTGCCTTGAGAGTGTTAAGACCCGACCATAGGATTAACGCCTACTCTAATTGCTCGACCCTATACTTAAGTATTATTAGTTTTGTGAACCCTCCTGATTGGTATAAGCATGGTGGACCGATCGAATACCCTAGATTTTTAATTATTTGATAAATTTCCTTCTCTTGTGATTTAGTTTATTTCACCTTAGTTATTAGTCAATCAACAACTTTTATGTCTGAATAGTTAAGTAATTGAACATTAATCTGTAGAATTCCTCTCCCTGTGGATCGACCCGTATTTGCTAAGTATCTGCTAACAACAGACATCGTGTACTTGCGGTACTATTTTAAAATCCATCAAGTTTTTTGGCGCCGTTGCCAGGGAGACGGCTACTTTCTATAGCTTTTTAATTGATTATTTGAACTATTTTTGCTGTCTCATTGGAACTTCAAGTTCCAATTGAGGCCATCTCACTGCACATTGTTGGAACTCGAAATGCTAACGAGTTGAGTCGAGTTAGCTCAAACTCGAACTCGTACTCGCATCACTCCTGGTCAGTTGAAGGTCATGGTATTTGAGTTTTCTTTGAAAGACAAAGCTCAAAAATGGTTGAATGATGTTAAAGAAACAGAGTGGGATGCTATTTCTGAAGCATTCCTGAAACAATACTGCCCTCCTACTAAGATGCAGAAATCAGACACAAGCTTGCTAGCTTCCAACAAGAACCTGATGAGACATTGAAGGAAGCATGGAATAGGTTTAAGGATCTGCAGAGAGAATGCCCACACCACAATCTAGACAAGTGGTTCATCACTCATGCATTCTACAATGGTCTACAACCCAATATCAAGAGTACAATTGATTCATCTACAGGGGGTGTTTTCCTAGACAAGGAGGTGGATGAAGGGTACAGTTTTCTGGCCAACTTAGCAGCAAATGATCATAGTTCTTCCAAGACTATTACAAAGAAAAAGATGGATGCTGATGCATATGCCTTGTTTTCTGCACAAGTTGCCCAGTTGAGCATGAAGATGGATATACTTAAATCTTCACAGTCTAATACTCCCCCTATGAGTATTACTACTATGTCTTCAATTCCATGGCTCCTATTACCTCTTCTTTCTGTGAGGTGTGTGGTGTTCAAGGCCACTTTGGCTATGATTGTTCCTATAATCAACCGGACACGAATCAGATGGAGCATGCGAATGCTTTTCAGCAGAGACCCCCACACAATCCATATTCCAACACATTCAACCCAGGTTGGAGTGATCATCCTAATTTTTCCTACAAAATCAATAATGTTTAGAACCCTCAACCAATGCCACAAACATCCTACCAACCACCTCATCAAAACCCACCACAGCATGCTGCCAGACAACAATATTACTAAGGGGCTCCTCAGAATCCCCCTCCTGGTTTCAATAGGCCTTCACACCAAGGCTATCAGCAGCAAGCTCCTCAGAATGCCAGCTCTCAAGAGCCTACCATGTCTGACCTGATGAAGATGATGGTTTCTATGCAGAAGAGTCATGAAGTGAGCATCAAAGAGTTGAAGAACACTACCAAACATTTGGAGACTCAACCTGCTCAGGTGTGGCAGGAAATAATGCACAGAGGCAACCAGGTCATTTGCCGGGGCAACCAATTCCCAAAGAAACTGCTAATGCTGTCACTCTTCGAAGCGGTACGCAGTATGATGCTCCTCCTATGCCTACTGATGATTCACCACCTCCAGACAAGAATGATGTAGTGGATGAAAATGAAGGTGAAGATAGCTCAAAAGCTGAAATTGAGCAAGGGAAAGTAGATGAAGCAAAGAAGCAAAAGGAGAAGGTTACTGATTCTCCTACACCACCACTACCTTTCCCTCACAGGATGCAAAAATCCAAGGTTGATCAACAGCTTGGTAAGTTCATGTCTATGGTCAAGAACCTTGAGGTAACAGTTTCTTTTACTGATTTAATTTCTCAAGTGCTTGTTTATGCCAAATTTTTGAAAGATATGATTACTAAGAAAAAGGATTTTGGTGGTCTAAATAGAGTTGCTCTAACTGAAGAGTGTAGTGCTGTTCTGCAAAATAAAATCCCTCCAAAATTAAAGGATCCTGGTAGTTTTTCCATCCCCTATCATGTAGATGCGTTATTTATATATTAGGCTTTATGTGATTTAGGAGCTAGTGTATCTGTTATGCCTTTATCTATCTGTAATAAAATGAACTTGGGAGTTTTGAAGTGCACCCAGATTAATTTGCATATGGAAGATCGTTCTGTGAAATATCCTTTGGGTATTTTAGAGGATGTTCCTGCCAGGGTTGGAAAATTCTATATTCATGTAGATTTTGTGGTGCTAGATATGGAGGATGATAGTCAGATCCCCATTATTTTGGGTAGGCCTTTCCTGTGTACTACCGGTACTGTTATTGATGTTAAATTTGGTTCTCTGACTTTAAGTGTTGGTGATGATACTATTACTTTTAAGCTGACCAATGCTATTAAGTCTTCTATGCTTGAGCACACATGCTGCAGGATTGATGTACTAGAAGAGATCTCTGGAGGTGAGTATCACCAATTTCTGTCAGATGATCCATTGGGGAAAAATCTTGAACTGGAGGGCTTTGATACTGATGAGGCAGCCGAATGTGAGGTAATGGAGACTAGTTACTCTACTTCCGAACCACAGGTAAAGAAGTTAGAACTTAAACCTTTACCTTCTCAACTCAAATATGCATTTCTTGATGATAATGACATTTCTTGATGATAATGAGGAATGCCCTGTGATTGTCAGTACTAAACTCACAGATGGCCAACTTTCACAACTTCTTACAGTGCTTCGCATGCACAAAAAGGCTATTGGGTATAGTATTGATGATCTAAAGGGTATTAGTCCTGATTTTTGTATGCATAGAATCAACTTGGAAGAGAATCACCGCCCTTGCATACAACCCCAAAGACGTTTGAATCCTAATATGCAAGAGGTAGTGAAGAAGGAAATAATGAAACTACTTGAAGCGGGCATCATCTATCCCATCTCCGATTCTAAGTGGGTGAGCCCGGTTCAAGTTGTTCCTAAAAAGGGGGGAATACTATTGTTAAGAATGATAGGGATGAGCTGATTCCTACTCGTACTGTTACAGATTGGCGAATGTGTATTGACTATCGCAGATTAAACATAGCCACCTTGAAAGATCACTTTCCTCTCTCTTTTATTGATCAGATGCTAGAAAGATTAGCAAATCATAACTTTTTCTGTTATTTGGATGGATATTCTGGTTTCTTTCAGATTCCTATTCACCCTGAAGACCAGGAGAAGACGAAGTTCACATGTCCTTATGGCACTTTTGCTTACCGTCGGATGCCTTTTGGTTTGTGTAACCCCCCTGCGACATTTCAAAGATGTATGATGGTAATATTTTCAGATTTCATTGAGAATATCATGGAGGTATTCACGGATGATTTCAGTGTTTATGGTTCTGACTTTGACATGTGTTTGCATAATCTTTCTAAGGTCCTTAAGTGTTGTTGTGATGTTCATCTGGTCTTAAATTGGGAAAAGTGCCACTTCATGGTCAATGAAGGAGTGGTACTTGGTCATCTTGTTTCTGAACGTGGCATCCAAGTTGACCGAGCAAAAATTGAGGTGATTGAGAAACTTCCTCCTCCCGTGAATGTCAAGGGAGTGAGGAGTTTTCTTGGTCATGAGAGGTTTTATCGTCGCTTTATAAAAGATTTTTCTAAAGTCGTGAAACCCCTGACTCAATTATTGCTTAAGGATGCCACTTTTGATTTTACTGATGCTTGTTTGGAGTCCTTTGACAGGATTAAGAAAGCATTGATAACTGCTCCAATCATATAACCTCCGAACTGGGATTTGCCGTTCGAGATTACGTGTGATGCTAGTGACTATGCTGTGGGAGTAGTGCTTAGTAAGGAGGAATAAGGTGTTGTATGCCATTTACTATGCAAGTAAAACCTTGGATGGAGCTCAAATGAATTATGCTACTACTGAGAAGGACTCTTTGCGATTGTTTATGCCCTTGATAAGTTTCGAACCTATCTCATTGGTTCGAGAGTCATTATTCATACTGATCATGCCGCCCTAAAGTATTTGTTGGCCAAGAAGGAGGCGAAGCCGAGGCTCATTCGATGGATTCTTCTTCTTCAAGAGTTTGATCTGGAGATACGGGATAAGAAGGGTGCTGAGAATGTGATTGTAGATCATCTCTCTTGTTTGAGGTTTGAGTCGAGCTCAGATGGCCCTATGGATGATTATTTTTCTGATAATTGCTGTGTCTACCCAATCTCCTTGGTATGCTGATTTTGCTAATTACTGTGTTGGCGGATCTCATCCCCCTGATCTTACATATCAGTAGTGCAAAAAGTTCTATCATGATGCTAAAAGGTATTTCTAGGAGGATCCCTTTTTATATAAAAAATGTGCTGACGGGATGTTTCGTAGATATATTGCAGATTGGGAGATTGAGGGAGTGCTACAACATTGTCATAGCATGCCCTCTAGCGGTCATCTAGGCTCCCAAGCCACAGCTCATAGAGTCATCCAGAGTGGATTTTACGGGCCTACAATTTTCAAGGATGTTCCAGCTTTTTGTGTGTCTTGTGATGCTTGCCAAAGGACCGGTAATATTTCCAAGAGGCAAAAAATGCCACAGACAGGTATTTTGGAGGTTGAACCTTTTGATGTCTGGGGTATCGATTTCATGGGTCCATTCCCTACTTCTTGTGGAAACAGGTACATTTTGGTCGGTGTTAATTATGTGACCAAATGGGTTGAAGCCTTAGCATCACCAACCAATGACTCTCAAGTGGTGATGAAGATGTTCAAGAAAATAACTTTTCCCCCTTTTGGTGTGCCTAGAGTTGTCATCAGTGATGGAGGCTCCCACTTCCATAAGAGCACTTTTAAGGCTTTGTTGGAAAAACATGGGGTCACTCACAAGGTTGGCTTGGCTTACCACCCATAGACTAGTGGCCAAGTGGAGGTGTCCAACAGATAGATTAAGAGGATTATGGAGAAAGTAGTCACCAAAGCAAGGAAAGATTGATCATTGAATCTTGATGACACTCTTTGGGCTCTGCGCACTGCTTTTAAGACCATCTGGGAACAACTCCATATAGAATGGTGTACGACAAAGCTTGCCATCTACCAGTTGAAGTGGAGTATCTATCTGCATGGGCTACTAAAGAAATTAACTTGGATCTCCAAGCTGCAGGTGAGGCACGACTTCTTCAATTGAATGAATTGGATGAGCTTAGACTGGAAGCTTATGAGAATCACAAGCTCTATAAGGAGCAAACGAAGAAGTTTCATGACAAGATGATAGAAAAGAGGGAATTTCATGTGGGTGACAATGTATTGCTATTCAATTCGAGGTTGAGACTTTTTCCTGGAAAACTCAAGTCTCGATGGTCGGGACCATTTGAGGTGACTGATGTTAAGCCACATGGAGCAGTTGAAATTTCTACGACTGGAGGTGAGAAATTCAAGGTGAATGGACAACACTTGAAGTTGTACCATGAGGGTGCTTTTATAGGCCTTGTAGAGGAGATTCGCTTTGAATCTACTCTTTCTGACACATAAGTTATGAGGTAACATGGTCGTGCGAGACCTTCATAAACCAGCGCTTTGCGGGAGGCAACCCATATTTTTTTTTTTTTTTTTACTTAGTTTTCTTTCTTTTCTTCTTAGTTTTGCTCTTTTTCGTGAGTGAGTGAGAGGGTACTAATTTTCTTTTGAAGCGTATTTAGTGCAGGGTGGTTCGTTTCTGTGAGCCATGAGTTGCCAAAGCGAAAATGCGAACAAAGCAAGCGTTGTAACGCACTTCCGCATGCCGCCTGATCTGGTCGGGCCACCTACGCCAGATCGAGCCCGTAACAATTTCTGATTGAGAGGAGGAAAAAGCTGAAAAGTGCCTTCTGCCGATCTGTCCGGGCACCTTCGCCCGATTGGGCGTTTGTGCGTCAATTTTTTCCGAGAAAAGGCCAAAGAAGTACCTTCGCCCGATCGGGCCCGTGACCAATTTCAGACACCTCAAAAGAAACAAAATAAATTCACTTCGCCCGATCGGGCGACTGGGCGATTTCCACGATTTTCCTTCGGCTTTTCTTTTCTTTTTCTCATTCATTCATCTTTCATTTTCCCCAATTCTCTCTCTCTCTCCTCTCATAATTCTCTCAAGACCCTAACTTCCCACTTCATCTTCTTCCTCCATCCTCTCATCCTTTACCTCTAACCTCCATTAAAATTCTTCCCACCTTCAAGAAATCACCACCCTTCTTCTTCCTTTACTTTTTCTCACACTACTTTTCCCCACTTTTCTTCTCTACCCATCTCAACCTTCATCTCTCCACTTCCTTTATTTTGTGAGTTTTACCAAAAGGTTCTAAGAGCATCTGTAACACCCCAAAATTTCAAAGCGGAAAAGAAAGAAATAATAATAGTATTAATAGGACGATGGCGGAAACATCGTCTTCTGGGAATGTCACTACTACAAGAATAGTGTTTAAATAACTAAGTGATAAAAACAAACATAAGTAAGTACTATAAGTAAATTAATTACTTAGATTAAAATCGAAATGAGAAAACTATCTCAAACTAAAGAGAAGTCTAGAACTAAAACCCATAATAGATTAATTCTCGCATCTCAACCCGAGCCCAAAATCAAAGAAAATCCCCATCAACAAAACCTGCAAAAATATACAACAAATATCCACAATTAGTGGGGAGTAACTAGCAGTTCTCCCAGAACAAAAGAAATCAGAGCATGATTCAGACATAGATTAATAAGAAAGGAAAGCATAAAGTCAAGTCAACTACAATATGCATCCACTTCCCTATAACTCACAAATAACGCAAATGAATAATAAATAACAAGTGAGTTGGATAAAAAATAAATAAATCATCTCAAGAGTGCTTTTATAAAAATAAAATATAGGTAAAACAAGTTATTGAGTCAGAAACCGAACGCTAGTGAATCGCAATTCACTTCCTAAGGTTTGTCAGATCGCAATCTCCAGGTCAGTCTATGGGCTTACGTTCCCCACTGCCTGTGTATAAGAATGGCCAAACTCCCGATGCAGGGTAGAACACGCATAACTCACTGACCTCTCGGACGACAACAATTAACCCAGGTGTACCCCTAGTTCGCAAACTAGGTGGTTGGCATGTTCTTCACCGGGGACTACATCTATCCCACCGGATGTTCTTATCTCAAAATAAAATCATAAATATCATCAAAGTATCATTCATCTCAAAAATATTCGTCAAAAGGGATGCCACCCGGCCTTATACCCATAATTCATCAAAAGTAATTTTTCAAAAATCTTCAAAGTAGTAACTTACAAATTTACAACAAATATCTCCAACCACAATACTTTAAACATCACTAAGCATCAACAATAATAGTGAAATAGTTTTTACAGCACTAACAACATCAATCAAAAATGCATCACCAATTAACTCCAAGGCTTATTAAATAAATAAATAGTACACAATTAATCATTTTTACATAAATCAAACAAAAACATAATGATACCAATAATACTTACAGCAACCTACTAAACACCAGCATCAAAGAACATAAAAGATCACAAATTATTCCTGATTAACAAGTACTCAAATAATTTAAAAGAGTATCCTCAATTTCACAACAAAAACCCAATAATAATTATTAAACTAATAAGTTCGAGCCTTAAAATCACACAAAAATTATCATATGACCCTAATGTCTCTACTAACATGGTACAAATTTTATTTATAATTTTCAGACTCCAAAAGTAATTTTAAAAGTTAATGTACAGATTACTCAATAAAGCCAATATAATAACTAAAAATATAAATAAACGCCCAAAAATTACCAAAAATTTACACAACATGCATAAACTCATGGAAATACATATTATACAAAGAAATGTATTTTTCGGCCTCCAGAAATAATTTTCATGATTTATATACTGACAGAAACGAAATTGCAAAAATAGATATATCAATTAAATAAACCAGTACACAGTAGGAAAAAATTATTCTAAGGCATGGAATACATACTACGCATACAACATGATCGAAGAAAAATAATTTCAGCAATTTTAACATCCGTTTAATAATTATTATGCAATTTAGCCAAAAACGCACAGAACACCAATTAAATCAAATAAATACCAAAAATCATACGAAAATTATTTTTCTCTTTACAGTAATCACACAGCATGCATTAAGTATATTCATGTCAAATTTCGTCAATAATTTCATTCAAAAAGTATTTTAAATAATTCCTAGCGTAATAATCTAATACCGAATAATACTCTAATCACTATGGTTCTAAGATAACTACTAGTTACCTGGAACGTCGGGAGGAGAGCTGAGTCTAAAGAGATAGTTAAGAGCTACGCATACAATCCAATTCCTCTTCTAACCCCAATGCACAACGAACGAGAATTGAAGCAACCAGTCACTAGGCATTTTCTTCTTGAACGTTGATAAATCTCATGTCACACTGCTCTGTTCCGACCATGATTCCCGGTGATCAAAAGCTCAGATTCTAAATCGCTCCTGTCAGAGTGTAGAACAAGATGTTATAAACGTTTTGTCCAAATTTGAAGACGATCCAACGGTTAGATCTCCGGATACAGTTATTTTCGTGAAGGTGTGACAGGAAAAAACCGGGTTGAACCTTTCTATTCTTTTCCTCTTCCTTTTCTCTCTTTCTTTTCTTGAAAACGGTGAGGGTTAAATGCAAATGATGCTGAACTTCTTTTAATAAAAATCAGAATTTTATGGCAAGGAAAAATGAAGGGTTTAGGAGAAATGATTAGGGGGGGTTATGGGAGTTACAATCTACCAAGAGTCACCAATTAAAAGAAATGAAATAAAAGAGGAGAAACTTCTTCCTTCTCCCTCCCCATAGCCGGCTGTCCAAGCCCAAGTACACCAAGAAGATTTCGGCCCAAGTCATCAAAGGTCCATGCATCAAAAGTCCGTCACACGGTAAATCGATAAATTCCTAAATCGCGCCTAAACTTTGAAAATACTTAATAATGAAAATAACTCTAATAAATTATATTATAAATATAAATATAATAAACACATTAACACGCCACATGTGATGCAACATTTCATCAGTCAAATCGGTCCAACATTGTTACAAAAACGCTACGCGGCAAAAAAAAAATGCATCCTAAACGCCTAAATAAATAACGAAACTAATATAACATTTAAAATAAATAAATATATATACATATATCACATCATATAAATATATATACACATTTTCACAACACGTTCCAAAATAATTTAAATAATAAATTATTTATTTTTACGAAAAAAAAATATCATTTTAAAATAAACTAACACCAAAAATAAAGGGAGAAAATTACGGGGTGTTACAGCATCCATGGCAGAAACAAGAAGAGCACGTGGGAAATCTTCAAAGGCTAGGGCTCCACCACCACCACCACCACCGCAAATTGCACCGGATGAAGATTTTCCCGAAGTGGTCTTCACAACTGAGAAGCAAAAGGAGAATTTTCAACGAATGAAAGGTCGTGAGGTACTTCCTACCCGCTTTTTAGATATTGAATTTCTGACTAATTTGAGAATTGCTAATGATTTCAAAAGCTTTATGAAAATAATTGGTATGGAAGCCTTCTATAATGTTCATGTGAATACATATAGGAGCCTAGTGCTTGAATTCTATAGTAGCTTCGAAGTTACCAAGCCTAGGTCTGGTCCTATTTCTTATGTGTCCTACCGATTGCTCAACCAGGACTTTTGTCTCTCCCTACCCCAATTTGCCAATATCTTAAGAATCGCCAATAGGGAGACATTAGTCATCCGACTGGATATAATCATGGTTCATGTTATTACAGTATTACCGGTAGTGAGGTTCCCGTCAACCTACAGCATTGTAAGGCCACTTACATTCATCACCCTGTCTTCAAAATCTGGCAACGATTTATGTCTTGGACTTTGTTTGGACGGGTTGAGGGAAACAACTTGCGGGGGATGAGCTTTATCTGATAGGTAGCTACTTGTCTAGGGGAACAGAACAAGCATTTCAGTATCATATCCCCCCATCAGGTTGCTCTATAGTTTGAGCGGATAGCCACCACCTTCCCCAAGCGCCACACTGATGGCACTTTCACCTCTCGCCCCATAGTCAATGGTGGGCTTATCACCCTCTTTGCCCGACAGATAGCGGGGTTTGACGAATCCCGCTACGCCCCAGTCCCCGGCCCCACCCTTATAGATGTTACTTATCTTGACTCTCTTCATTGGATAGAGCGAGTTGGGCCGGGTCGTTATCAGTGGTTTATAGGTAGCCAGCGTTCCATCATTCTTCCTGATCCTCAGGCTCGTCTGCGGCCTGGGCAGACCCATTACCACCTCCCCATCTAGGGCCAGGATTTCCCCACCCCCGCTCCTGAGGTACCCCAGCGCATATACATTAGGCGCCCGCCTCATGATGATGGCGCTGGTACTTCCTCTTCTGCTCCCCCTCCCCATATGCTGGTGCTTTTGATTTTTAGGGCATGATGAGCACACTTCAGAGGATAGAGCTTGGCATGACTACACTCAGTCAGCAGGTTGCCACATTGGAGAATGACCAGCACTTGGCCTTGTACCCCCTGTACGATGAGTATTGTCGGACTCATCGGATTTCTGAGGAAGGCCCCCACCCCTCATGGTATACATGGAACCCCAGCTACATCGTTCGAGGAACCAGTAGTGCCCACGACATGGAGGATGATGATCCTGATGCTTCCTTGGGCGGTTGATGGCCCTGTTTCTTCTCCTTTTCCCTTGCTGCAATGAGGCCATTGCCAAGTTCAGCTTGGGGGAGGATCTTTGTAGGTACTCTCCTCTCTTTAATTGCTTTCTAGTGTAGTTAGTTTAGTTTCTTTACTTTTCAAAAAAACAAAAAAAACAAAAATAAAAACAAAAATACGATTTGACTGGACTGGATTGATTGCTTCCCTGTGCCCCGTGATGTCCTTTGAAAATATAATTTAGCTCTGTATTTGGATAGCTGGGTACTTGAGATTGTGATGCTGGAATGTGACCTTTAGCTGCTTTGACCTTTAGTGGGCCTTGATGATAACGCACTTACTTTGACTGCATGCTTGAACTGGTTAGCCTGTGAGGATTCTTTCTTGCCCATGGATTTAATTCCAGTCTATTCTTGTGTGTTAGTTCCTCTCTAGTGTTCCGATCTTGACTTTGGCAATGTACTTGTTGACATTTTGCATCATTTTTCATATGTTGTGATAGAGGCGTTTCCTTGAATTGTTTCTTAAACCTTGAATTTGATTTTCATGATTCTTTTTCCACTCTAGCCCCACTGAGCCTAATGACTTTTCTGGTTACTAAACCACATTACAAGCCTTGAGCTCTTTGTTTGATTACTATCCCAAGCCTAGCTTGGGGGAGCATTAGCTTAGGTTGGCATTGTGATGATAAGTTGATGTTGGTGGTTCATTGGAAAAATTGCAAGTTCCAAAGTTTGAAGAGAAAGAAAAAGAGAAAGAAAAGAATTGCATTTGTTAGTTCAAAGAAAGCATAAAAGTGTGAAAAATTGGAAAAGTGCATTTGTTCCTTATTCTTTCATTCACATTATTTTGAAAAAGAAAAAAACAAATTTACACCATGAGAAACTGAGCTAAAAACAAAAGTTTGTTGTGTGTTTGGTGATCTTCCATAGTAGGTTGATGTTTTGGGATGTGTGTTAATATTTTAGGAGTTGTTTTAGACCTCATTTGGTCTTGATTTTTAGTGTTAATTGCTCCCCTTTCTTGGCTTTACCATCACATTTCGTAAATGTTTTCCATACCTTAACCCAAGCCCCATTCCAACCCAAAAAAGACCTCTTGAGCATGTGTTTCTTTGTTTGTTAAATTGAAACGGAGTCAAATTTCCAAAGTTAAAGATGTGCGTTCGCTACTTGAGTCGACCTGAATAGGATGAGTGATATGATACCTTTCTGAACACATGAGAGTGTGAGTGGGTTATGGTTGGGTCGGTGAGTGTTCAGGCACATTTCATGCCTGCCACAAATTTTGACAGGAGTGGAACCCTGGTGAGCACCTTTTCGAGATTTGCATGTCGCGTAAGGCAGCCGCATTTGATTGCTTGCTTGGGTGATTGGTGGTTAGAGTGATCTGAACAGTTGAACTTGAATTTTGCCTGCTTGAATGATTTTGAGCTCTGAAGAATTTTTTATCTCTGTTTTCATATCTAAAGGGGTGAAGCAATTATATTCATGCTCATGTCATGCTTGCTTAAGGACAAGCAAAGGTTTAGCTTGGGGGAATTTGGTATTATAGTTTTATATCTTCTTTTCTTCCCGGTTCTTTGATTGAAATGCGTGCAAAATAGTGCTCTTAGGAGCTATTTTATACTAACATTTTCCATCTAGTTGTGGTTTTGTGTCTTATGATAGTTTTCAGGTTTTAGGGAATTATTTCCCTATTTTCTGCTATTCTTGATGCTACAATGGATTGGAGAGAGTTAGGAGGCACGTGTATGAGTTCCCGAGGCTACTTCTCAAAGCCTTCAGGTGCGGAGAGTTTTGCAGACATGGCGTTAAAGGCTAAGAAAGCCCCTTTTGAAGGTCCGCCCGATCAGGTCGGGCGGATGACGCCTGATCGGGCGGTCCTTTTCCTTTCAAAGTCATTCTCCTCGGGCACGATTGGGCGTATATCGCCCGCTCGCAATTCGCTGATAGCTCCCGATCGGGCGGCATGCTCGACAAACGCATGCTGAAGGAACATTCCTTGAAGGCCGCCCGATCGGGCGGTTGGCCCGGAAGCTGAAATTCAAAACTTTTTATTTCCTTTTTTGTTCTTTTTTTAGAATTAGTATAAATAGCCTTGTAAAATATTTGGCGAGGACCCTTTTTTTTTATTTTTCTCAAGCATCCTTAGTTCTCTAAACTCTAGTTTTCTCTCTAGCCCTTATTATTGCACATTGGAGATTAATTCAAGTTCAATTCAAGTTCTTCAATTTTCCTTTCAATTGGTAATTGTCTCTTTCATTGTTCTTATTTGCTTTCAAGTATTTGTCTCTTATTATTTTTAATTGCTTCAAGTATGAGTATTTTTTTCTTTGCCATGAGTGAGTAGATTCTTCTCTAGGGCTTAGTGAGGGAAGCCATGTTTATACCATGATTTATTGTTCTTGATTTCTTTGATAATTAGGTTGTGGTTAGAGCAATTCTAGTGTGATTCATTTTTTATCTTTTAGTGTACAATTTCATGAATCGTTTCTGGCTAATAATTGTTTGTATTGATTAAGATCCTACTTTTAGAGGCCTAGAACACACTGGTGAGTCTGATTATGTGATGTGACCATACTGCATATGTTGCCTTGAGAGTGTAAAGACCCGACCATAGGATTAACGCCTACTCTAATTGCTCAACCCTATACCTAAGTATTATTAGTTTTCTGAACCCTCCTGATTGGTATAAGCATGGTGGACCGATCGAATGCCCTAGATTTTTAATTATTTGATAAATTTCCTTCTCTTGTGATTTAGTTTATTTCACCTTAGTTATTAGTCAATCAACAACTTTTCTGTCTGAATAGTTACGTAATTGAACATTAATCTGTAGAATTCCTCTCCCTGTGGATCGACCCGTATTTGCAAAGTATCTGCTAACAACATACACCGTGCACTTGCGGTACTATTTTAAAACCCATCAAGAAACAAGCACTATATTTAGTTATTTACGAGACACAGGGAGTCAAAGAAGCTGATGCAGGCCAGTATTGGGCCAGTGAAGGCGCGCCATGTGTAACTTTATTTCAACTTATTTAATCCTATCAACGATAATATTGCCGTTAAGTAATTTGTAACTAATTTTTGTAAATTAATGAATTAAACAAAAAAAAATTATACCAACAACCATATTTCTTCATCCTTCGTAAATTGCCAATCTTGGCCCATTTTCAACACTTCAAAGATTTTCTAATTTCTCGTTCAAATATCTTATTTATCATTTCATTAATCTTGTTTAATTAATTATGGGTCAAAATCATCCTAATTATGAAAATAGATCTAAAAAAGACCAAGATTAAATCAACCTAATAAAAAATTATCGATTAATTTAGTGTAATTAGTAATTATCAATTAAATTAGCGTAATTAAGAATAACAATTTGGAAACGTGATACAATTAATGAATTAATTCGATTAATTAGAAGACAAATAATTAACGTAATTACCATATTTAAATTTAATTAATATTCTCTAAAATTAATGTGAAAAATCTAATTATTTAGTTAATATTGGTGCGATACCGAAAGTAGGAGAGAGAAAAGGTAGTGGGGTATGAAAAGGTAAGAGAGAGAATGTAGATTGAGAACCCATGAATGTAGATTTGGAATTGTGAAATGGGAAGAGTAGATGAAAAAGTTAGTGGAAAGTGATGTGGACGAATGAGCGAGGTGAGGAGAGAGAAAATAAGGGGATCCCCATGGTTGTAAATGGAATCAAATACTTATTATTCCCTTTCTTCTTGTTTGGTTCAACTTCTACTCAATCCATTACCATTACTTGGTGGTGATGGATACACTTAGGGGACGTTTGGTTGGGGGTTACAAGAAAGGAAAAGGGAATCAACTAAGTTGATTCTCTTACTTGGTGTTTGTTTTGTCCATTTCATCATTTCCTTTACCCCTTGCTTACCCCAAACTCCTCTGCGTTAATACCCCCAATGGTTTCACTTACCCTTTCTGTCCTCTAACTCCATGGTCACCATGACCACTACCACTTTGCCACCGGAACCACCATCCCATAACCCCTCCACCCGAAACCACCACTCCACCACCTAAATCCACCACCCCACCATCACCGATCCACACCCGGAACCACCAAAGGAACCACCCGAACAACCCCACCCCACATGAAATTACCATGGCACCACCCAAAACAACCCCATCCCACCCGAAACCACCATGGCACCACCGGAAAATCCCATCCCACCCGGAACAATCCATCCCACCTGAAACCACCATGACACCACCCAAAACCACGGCTCTAAAACAAGAATCCTTACCCCTCTACCCGAAAAACAACCACCAACCACACAAAAACACCACCATCCACCGAAAAACACCTCTCCCCCCACCGAAAAACTCTAGATCTACAACAGAGGAGGAGAGAGAAAAAAGTTTACCATGAGGATGAGGGCCACCAAGGGAAGGGGAAGGCGGCGGAGGAGGAGGGGAAGGGGCGGCGGCAAGGGAGGGGAAGGGGAAGGTGGAGGAGGTTGAATATAATAGTGCATGGGTGGTGGTAGTTTTAGGGGAAAAGTTGTGGTGGTGGGAAATACTAGGGTTTCCCTTTGATAGCATCTAAACAAATAACTTTGATAAAAAAAAGGGGTAAACCTTTCCATTCTTCTTGTAATCTTTTCTCAAAGCATTTTTCTCTCAACAAACCAAATCCCCCTTAGTTTGTTACCTTCCCTTCCCCCTCAAGTAACAAAATCCATTTGTTGGTGGTAATGGGTTCCTTTCCTTTCCATTCCAAAGTTTGAACCAAATTAAACACCCAATAAAAATAACAAGTTTTGTTACTATTCTACTCCTCTATATGCTTACATTCCCTTCGCATTCCATAACTTGAACCAAATTAAACATAGTCTAATGTTAATCCAAATATATGGAAATTGTCATATATTTTATTTTAAAATGTCCCAAAAAAATCTTTCATATTTCCTAATAATGTACTAGCAGTAATTAATAATTAATTAGTTTGCTAATAGCTCTACATACTCCATTTACAGATAGAATATATGTTTGGACCTTAATTTTTATGTAAGGTATCTTTTGAAAAATCATATTAACTTAACGGTTTTTTCACCAAATACCCCTGACAAATAAATTTATGCACCAAATACCCCCACTTTTTTCAAAATTCACCAAATACCCCCGACCTTTAAAAAAATTCACCAGATACCCTTATTATTAACGGACGTTAGTGCGCCATTAGCGTTTATTTACAAGTTTGCCCTTAATTTGTGGCGCCTTTATTGTTATGTTGGTGAGATAACCTGACATAAATTTCTTCCAAAAAAACCTCGCCCTTTGAACTCCACCTTCTTGCTCTGTTGTTCATGCGTGTTGAAGCATCAAAGGATCCCTAAAAATCTACTGCAACCTTGAAGATTTGTTAACAAAAAGCTGCGAAATTTGAAGACAAAGAGGACAGCACAACATTCTTGCAGTGGGTGTTCTTGAAAGGACCCAAAAAATGCGATTTTGAAATTTCAAAAAGAGGGTTGCAACGCCAAAAAAACGCGATTTTGAAGGTAAGTAACTTCATTTAGTGTTTCTTTGTCTTAAAACCTTTAACTGAACTGTAATTGTATTCTATTAGGGTTAGTTCGTTTTAGGGTTTAATTTGATTTTGCGATAAACCTAGTTTTGATCATAGGAAAAATTTGATATTTATTGTTTTTGTATATTTATTGTTTTTGTGGAATGTGGTAGTTCAATTACTTAGATTTTGTTGTGGTTGTTTGTTGTTTGTTTAGGATGGCCTCGATTTGGTTGCTTGTCCATTATAATGGCCATGATTTTGATGTAAGGGTGGAGGACACAGACTTGTGCCATTTAATGGGATTATATGAAGATTTTTTTTGAAGAATCTGTTAAACAGAATGTATATCTCCCCAAATCCTTTAAGATATTGGTGCATAACCCTAGGACTAATAGGAAGATGGAGATAAGTACTGATGCTGATTTAGGGAAGGTATGGAGTTTTGGGAGGGCAATTGACACTATAGAGATGTGGGTTGAGGAAACAGATAACCCAGGGAAAGTGTTTAGGGCATATGTACATCTAAGGGATCAGGCTGAGAGAGAGAAGGCTGAAAACATTAAGAGGGTGCAAGAGATATTGAGGAAAGAGAGGGAAGAGGAAGAAAGGAAATAGAAAGAGGAAGAGGAGAGACTCATAAAAGAAGAAGAAGAGGAGAGGGAAGCTGAGGAGGCTAGGAGATACCTAGTTTCAGTTGAGGTTCCCGTACTCTCAGTGGATGATGTTACCATTTGTGAGTACATGAGGGTGTACCAATCACAAGAAGAGTTCTTCCCTGGAGATTCCCAACCTAATCCCCCTACCCAACAACAAACACCATCTGCCTCACCATTGAGGGACCCAACTCCACCTCCTACATCCCCCGCCTCACCCGTGAGGACCCAACTCCACCACCTACATCCCATGCCTCACCATTGAGGGACCCAACTCCACCTCCTACATCCCCTGCCTCACCTGTGAGGGACCCAACTCCACCACCTACATCCCATGCCTCACCTTGTTAGGGAGCCTTCACCACCTCCCTACATCCCCCGGTTCACCTGTGAGGGACCCAACTCCACCACCTATATCCACTGCCTCACCAAGACTACCCACACCACCCCTTGAGCAACCAAGGGAACCCAGACCAACCCCTTTGCAACCAACACAAACCCCAACACAAACTTCCACTACAGCCAAGCCTAAAAGACCCCCAAGAACAAGGCCAGTTGGGTTTAAAGTTTCTAAGAGCACAGCAAAAAAACTAGGGACTTATGTGCCTAAAGAGAGGCAGTTGTTCTAGGGGTAATAGCAGCAGTAGGTCAAGGGGTAATGGCACTGCTTTTTCTAATGCTGATGAGGGAAGAGAGGATGAGGAAGAGAGTGAGGCAGATGAAGATTTTGAGGTTGAGGAAAGTGAGACTGACTCAGATGAAGATGCTATTTTCAGTTCTGAGTTTGTTGTTGAGGAAGAAATTGATTTCTGTGATGATGAGCTTTATGAGCCTGGGTTTGAGGATTGTTTAGATGGTACTTCAAATAAGGATAAGATCTACAAGAATGGGAAAATATGGACTGAAGTTCCATATGGATCCATAAGATTGGAGCCTTGGTTGATTTTTACAAGCAAAGAGGAGTTTATGGATGTACTTAGGAACTTTTGTATACAAGAGGGGTTTCCCGTCTTGTTGAGAAGGTGACGAGAAAAAGGTTTACGAGGTTCTTTGTGTAATGGAGGGTTGTGATTGGAGGATACATGCTGCTAGGTTGGCTAGATAAGGTGAGTTGGGCAATTAAGACTTTGAAGGGGCAACACAAAACATGTGGGAGGTTAGAAGATAATCCCATGGTGTCCTCTAACTGGTTATGCAAGAATCTATCTCAAGAGATTGCTACAAACCAAGAAGTGCCAGTTGAAGCCCTACAGAAGGTGGCCATGGAGAGGTTTAGGATCAAGGTGAAGAAGAGGCTGCTTTATAAGGTGAAGAGCATGGCTAAAAGGGAGATACATGGAGGGTATGATGAGTCATATGCTCTTCTTCCAAGGTATGCTGAAATGATCAAGGAAACAAACCCAGGATCATATGCCTTGGTTACATGGACAGGGAACACAGGGAATATGGTTCCCAAATTCAAGGCATGTTTCTTTGCCTTTGATGCAAATGTTAGGGGGTTTCTAAGTGGGTGAAGACCTCTAATAGGCATTGATGGGGCTCACCTTAGTGGCAACTACAAGGGCATACTTCTGTCAGCCCTAGGCATTGATGGCAACAATGAGATTTTTCTCATTGCATATGCCATTGTTGACACTGAGAGTACAACCAGCTGGACATACTTCTTCAGGAACCTGAGGATCTGCTTTGAGAAACTGGGATGCAACAGAGATGATTGGACATTCATCAGTGATAGAATGAGGGTAAGTTTTGGACATTTCTTACATTGCAATGTCTATTTTTTCTGCTAATATTACACTACTAATTTCAGTTGCTATTATCTTGTTTAGGGTGTTGACAGTGCAGTGCATGATGTATTCCCAAGAGCAACAAGGAGGGTTTGTTGTCAACACTTGTACATGAACTGCAAAAATGCAGGGTACAGTGGGATAGCCTTCCACAAGCTCTTCTGGACAGCTGCTGATGCATACAATGAGTATGTCTTTAAGAAGTCAATGCAGAAGATTCATGCATACAACCCTGAGGCTGTGACTTATTTGGAGTCATGCACAGAGCAGTGGTCAAGGCATGCCTTTGATCCACTAGTTTGTTGTGATCATAACACAACAAACTTTGTGGAGAGCTTCAATGCCTGCACTAAACCATACAGGGACCTCCCTGTTTTCACTTTGCTTGAGGGTAAGTGCAGTTAGGGTCAACTTTTTTTTCTTTGCCTTGGTTAAATTGATTAGATGTTAACATGTTTCCTTGTATGTGCAGCCATAAGAAACTGGTCCATGAAGAGAATTGGGCCAAGGTTTGATAAGGCAATTGACATGGATGCAAACATGCTCACTGATTATGCAAACAAGGTCCTACAAACTAGGAGTGATGAATCTAGGTTTTGCTTTGCTACATCATGTGGGGGGGTGAATTTGAGGTCAAAGATGGGAATGTGAATTTCCCCATTAGGCTAGCTGATGGGAGGTGTGGCTGTGGAAAATGGCAAGGTTGTGGTATACCTTGTAAACATGCCTTGCGAGTAATTTTTGATGAGAGATTGGAGGCTGCTGATTTTGTATCCCCTTATTATAAGAGAGCAGCTTACAAGGCAACCTATGGGGAGCACATTCATCCCATGGCTGATCCATCTCACTGGCCTGAACATGACATGCCCCTAATTTCTCCCCCTGATGTTAAGAGAAGTGCTGGGAGACCCCACAAGCAAAGGAAGAGAGGTCCTAATGAAGCCAAGAAGGGCAAAAGGCACAGCACTGTTAAGTGCAGCAAATGTAAAGAAGTGGGCCACATTGCAAGGACCTGTAGAGGTGGACCAACTGCACAAACCAGGAAGGAGAAAGGGTCTACATCAGCTGCAACAGGGACTGAGAAGAGAGGGAGAAAAAGGAAAGAAACAGATGTTGCAAGTGCCTCAACCAGCCAACCTAAAGCTAAGAAGACAAAGACCACCAAGAAGACAACTTGAATAGTGTTAGGATGCCTTAGCTTTTTTGTTTTTGTTTTTTGTGATTATGTAGGGCCTATCATTTTGTTAATGCTACATTAGGAAGTGGTTGAAATGGTGATTTTTTGCTACATTAGGTTTTTAGTTGATGCTACAACAGTTTAAACATGCTAATTTTTTGCTAAACAACATTACATTGGTCTTTTGCACCAATTACATTACTTCACTTAAATATTACAAATATTACAACTACAAACATCAACACTCCTACTTTTATTGTTGCATTTACTAGTTTTTGTTGTTGCTTTAGTTTCTTCTTCAAGTGCTTCAGCTCTTCCTTCATCTTGTTCTTCTCTGAACTTTCTCCCTCATCTCTGCATATTGGAGAATCATGTTGGCTGCTCAGATTATGCTCCACACTCCCCTTGCACCATCTGAAATTGTTGCATGTATCACACTTGTAATACAGTCGCTGAGGATTTGTTGTTGTTTTAGAGCTTCGTATTGCAAATTTTCTTCTACAAGTACAATAGGAGTTAGGTACTCTTATGTATGAAGATTGTGTGGATGAACTGTTTGAGTAACTCATGGCAAACCTCCTTAGAATTGCAATAACAAAAGGGTGAGGAAAGGGTATTGGATCCATGTATTTATAAAGGCAGCAGTTAATGCAACATAAAACTAACGGCTAGTTTCTAAAACTGGAAAAATAGCCGTTACAAGTAATTCAAAAATAAGGGTATCTGGTGCATTACTATTTTACTTAGGGGTATATGGTGAATATGTATTTTTCACTAACAAATCACTAACGTCCGTTAGCCAAAAAGGGCATTTTGGGTATTTCTTCAAATGTCAGGGGTATCTGGTGAATTTTTTTAAAGGTCGGGGGTATTTGGTGAATTTTGAAAAAAGTGGGGGTATTTGGTGAATAAATTTATTTGTCAGGGGTATTTGGTAAAAAAACGTAACTTTAATTATAGGGATATTAATAAAATATTCTTTGTATCTTTTTATCGTTTTTATTATGATTGTGCGTGTTTGTCAATGTACTTCTTTGACCTTAAATACCTTTCATTACATATTCGTAAAAATCATAACAATTGAATATTAATAAAGTATTTATTGAGACGAATCAAACAAGACACCGTATAACTATATTTTTTTTCTTATATATTAGGTAAAATTTTAGAAGATTATCTCAAATTATGAATAGTGTTAAGATTCCAAGTGAGATAAAACCATACGGGGAGTACCAAGTAATTGTGCAGTTTGGAAGAAACTGATATCAAAGGAATAGATGCACAAGAAGCGTCTGTAGTCCAACGGTTAGGATAATTGCCTTCCAAGCAATAGACCCGGGTTCGACTCCCGGCAGACGCAAGTTTTTTGGTCCCAATTGTTGGCTTTTCCTCTTCTGAGTTTTATAGTTTGACAGGAATCATCTTTGCGTTCGCTGACAACGACAATAAGATACAACACACTTCCGAATTCCAACATGTACACAACGTACTGATATCATTCACTTGGGCTGGCCCAATACAGCTTGTCACTTGGGCCTGCTCACTTGCGTGGAAGCACCAGCATAGAAAAAGGCCTGTACGCGGGCCTGCTCACTTCTATGAACATGATATAGTCATATAGATATTTGTGCATTAGGTATGTCTAGGTTTTTATTCACTTTCACAACGTAAACAAATGTGAGAGAGCCGTCACTTAACCACTAATGGTTAAAGTTCAATTTCGGACACTAACATATGTTAATGATATTAAATAAGTATTTTTAAGTACTAATACAAAGGTTTAATAGTACCAATACAAGCCTTTTTAGTACTAATAAAACAAATTTGTTAGTACCAAGGATGTCTTGGCCTAGTGGTTAAGATTGAGGTGCTGTGAACGATAGGTCACAGGTTCGAATCCCCCTCCCCTTCTTTGTACTTTGTACGGTTGCGTGGTATCAAAAACCTTCAGAATGTTATCAATAGAGAATCGAACCAAAGTGATATTAAGAGTGTTTAGTTGGAATTTGGTACTAGTTAGGAGTAAATTTAATAATACTTCTAGTAGTACCAAGAAGTGCTGAAATGTTATTAACTAAACCTGTTAAAATCTATAATGCTTTTAATGCTGGATAGTGATTTAGTAAGCTATCTATACAAATATATTAAAAGGCCTTTCTATCAAAGGAATGGACAAACGGTGCCACGTGACACTCTGCTTAAACTTCTAACACACATGTTTATAATCTCATTTAAAAATATTAACAATATGTAGTTACTAGGATTCAAACATATGACATTTGAAATAAAGGTATGTGAGAGTTTAACTACTAATCCACTATAATTTCAATCTTTAATATGTCAAAATAAAAACATAATAAAGTCTTATAATTATATGTAATCATAAAGACATAGACAAGCTTTTTGATTTCTAACACTTTTATTAAAATAATAACATTCTCTTACCCTAATTCCATTGAAATTGTTATTTTTATCCTCGATTCCTTTGAAGTTTTTAAAAAATAATTTATCATGCCATAACGTCCATTTTTATTTTTTTTTGCACTAGACATAATATTAAGAAAAACTAATAAAATCAAGTATGAAACTTATGAATAATAATATATTTGATAATTGTAACTGACCCGGGGCATCACCCTGGAAAAAATACTACTTATTAAGCAAATGTTGTTCCTCTCTCCATATCTTGTGTTTCTACCCTCTTTTATTTTAGTGAACCATATTTTAATTCACTAGCTTCTTATATTAGTTGACCCTTCGAGCTCAAAGGCTAAAAAAGTTGTAAGGCTCAGACATTTGTAAAAGGAGAGATTACGGGGTAAAAGGAGAGATTTCGGGGTGAAATGAAAGGGAAAACTCAAATAGTTTTTGGGCATTACTATTTATCGCCCGTATTTACTAAAATCACCCGTATTTTTTCTAAGACATCCCTAAACTACCCCTACATATACCCACTCTCTCACTCTCTTCCACTCACTCTCACTCACTCTCTCTCTCTCCTACTCTCACTCTCACTTTCTCTCACTCACTCTCTCTCTCTCTCTCCTACTCTCACTCTCACTCTCACTTTCTCTCACCTCACCCTAACCACCACCTCCCAACCACCACCCCAACCACCACCATCGGATCCACCACCAAGTGGCGACCACCATCACCACTGCGTCAACGACGACGACAGAGCCAACACCACCGACACCACCACCACGAGCGTGACTACCACCGCCGGCACCACCACAATACGCCGGAAAAAGCATGGGCCCAAGGAAGAAGGCGAAAGATATCGGTGAATCATCATCCCAAGTCAGTTTTAGTTATTTATTCGTCGGAAAAACCCACCACCACATCGGGAAATTTTTTTTTCGTTTCCTCCTCCAAGGAAACGAACTTCTTTTTTCGTTTCCTCCGCCGAGGAAAGGAACTTTTTTTTCATTTCCTCCATCGAGGAAACGAAACAAATCTTCGTTTCCTCGGTGGAGGAAACGAAAAAGCATTTCGTTTCCATGGAAGCGAACTTCTTTTTCGTTTCCTCCACCGGGGAAACGAAGATCTGTTTCGTTTCCTCGGTGGAGGAAACGAAAAAAAGGTTCCTTTTCCCGGCGGAGGAAACAAAAAAGAAAATCGTTTCCATTAATTTTTTTTTTTTGAATTTCGAATGTTTTGTTGCATTTTTTTTTTAATAATATTATGTTTTGTTGTAATATCAGTAATAATATTATGTTTTGCATGTTTTTTTTAATAATATGATGTTTTGATTATGTTTGTAGTTATAATAATAATATTATTTAGTGATATTAACATGTTATAATTCGTAATTATATTCACTAATGTTGATATTATTCGTAATTAATATTATTTAGTGATATTATCATGTTAATTAGTTATAATAATAATAATGTAGCATGTTATAATATTTAGCGAAATTAGCATGTTATGCGACAAATTTAGTTATATTAATGTTAATATAATATAATAACGACGAAGGTGCTAGATATTGAATTAAATAGTTTAAAATGATGAAATAGCGATTAATAAAAAAATATTAATAATTAGGCTCAGTTGAGGGTCGTAGGCGGCGAGAGTGTGGGTGTTGAGGGATTTGGGCCACGACACACTCGATCTCGTGGTATCAATGCATCGAGTAGGAGGGCGAGGGCACAAGAGCAGGTTAGGGAGGATCCTATTCCTGAGGATGCGCCTCATAGTCCGGGTTGGGATACTGAGGATGAGGAGGATTTGGAAAATGCCTTGAGTGGTGATCCTGAGGAAACCACTTCCCGTGTCACTGTGAGGAAGGGTAGAGGAGGGAGATTTGTGTCGGAGTCGTCAGGTTCGCACGTAGTCGGACTTCGAGCAGGGCCAAAGCTGCTAGTGATACTTCCTGGAGAGTTACGGAGTCATACCTGGGGGCCCTATTGACGGTAGCGTGATTCCTAGTTATCCGGCTCACATCAGCGCACGTATCTGCGGTGATCTGCGTACTTATATAGTGATGATGTGTCATAATCATGCAAGTGTTTTTAGTAGTTTGAAGAATTGGGACTTCGATTTGCAGTCGCAGCTGCGTGTAAATGTGTCTTGTATCAGCCATCTCCCGTTCATTATGTATTCGCACCTTGACTTCCCATTGATTTTAGCGTTTATAGAACGTTGGCAAGCGGACACGAACACGTTTCACTTGCCTTTCGGGGAGATGACGATCATGTTGCATGACGTTTGGCAAATCATACGTGTTCCTATTGATGGTCGCACAGTGAGGGGTGCTTTGTCATCTGATGATTTGCATGTTCGGTTTGAGGAGCTACACCATGTTACTCGGGATGAGCTATTGTTTTTTTAGAATTTATAATGAAAAAAAATGCGGTCACAAGTGATTTCGTTTGTAAATTTCAGCTGCTCTTGGTATATTTAATTAGGAGTAAAAAAATGCAAAAAAAAAAGGTTGTTATATTAATGTTAATATAATATAATAACGACGCCGTTTCCTCTCCTCTCTCCCTCTTCCTCTCCAATTCTCTTTCTAGAGTTTTTAATTTTTTTGGCCTCCTTGGTCTGAAATAGTCTAATTTCTTTGGAAATTAGACTATTTCCGACCATTTTCCTTAGATTTAAGTGTTTTTTCAGTGTTACTATCTTCTTTATTGCTTTCTTCTGTTCAGTTCTCTCCATCTATGAGAGTTTTTGTCCCCTTTTTTGGTGGTTGTTTCTCATCTTTGTATGAGTTTTCTTAATTTCATGGTGTCAATAATTTGGAAGATGGTCTGGATCCATAAGGGTTTAGGTTTTTTCAGCAATTCATCATTAGGAACAATTATATCACAGAATCAGATTGTGAAGGTCTCTACTTGGAAAGATGCAAATACATCGAAGTACACTGCTCGCGTCAAGCTTGAAGCGGTGGACTTGAAGCTGTGCTCGAGTATGCTTAAAATTAATTGGTTCCATTGTGAAAATTGTTGCAATTTGCTCAATCTGTATTTTTCAGATCTTAATTATCATTGTATGTGCCGTTTGGCTTATTATTAATGATATACTCCCTCCGTCCCAGAATACTCTTTACACTTTCCTTTTTCATCTGTCCCAGAATACTCTTTACACTTCTATTTTTGGATATGACCCACTATTATTTTAATTTTTCTACCTTTTAAGTTGGCCCACACTCTCTCTCCTCGAAATAAAATAATACCACTCCTACCACCCACCAACTCTAACCATGGCCCACACTCTCTCTCCTTAAAATAAAATAATACTACTTTTACTAACTACTAACTCCTATCACATCTACTTTTCAATAAAATAACAATTGATAATCAAACAACAACTTATCATCTAAAACTACGTGCATTGATAAGTGTCAAGAGTATTCTGGGACGGAGGGAGTATTTTCTTCCCGTAAAAAAAATATATAATAACGACGAAGGTGCTAGATATTGAATTAAATAGTTAAAAATGATGAAATAGTGATTAATAAAAAATAATAATAATTAGGCTCAGTCGAGGGCCGTAGGCGGCGAGAGTGTGGGTGTTGAGGGATCTGGGCCACGACACACTCGATCTCGTGGTATCAATGCATCGAGTAGGATGGCGAGGGCACAAGAGCAGGTTAGGGCGGATCCTATTCCTGAGGATGCGCCTTATAGTCCGGGTTGGGATACTAAGGATGAGGAGGATTTGGAAAATGCCTTGAGTGGTGATCCTGAGGAAGCCACTTCCCGTGTCACTGTGAGGAAGGGTAGAGGAGGGAGATTTGTGTCGGAGTCGTCAGGTTTCGCACGTAGTCGGACTTCGAGCAGGGCCAAAGCTGCTAGTGATACTTCCTGGAGAATTACGGAGTCTATACCTGGGGGCCCTATTGACGGTAGCGTGATTCCTAGTTATCCTCACATCAGCGCACGTATATGCGGTGATCCGCGTACTTATACAATGATGATGTGTCATAATCGTGCAAGTGATTTTAGTAGTTTGAAGAATTGGGACTTCGATCCGCAATCGCAGCTGCGTGTAGATCTGTCTTGTATCAGCCATCTCCTGTTCATTATGTATTAGCACCTTGAATTCCCATTGATTTTAGCGTTTATAGAACGTTGGCAGCCGGACACGAACACGTTTCACTTGCCTTTCGGGGAGATGACGATCATGTTGCATGATGTTTGGCAGATCATACGTGTTCCTATTGTTGGTCGCACAGTGAGGGGTGCTTTGTCATATGATGATTTGTATGTTCGGTTTGAGGAGCTACACCATGTTACTCGGGATGAGCTATTTCAGGACCCAGCACCTATCTGGAAGAACGGGGGCGTCAGTGTTAGCGAAATCTTTGATAGATGTGGGGGTGTTGGTCGTCCCGCTGATGTGAAGATTTGCGCTTTTCTGCTCATCACACTTGGATGTACGTTGTTCACTGATAAGAGTGGTACCCAGCTCTCACCCCAGAACATTATTGAGTTGGATGATCTTGATTCAGTTCATAGGTATTCATGGGGATCAGCGACTTTGGCTTTTCTATATCGTTAGCTAGGGGTAGCGACTAGGAAGTCGGCCAAACACATTGTTGGGTGTCTCACGCTTTTAAAGGCTTGGATATACGAGTACTTCCCATGTTTTCGGCCTCAGAGAGATGGTTTATCGGTGTCTGATCACGATCCCCGGGCTAGAAAGTGGGATTATCACATCGCCAGCAAGGATCCTGTTCGACTTCAGTCGATGCGTAGACGGTTGGACAATCTTCAGCCTTCAGATGTACGCCAATTATTTTGCTTATTAATGTAGTCATATATTAGTAGTACATTAAACTAATCAAATTATTTATGTTTCCTATTTTCAGGTCATTTGGATGCCATACGGGGATGATCCGGCTAGGATGGTTCCAAGGACGTTGGATGTCGGTTGCAATCTCATTTGCCTTTTGAGTGCGGACAAAACCCCAATGGTTCTCACCACTCAAAAAAGCATCTGCAACGGATCGAAATCCACGGTTACTGGACATTCGTCCATCTAACGATGTACAGACCAATAATCCCCGGAACATACTTGTAGAATGGAAGCCCACTAGAACCGTCATCATTATCCACTTTGGCCAACCTACAACAATAAAATTAGTCACCATTAATATTATAATTACATAAAGATCAATATTATAATAATTGATACATATAATTAACAAACATATTACCTGTAGAAGTTGACATACTCATAACTGAACCTACTGATCTGATACCTCTCTTTGACGACCCACGAGATGTGTACTCAAAACCACTCTTGTTACGCTTTGTACTTGGATGATTCTTTCGTGGTCTTCCTTTGGGGTTCTCAACAACGTCAGGCTCAAAAGCTGAATCACCGAATTATGCAGATGATCCTCTAAAAACCGGTTAGCACTCCGCAAGATGGCAGGATCACTATTTTGAACCTCGTCAACTAACTCTAAGAAGTACTGAGAATCCTGTACTGCCTCAGATACAAAATCGGGGTTGTTAACCCCATCACCAAGGATCAAAGTAGTCCAATAAGGATGTAAGTCTGTCAGGTACATACTCTGCTTCGCCTCCAAGCGTCTGCGTATGGTGCATGCACAAGGAATGCCATGTGTGGTTCTTAACGAGCAACCGCAACGCTCATAGACCTCATTGGCCAACTCCCGCATACGTGTTTCCTCAAGCCATAAGAGCTCTAAACAGTAATGCGAGACTCGGCCATTTAACTTATGCAAAGCCACATTCTTGTACAAGATCCCATGTCGACGGCAACTATCCTCCAGGTCATTCTCCACCTTTTTCACCTGATTTTCTATCTCACTATGAGCAATAGAAAATATGGTGTCCAATGCACCTGTACTACTAAAAACCCACGACTTCAGAGCTGAGTGTGCACTTTTAACTCGGCTAGTGCACGTATTCCCAAGATGAAGAATATTGTTCGTCCATTCCCGAACAAACTTCTCTTTGTACACAAGCCAAGTAGTTTCCACGTACTCGATGATTTTAGGCCACTGTCTGTAAACATCTCTCATGCATTCAACCGCTGCTAGATAACCCATCTCGGAGGTGGAGTCAATTATCTTATACCAACTTCGCTTCAAAAATCTCGGACCAGCATCGGGGTTGCCCATAATGAGATTCACTCTACTCTGCACATCTTTGTTTATATGTCATCTACATAATAAATGTGCAGAGTTAGGAAACACTTCACGGACCGCTTTCATAAGACCCAAATCACGATCAGTTATGCGTGTAACAGGGACACAATTCACCCCGATAAGCAACCTAAACTTATCCAACACCCAATTGTAACTATCAGCTGTTTCGTTGACCATCAGAGTATAACCAACAATAAAGTTCTTGTTACAAGGTGTCATCCCAATGAGCTCTAGAAAAGGCATGTTACACTTGTTGGTTTTGTACGTAGCATCCATACCAACAACATGCGGATAAGTACGGAGGATATCTGCCGACCGAGGGTGCACCATGAACGCCTGTGTCATTACATTTGTCTCCTCGTCTTGTCTTATCCAATGAAGGTAGTTGTGCTCTCGAGCAAGGTGGAGGAATTGTTGCATCACGTCTCTACCATCCATTGCTTCCCTACTATCCTTTTCCTTCAGGTTGTAGAATTGTCTCATATTTGGATGATCATCGGGAAATTTCTCATTAACGACTTTCATGATACTAGTAGGCCTAACGTGCGACTTAATCATATCGCGAGCGAAAACCTTAGCCGCGGGACTTAGGCTGCTCATGGGTTGGTGGCCCTCACGATAATGAATAAACTCATGATTGTGCATGCCACTTATCCCTGGATCTGCTTTGATCACCCATCCTGTGTAATTAGGGTAATCCAAAAACATTATCTTAACTCCTGCTCTACATCCACATGCTTTTGTTTTTGTAGCTACACGTTCTGCTACGCTAAGATCCCTACCTTCACCCCCATATCTTTCACCCCGGTTACATTTCATATAAACATACTCTCGACCACTAGCCTCAGTTTTATGATTTGACGAAATTACCATCACAAACCCAATTTTACATGCCCTTGTTTTAACCCAAGCTTGTAATTCCTTTTTATCAGCCCAAAGCGTTTCATTATAGAGCATGTGATTATAATCTATATAATCACCCCTAAAATCCGGCAAATAGACCTAAAACATTTTAACATTTACTATTTAGACTATTAATCTATATAATCACAACTATTAATATTAACTAAATATTCAATAAATATCCATTAACAAAAAAATAAATTTTTGCACGGCAATTATTTGCTAACAACTAATTATCATAATAATTACAATAATACGCAAACATAATCATTTAAAACTTATAATTACACAACCTAATGACAAATCAACATTAACTGATTATTTGCTAACAACCTAATAATTACACGACTATTATTTGCTAACAACTAATTATCATAATAATTCCAATAATACGCAAACATATTCATTTTAAACTTATAATTACACAACCTAATAACAAATCAACATTAACAGATTTTCACAACAATGCTAATCAGAATATTACTATTAATGTGCGGATGAACAGGTTTTATGCGAATTTTGTTTTTTCCATGTAAGGTAACGAAATGCTTTTTCGTTTCCTCCATGGAGGTAACAAAACAGATCTTCGTTTCCTCCATGGAGGAAACGAAACAGAATTTCGTTACCTCCACGGAGGAAACGAAAAAGCATTTCGTTACCGTGAGTTGGTGGCGGAATTTTTTTTAAAAAACTAACCACATTACGTTCCGGTGCTGCTGGCGGCGTTGATGATTCTTCGTCGGACATTGTGGTGTTGTGACAGTGGTGGTCCGCGACAGTGACGTAGTGCTCCGGTTGTCCGCGGAGGTGGTGGTACCTCCGGTGGTGGTGGTGCGCAAGTGTGGTTCCAGTGATGGTGGTGTGCTCGAGTGTATCTCCTATGGTGGTGGTGGTGGTGACGCCGGTGGTCGTGGTCTATTGGTGGAGTGCAGGAGGTGAGAAAGGGGTGAGAAAGTAGGAGTAGAGTGAGGTTGGATGAGAGGTGAGAGAGTAAGGGTGGGGTGAAAGGGGAGGGGTATGGGGGGGCATTTAACGAAAAAAATACGGCCGATTTTTAGTAAATACGGGCGGCAAATAGCGATAGGGTAGTTTTTGATGTATAGCCGTATAGGACCCATAAAGACAGTGCTATAAACGAGATTCAATTACAAATAAATTATTGGTGTCACACTTACATGACTTTTTATTTGAGGTGACTTTCACATGACTATTAGTTAGGACTTCAACTGTAAGAATTAATACTTATACCATCCTTAAATCTCAACATCATCAAGAACTTAATAGGAGATTTTGGCTGATATAGATATAGATTTAGGGTCAAACGAAAAGATTCTTAAAATAAGAAAGGTTTTTTTTTTACATTTTTGAGCTAAATGTGCATATATATATATATATATATATATATATATATATATATATATATATATATATATATATATATATATATATATATATATATATATTAAATTAAATGTGTATATTTTTTTTATGTATAGATATGTTAGTGTGAAAAGTTACTTCAACCAAGTTTAAATGCTATATAGCTCACCATTTGTTAAGACATAAAAAAGTAAATGTCATATTATTTGCCTCCCGTTTTTTTGTTCGTCATTCTTTTTTCTTCTTTCTCCCTCCTCTTCCTATCCTTTCTATTCTTTTAACCACTATCGCCATCATTGCTACCGACGTCGCCAACTCTGCCTCCACCACCTGCAGCCACAACCCTCCTCCCTCCTTCTCTTTCCTACTCCTCCCTTCTTCTTCTTCCTCCTCCTAGCTCCTTCCTCCTCCCCGGCAGCATCAGCAGCAGATCCAACGATAGCATCAGATCTCTACTCCTCCTCCTCCGACGGCGGCCCCTTCTTCTTCCTCATTCTCCTCCCTTGCCCATTTATCTTCTCCTTCCTCCTCTCGTCCACCTGAGCCCAGCCTACCTCTGTCGTAGCCCAGCACCACCTTCAATCTTCACTTCCCCTCTTCTCTTCACTGCCTTTTACAATTTTATAACAAATGATTGTTCACACCATGGAAATAATTGAAATGGTGGAACCGACTGAATTTTTTCAGTTCCACCATGGTAGAACCGAAATTTTTTTTTTGGTTCCACTGGCTGATTTTTGTTCCGCCATGGTGGAACTGTAAAATATGAAATTCTTTTTATATTTTTAAAATTTTTGAGATAAAATAAATAACCAAAAAAATATAAAATACATATAAAAATATGGGTGGTTTTAGTAAAATATGGGCGGTAAATAGCGAAATTTAAAAGTAATTTAGCCATTTAGGTGCCAATCAAACGGTGGAACACTATATATAGATGTATATAAAAAAATACATATTATGGTCACTATGGATGTCAGCTTTTTTTTTAATAAAAATCTTAAAAATGCATGAAATTCAAAATTTGAGATTGCATTTGTTTATGTATTAAAGGACATGATAATAATATTGCATATGCTAGCTAATTTTATTAATAAAATCTTCAAAATGATTACACAAGACTTAGGAACAAATTTCATTTATATTAAATGGTTCTTCATATATATTTAGATGAAAGGAAATATTTTCTCTTAAGTTGGACAAAATTTAGTAAGAAATACACTAGTGGAATAAAACGCATGGGCTGCGGTCAAAACAGCCCTAAGGGCTGCGTTTTTGGCCAGCAGCCCTTTCCATAGTAGCCCTTCGGCAATAATGAAGGGCTGCGGTTTTTGACCGCATCCCTTCACAACGAAGGGTTGCGGTTTAGGCCCAATACCGCAGCCCTTTTGACCCAAAAAAATAAAAAATAAATTCTTTTTTTTTTGCATTTTTTTTACTCCTAATTAAATATACCAAGAACAGCTGAAATTTACAAACGAAATTACTTGTGACCGCATTTTTTTTCATTATAAATTCTAAAAAAACAATTATCAACAACATTACATAGATTAAAGGATCAAATTAATCCTTCAACAAAACAAAATTACAATTGAAATAATAATTAACAAGAACATCAAGTTAGTTCCACAAAATAAAATAAAAAACCTAAAATACAAAAAAAAAGTCACAAACGCTCAACTAAACATTAAATATCACAAGTAACAAATAAATTACAAAAAAAGTTAAAAATGATAAAAACTAAATCTGACCAAACCCTAGATCTGGATCAGCGACGGCGACGTCCCAAATTCTTCACTCTCCTCCTCCACCGCCCGCCGTCGCCGTAAATCTTCAACTCTAGCGACTCGAAAACTCCGGCAATTCGAGCTTTATGAGAGAGAATTTGATGGTTGGAAGTTAGATTTGTGAGAGAAGAGAGAGAGGAGAAACAAAAATTGAAAAGAAAAAAAAAACAAACCTGAAATCCGGCGATTCTTTAACTTCTTCACACGGTGTGAGGGGTTTGAGACGGACCCAATGGTGGCGCGACAACCCGTATTGATGAGCTTGTCGACGCCAGAGGGGAGGCGGACGAGGTCGTGACGAGAAGAAGAGGGTTCCGGCGGAACGGACGAGTTGTCACGACGTACATTGACGGGAAGAAGGGGAAGGAAATGTGGGATGGCTGGTTGACATGAGATTTGTGAGAGAGGGGAGAGAATGAGGGAAGGAGATTGTGTTGTGAGATTATGAGAAACCCTAGCCATCCCACATTTTAATGAAGCCCATAAAGTCATCCCACTGCGCGATCAAATTGATTTCAAAATTTTTTTAAAAAAAGCCCATAAAGGGCTGCGGTGAAGGGCTGCGGTTTTTGCATTGATCGCAGCCCTTCGTAAACGAAGGGCTACGGTTTTTGGGCTAACCGCAGCCCTTCACTAATAGGGGCTGCTTTTTTCAAAAAGCACATTCCTTCCTTTTTTCTCCCCTAGTGATAGTTTGTCCTCGTGGACTGATGTATAGCAACTTATACAAGACCCCACTTCAAAAGGCAAAGATGCCAATAAGCATTCTATGGATTTTTTGTGCATATGCATTATTGGATGCACGAATATAAGTATACAAGGAGGAAGCTAAGATACATCCATTATGAAACACGCACTTCTATACTACTTTATTACATATTGTGCTGGTTTGCTAGTGCTTTTGTCATTTCAGTATCAAAATATTCATTAGTATTTATTACCTTAGTATATATAAATACATATTTAATAAATTTTGGTACTCCCACAGTTTCATGCCTCTTCCTACGGCAACAATACAATAGAATAGTATATCATCAAGGGTCAACTATGTGCATGATGAGTTTATACACTTATATCTAACAAATTGAGGGTTTGGAATTCCTATCTTGAATTGCAATCTTAAAAATCAGCTTTAGGAAGAGTTATCTTTTGCTAAGAGGCCGACAAGAGTGATTCTGATTCTAATTCTATTCGTCCCCATTTCCTAGTTGTTTATAGATGCTGTTTTACTGATCTTTATTAGCTATCCTTGTTCTTGGTCAATCTCCTGATAGTTTTGCTAAAACTTAATCCTATTTCCGATTAAGGAAAATACGTTCTGCATATTATACACATATATGTTCATTTGCAGGCATATACCATATGATACATCCCTTTTTTTACAGTTAGGCTTGTAAGAGACCGCCTACTTTTAATTTAAAATTAGGCAACGGCCCAAACCCAATAGTAAGAAGATATTAGACCATCTTTGTGCCTATAGTGACTAGTTTAATCTATTTGGTGACCAGTTTAATCTATTAAGTGACCATTTTAATCCATTTAGTTTTCACATTCTTTAATCCATTTAGTGACTTGTTTAATCTCTTTAGTAACTAGTTTAATCCATTCAGTAAGACTGCCGGGTTTAATTTAGTTATAAAATTATTCATTGTAGTTCGAGATTCAAAGGGAAACAAAGGAAGGAGAAGAGAAGGGACGACTAAGTTGGCACGAAATGTCTAGAGATAGCGCTGGGTTAGAGTGAGATGAATGGGCTTGGTAAAAAATGTAGTGCTTGAGTTTGTCTAGTTTTATGTTAAAATTAGACCGCCTATTCTAATAATTTGTGCCTTTTTTATTGTAGCGAACCATTTCTCCGTCATTGAATGGATATTCGCTCCAATTTAGTGGTCATGATCATCCACGTACCATTGATGATATTTTCTTATTACATCTTTCTCAATTCTATATAGGATGTAGAACATTATGAAGCATTAGTGATAAATCTAGAGCAGGGGCGGATCTAGCGTGGATTCAGTGGGTTCAGCTGAACCCACAAAAATTTGGAAAAAAAAGGAAAAATTCTGGAAAAAAAAAAACAAAAATAGGTTAAAAGGAAGGAAGCGCGCTAGAGTTAAATATGATCAGCCATAGCTCAGTGGTCCGCGTACCGCGTGAAAACTTAATGAATTCTAACACCCGCGTCGGGAGTTCGAGCCTTCTCGTTCTTTTTTTTTTTGTTTGAATCTTGTTTTCTTTTCCCCAATTCCCTCCAATAACTTAGACCCAGTTTCTCTCTCCTCTCTTCGACACACTGTGCGACATTTCACAAACAAAAAAACCTAGGGATTGTTTCTCAAATCTGAAACTCGACGCAGGCTGAAAAGCACGAACCACGAGGCCACTGTCCACGACGGCACGACCTGACGACAGGGCAGGCTCCTCTCGCACTTCCGACACCGCCGTCCGCCGGCCGTGGCATAATTCTCATTTCTCCTCTTCTGTCTTCCCTCTACTCGAATTTGTTTAGGTAATTGACTAATTTCTTTCACTTTCAATTACCAATTCATTTAGTAATCAAGTAATGTTTGGATAGATGGTTATTTAGTATTTACAAATTAAATTATTAGAATGTTTGGATGAATTGAATTGAAATTATTGGAATGCTTCATGGTTCATGCTTGGATAAATTGAATTAAAATTATTGGAATGCTTCATGCTTGGATGAATTGAAATTAGAGATTTAGAGTATAATTTGGTGATGTCAAATTATCAATTGCCAAGAAAGTTGTTTAATTTTAAGTAATTTGTGAATGAAGGATGAAAAGTTTGGAATACTTTTGGAAGTCTCAAAAGTCTTCCGCTTGTTCTTCACCAAATACAAGGGAGTCTCCAATTGATGAGGATGAACTTCAATCCCATCCCGCTGCCCCTAGTTCACTGCCACCACAAGTTCCACAACAAAATCAACATAACACTCCACAAAGAGCAAATTGTTCAAATGCTAATGTGGAAGATAAGACTTATGATGTTGAACTTATCCCTCACGATCCGGGAAAGAGGATTCCGATCATAAAGTATCCTAAAAATGATCAAGATGCCGTGAGAAGAGGATATGTTGCTAAGAAACGTTGTGCCCCACGCACTCATCATTTTCCTCAAAGGGATATTGGAGCCTTGGAGGTATGCGTCGTTTCAATTCCGAACTTGAATTGATGTATTTTATTTTTAAGCAATTTAAATTGATCTTTTTTTTTATTTAACGTCTCTTTAATTCCGAACCCACGTGGGTGAAATCCTGGATACGCCCCTGATCTAGAGAATGTATATATTGATTGGCTTGAATATTGTACAGTATATATATATATATATATATATATATATATATATATATATATATATATATATATATAAATGAACCTAGTCAAAATATAAAAAGACAATTACTAAATATATTTATAATAGGAAACGAGTAACTGACGTTTCTCATAATATAGGAAACCAAAATCATGATGATGATGAAAATTGATGAAGCAAAACATATAGTCATATACAAAAGCCGAGACACATTGGCTTAGAAGATCACCATAAATTTAATTAAAAATTATATGTCATAAAGATGCTTACATGAACTTTCAAGGTCATACATACATAATTTAATTAAGATATGTTATCTAATGATAATGATAGTTAAAGAAGCAAAACGTATGTACAAAACTCATTGACTTAAAAGACCATATATATGTCATGTCAACACACCAAATCTATTAAAAAAATTCAAATCATATTCCATATCTCATCATATATTAATATGTACAAATCATACAGAATTCTCTGATGCATGAGCCTCGACTAGCTTACAAATTTATAAGCCAAAAAGTTACAATCTATACGTACACTCAAGTGATATATACATATTATCTTCAATTATAGCACCAATTTCTCCCATTAATGTCGTACAAAGCTAGATATATATTATAAAGATATTCTCTCCATCCCTAAATGTTGGTGTTATACGCCTAAGATTAGCAAATACAGTATAGAAAGTAGCAAGATTACAATAAATAAGCGACAAGTATTTATGAAGAAATTTTAATTTTCTCCCCTCAAAAAGAATATGATTATTAAATTCCTCTAAAATAATACAACCCCCTCACTTGATATACAGTTCCTTCCACTCAAGAATTACTCTGTCACTTGTTAGTTCCTTCCACTCCTTGATGATAATCTTATATGTATTTTCTAGTTAGGCCTAAACCCTCTAATATAACAAGAAAATTCTCTTCACTAGAATTACAATACTTGTCTAGCTACTTGCCCTCAAAGATAATGATTCTAGATTATATCACAATATCACATACCAAAACCTATATATCTATCTAGTTACATTCCTCATTAAATTAGGAAAGTAAATAAACACATATTAAAACAAAAAAATGACGCAGTCGAATAACTTGCATTATTGGGCTAAACTTCATATGCTAGGGACCAGCCTGACTAACAATAACTGAATTTGCAAACAACCCTTTGTAGAATAATATTAGATGAGGTTCCACCCTTAGTTCCTCTACTCCATTCATGTTCGAACACCATAATAGATCATTAAATTGGGCTTATAATCATAAGAGTCATGTTAATTTCAACGAATTGAGATATAGTACTTCACCAGTATATACCTCATTTTTGGACGATTGGTCCATCATGGCCTGATTAGATTATCCACCATATAGAAATAATCTTTGTCACTTATGGTAAACCGTAAACATGATGTTCTAGAACGAAGTTTATTTCATTGCTAAGCCCTCAGAGTCATATTTATCATCAAAGAGTAAGACAAGAATATATATATATATATATATATATATATATATATATATATATATATATATATAGAGGAATAGGATCTTGTGAAAACAGCTCTTAATCTGAAAACTGAAAACAGGGTAACTATTACCACTTTTAGGGCAACTTTATATATTTTAAGGGTAACTTTTACCAGTTTTAGGGTAACTAGATTATATTAAGGATAATTTTATGTATTTCAAGGGCAACTTTATATATTTTAAGGGTAACTTTTACCAGTTTGGGGTAACTATATTATATTAAGGATGACTTTGTATATTCCAAGGGCAACTTTATATATTATAAGAGTAACTTTTACCACTTTTAGGGTAACTTTGAGTATTATAACAGTAACTTTGACTGATATGCAATCAATCTTCTTGCAATTTTAATTTTCAAAATCTTTCGTTTCATGTGGTAATGTCTAGTTTTATGCTTTTGGCGTCCTCTTTGTTATTTTTATCTTGTTCATTATGGTATAGCATAATATGTGTTTTATTAGTTTCCCAAATATTGTTATTAGTTGTTGTTTTAAAGCTATTTGTTACCTCCTCTCTCTCACATATCTTTGGCGAATTTCATACAACCTATTAGCTCAATTGGTAGAGCATTGTGTAATACACAACGATGTAGGTTCGAATCCCGCATAGGTTTAACTATAATCAAAGTTACACTAAAAGAAGTTACCCTTAAAATATATAAAGTTGCCCTAAAAGTGGTAAAAGTTACCCTTAAAATATATAAAGTTACCCTAAAAGTGCTAAAAGTTACCCTTGAACATATATATAAAGTTACCCTAAAAGTGCTAAAAGTTACCCTTGAAGTATATATATAAAGTTACACTAAAATTGCTAAAAGTTATCCAAAAATTGCTAAAAGTTACCCTGTTTTCAGTTTTCAGATTAACAGTTGTTTTCAGCGGATCCTACCCCTATGTAAAAAGACATCCAATCAAACATATAATTTCAGCAACTAGCTATCCTCAAATGAATGACCAAGTCCCTGATTCTATGTCTCATTCTCTTTAGCATGGACGTACACAAATTCTTTATCTAAATTAATATGGGGAATTTAGTTAAGCGCAATTAATCAAAGATATATGTGATGGATCAGTATATTTTATTTTTCTTTCTCATTGATTCTTGACAAAGAAGCACTACTGCCCGTAAACGTAGACATCAATCTCTTTCCGTAAAATTAAAGCAAAGTAAGAATATTTCATGTACATGCAAAAAATAATAAAGGCCATGCCTTTTTTTTTCCTCAATAATTCCATTGAACAAATCAAATTGAATAATGGAATTTTTATATGATTTGATTTTCTGCATTGTTGATATTCGTACATGATTATCCAACATAGGGTTATGGATAAAGAGGAATAGAATCTAATACACTTAGGTACTTGCAATATTTTTTTTTTTGTCAAACTTTATAGATTATTCTTAGTATCTAGGCTTTCCTTGTGTGGAATTATACGGTTATGATGGACCATTTTTTGTTTTAATAAAATAATTTCTAATAACATATATAATATATTGGTGCATTCATATGTGGCAATCTGGATGACCTAACCTAAGAAGGCTAGCCATGAATATTTATAGTAGTTTAATATAACAAGAGTAATATGTATCTTCAACCTTTTTGGAAATATATTTTACAAAGTTCTTTTAAGATTAAATAGTAATATGAATATATTAGTATGTTGGGGGATGATTTTGCTTCTTTTACTTCTTCTCATGTGAAGAGGTGTGGGAATACGGTGGCTCATTTAATTGCTAGATACTTGCCTATGAATGGCTATGAACAATTGTATGTTAATGAGTTTCCGCAAGGCGTTTTAGCCTTGGCGAAACTTGATCTTGTTTAATAATATTTCTCACCATTTCCCCCCAAAAAAAAAATAGTGTTCCAATAAGACTTGAGTAGAGAGTTGCACAAGGCGATAGTACCAAGAGTAATATGTTTCCTGATTGTGTAGAGAGTTGAGTTTGTCAAAGTTCTTTAATCTTAGAAGAACTTTGTCAAAATATATTACCAAGACTAATAAGTTCTTTTGGTAATATATTTTGACAAAAGACTTACTCTTGGTAATATATTTTGACAAAGTTCTTTTAAGATTAAAAAAAATTACTCTTGTTAATGTAATCATTGACAAAGTTCTTTTAAGAGTTGATAATCAAGACGTAAAATCGTGTTTCAATAAGAATTGAGTTGGGATTTTTTGTTTCCTAATTGTGTAGAGAGTTGCACAAGGCAATATTGAAACACGATTTTACGTTTTGATTATCACTTATTTAATAAGGCCAGGCTGCTAGCCACTAATATGACTATTTAATAGTTTTTTTAAAGGGCACGTTTAATATTTCTACTAAAGAGAAAGTTGCTTCTTCTTTTTTATTTTTGGAAATTTTTTTATGGCAATCTCCTCTAAAAGAAATATATACCCTCCATTTTTTTCATCCTATATGAAAACTTTTTAAACAAAAAAAGTCAAGCTATTCTAACGACTCCTCCATGAACCGGCGTACTCCGGAAGGTGAAGTGGGAATTGTACTCGAACATAAGGTATTTTGGGGATGGTTTAATTTTTTTCTTAGTGGGTAGAAGGGAGAAGATGTTGTTGTGTAATTTTCCAGAGTAGACGACAAACATATTATGGGAGGAAGAAGAGAAAACATAACTGAAAAATAAAGGAAGAGATCTCCAATAGCCAAAAGAAATAATGCAGCAAATAAAGGCAATTAATAAACGTTACAAAAAACTATAAAACCTAAGGTAATTAAAACGGATAAAATATTAAACCAAGTGGGGCCGAAAAATAACAGTCGGCAGCACATAGGAGATTGTCCACTATCTCCTCCATAACATGTTTAACACATTATGGAACATTCCTCTAAATTAATTGGAGTACAACTTTGTTCACCACCAATGTGGGACAACAATAAATGAAGTTAATTAACTTCCAAGTTTGGACCAACATAAGCCAAACTATTAACAAGATACGCCTAGATAACCCATACGATTTATATCTATAATTTGGTTACACATTGCAAAATTAATTTTTTGTAGAGCTGTTTTATGTTAGTAAAACATTAAGTCATGATAATGAGAGAATTGTACATCTAAATAAAATAAAATAAACAAGTAAAAATACGAATAGCATTTGATTGAGTTAGATGTTAGATTTGTCTAATTATCGTCAACAATTAATCAAATTGTTTCTCAAAATCACTTAATTATATAACATTAAGTAGTGCTTGTACGATAACATGAAATCAAATCATGTATCACAATTTTAATTATTCAGCCATAAGCAAGCATTAGAATAAGTATGAAGCTTTATGAAAAAGGTAGAAAATAGGCATATTCTGAAAATGGACTAAAGAAAGAAAATGCATTGGACTTGAATTGCATTCACCAATAATAATGTAAGGTTCTTCCAAATTTAATATCCTTAAAGTATGGCCTTTTCCACTATGGACGGATTAAATTAGCATCATGTCCTATAATAATAATAATGTTGGGTTCTTCAAAATTTCAGTATCGAGGGAAAATACGGAGAAGGATGGTCGTGGTGATGGTGGTGATCCTCATAATAGGCTTTTTCATGTAAATCATTGCCGGGTGGACTTGCAAGGAATCTATATTACAATTCAAGTGGGGTAAAAAGACCAACAGAAAAGCAAAAATGATTTTTTTCTGGCTAAACTTGATTAGTACATTTCGTCTTTCATTTTTTCTTTTTTAAAATTCTGATGCTCGATCTTTTTTGTACCCTTTAGTAACTAATAATAGTTTTTAACCAATGTAAAGATCCTACTTTCTATTACTCTTAATTATCATTGTAATCTATAACAAAAATAAAACCATGCTGATTTTAAAAAATCCTAATAATAACGAAAAAAGTACTCTTATTTCTAACTGTATTGTAAAAATATTCTAATAAACTATATACTTAATTAGTTAGTTGGTCAAAATTAGATTCAATATTAAAAAAATTAGATCCTATATTTTCACAAGATGATCTGAAAATTAAGTTTTTAAACTCTTAAATATATTATAAACTAGTATTGGGACCCGGGCAAATGCCCGGGCTTTTGCGTGAAGAAGAGGTAGAGTTTTTAAATAGTTACACCCCTATTTTTTACCGTTATTTTTGTCTGACATAGAACAACTAAAAATTATAATATGGTTTTGTCATTAGCTTTGACATTGGTTTCTAATTTATATGTCATGAAGAAACTCACGATATCATTCAAAAACATACTATATCATGCAGAAACTACATCATTTCTGAACAATCTACTATATCATTTCGACACTCACTATATCATGCAGAAACTCACTATATGATTCAGACATTCACTCTATCATGCAGAAACTATATATTACTTTCATATAAAATTCTAAATATATTATAAATGGGTCTTATTTTAAAGTACTTTTTAAACACTTTCTAATGGTACAAAAATTATAATTTTACGAAGTATATATTAAAAGTTATAATCAATTTACAATATTTAAGTTTTTCATTGTGAAATCAACTCTATTTATTCTTATCCTAAACTCTATTTGTATTTTAATCAATTTAGAACTCTATTTATATTCAAAAAATAATATAACATGACAAGTAATGAGCACGACAAATGGCGTCCAATGAGGACGCCAAATCTCGCGACCAACCCTAATTCTAATTGAATCCCTAATTCCAATTACAGTAGGTTACTTTAATACTTTAACCCTAATTCTAATTGAATCGCTAATTCCAATTGTAGTAGGTTACTTTAATACGTTAGTATAGTCAATATTTCCTTTTATATGTTACTTTAATATAAAATTTTAAATATAGTATAAATGGATCTTATTTTAAAGTATTTTTTAAACACTTTCCAATGGTACAAATATTATAATTTTACGAGCTATATATTAAAAGTTATAATCAATTTAGTATATTTAAGTTTTTCATTGTGAACCCAACTCTATTTATTCTTATCCTAAATTCTATTTGCATTTTAATCAATTTAGAACTCTATTTATATTCAAAAAAATATGACATGGCCAGGGCCGTCTCAAACATTTTGGAGGCCCTGTACTAATAATTAAATTGAGGCCCTAAAAACGCAATATGAAAAAATTACCTTTAAAAAAATATTGTGATAAGTTTTGTAAAATATAATTATTATTGTTCTTTTCACAATTGTTTTCTTACTAAATATTGTTATGAACATTCTAAATTAACTTTAAAATTATATTAATAAAGAAGTCTAGCCACATAATAAAAAAGTACAATTTGTCTAACCTCATTCAAAATAAAATTATCAATCTTCATAATCTTACATTACTACTAAGTACTAGTGTACTACCACAACCAAGCAAATGAAAAATTCTATTATGAAGCTAACATTACTACTAAGTACTAGTGTACTACCAATTGTAACAAATATAGGAAAAAAATGGTTCAAGGAAAATTACCAACCTTGTGTTGATGGCACGTGGGCAGACCCTTGAAACTCTTGTGAAGAGTTTAGTCCATTATCCTTCTCTTTCATTTAGAAAAAATAATACTAGAAACCAGAAAGGAGATGAACAATAGGAGAAAAGAAAAAACACTTTCAATACACTTCATCTTCTTCTTCTTTCTTATATGCATGCACCATAGCAACACAAATCTTATTTCTCCAGCAACAACCTTTCCCCTTCATCAATTAATTTCTTTATTTTCAAAAATCTATGATTTTTCTCATAAAGCATATCTAATTCACTGTTTGCATAATTGCATGTGGGAAGGAGTGAAAGATATAAATTAACAAAAGTAGTTGGGGATTATGAGTATTAATAGTCTCCTAAGAGTCATTTTGGGAGCAATTATGCCGTTAATCTTTGCCAAGATTTTAGGAAAATGTATCATCAGCAAAAATTAGTAGAAGAAGGCAAGGATTTCTCAACTTTTTTTGCCAATTGAATATCTGAACATTATGAAGTCACGGAGTAGAAGAATTCTGTTAAGGAAGGCCTGCGAAATTTTGGGCCCCTCCAATTTGGAGGCCCTATTCCATAGAACAGCTTGCACCGGCAATTAGCCGGCCCTGCATGGCACCTAATGAGCGTGACAAATAGCGTCCAATGAGAACGCCAAATGTCGCGACCTCGTGAACTGGCTTTTGTACTCTGCTTTATATATTAGTTATATGATGAATCCTACTTTAAAATATTTATCTAGTCAATTATAATGGTATAATTATTGAATATCATCAATTATCTCAACTTAGGCTCTGTTCTTTTGGACTGAATTAATAAAAAAATTCAGTCCAGTTCAGTTCAAACAAATTTAGTTCAGTTAGTTTCCTCTCGTAGTTTTCATTCACTTCAGTTCAATTCAGTTCAGTTCAAACAAATTAAGTTCGGTTAAGTTCAGTTCAGACAAGTTCAGTTCAGTTCAGTTCAGTCCAAAAGATTAAAGCCTTAATTATGTATGTCCACTGTCCTGTATAGCTATGTAAATTAACTTATATTATCTTGAGAGAAGGGTGTTCTAACTTTACTAATGTACCAAAAAAAAATGTAAATTAACTTCTACTTTTTTTTTTCTTCTTAAATTCAATACATTTATTTTGTATCTCTAAAACATTTTTTTCTAAATAAACATCCATTAATTATGATATGGCATTCTTAGTTGGCACTTTTTATACTCCTTAATTAAAAGTCTATATATTTATATTATTTTTTAAACTTGAGCAATGCAGAGGCAAAAAATAAACATAGCACAATTTTTTTTAATGAGAACTTGATATAAATATCACACGGTACTGGATCTGCGGTGGACAAAAACTTGATGATAAACAAAGCAAATGAATTTCAGACTCTAAGAAATCGAACATATCAAAAATCAAACATCCATAATATTATTAGGTATTTGAAAGAGCGAAGTTTTCTCTCCAAGTTTCCTTCGAAGCTTGAATGCGAAGTTGCCATGACGCGGAAATCTGGCGGGAAAACTCAGGCTAGTAACAATGGAGATAAACAGAAAGCAAAAGGTCCATCATCGGATTCTCAAGCTCTAAGAACACGTTCATTGGATGATATTATGGGGGTTGAAGCGTTGGATTTTGGACTTGGCGAAATTTTAACACCGAAATCTTCTATTCAGCAGTTGCAACAACAATCAGCGATTCGTCACACTTTCAATGAATGGTTGCAATCAATTCATGATAGTGTTGGCAAATCTGGAGGTTCAAAATCAGGTAAGCATCCTGATTTTTAGCCAATTTTGAATGATGATAATGATGTTCATGCTGAAGAAAATGAAATAGCACATAACAACATTGTTGAGAATATGTTTGTTGAACCTGAAATTGATACTGAAATTGTGGTGAACCTGTGCATATTGAATTGGAAGACATGCAAGATGAAAATCGATTATTGGAATTCATCGATTGTATGTTATGTAGTAGGGGCGAATCCACCGATTTAGGTAATGGAGGGGTTTTTACGAAGAATATAATTTGGAAGAATCATAATCCTGATAAGGTGGTGTTAGTGAAGAAAGGGATGTATCTAATGAGGTTTAAAGCTATGGATACAAGGGATAAGATACTTGCTGGACATTACTTTTTTGATCATAAACCTGTGATATTGAAGCCTTGGTCGGCTGAAATGGATTTTGAAAAGGATGATATTAAGACATTGCCAATTTGAGTACAATTGAAATTGAATTTGAAGTATTGGGGGGAAAAATCGTTGCACAAAATTGTTTCACAAATTGGTGATCCAATAAAATGTGATGATGCAACTAGGAATAGGGACAAAATTCAATATGCTAGAGTCCTAGTTGAGGTGAAAATAGACCAGAAATTCCCTGAATCTGTTACTTTTTGGAATGAAAATGGAGATTTGGTAGAAGTTCCTGTGACATTTGAGTGGAAACCCAACCAATGCCATCATTGCAAAGGTATTGGGCATTCAGTTCAAGAATGTAGACTGAGGAGGACAAAACAGGTATGGGTAGTTAAATCCAAGCCTGCAGCACCAGTACTGGAATGAAGTACTAGAGAAAGACCCTGTATTTCAAGAGAAAACACCTGTGATTAATGCATCACAATCAGAGAAGACTCCTGAGGTGGATCAAGATGGTTTTCAGAGAGCTTTAAGGCCTATTAGGGTCAGAACTACACAAATGAATCAGACAAGTACACAGAATTTATTTCAGCTTCTAAATGAAGCTGAATGCCAGAAGGATGATGGGCATGAGTTAAATGTGGAGATGCAACCTCAGATGGCAGGAGGGGGAGTTCCTCCTACTCAGCATGGATAAGCTCCTATGCTGGAATGTAAGGGGCATTAACAATGCCAAGAAACAGAAGGATGTGTATCAATATATTCACAAAACTTATGTTGGCATTATTAGCTTCTTACAGACCAAGGTTAAGCCTCACAACCTTGGTAGATTATATCAACAGGTGTTTAATGGATGGTGCTTTACTACAAATTCAAGCTATCATCAAGGAGGAGGAATTGTATTGGCATGGAAGCCTGGCAGCTATCATGTCAATATTATTCAGGGGTCAAGTCAGATGCTGCAGTGTTATTTACAGCCTCTCAGTGGTAAATTGGGGTTCTATTGCACTTTCATCTATGGTTTTAATGAAAGAGCAAAGAGAGAAGAATTGTGGCAAGATCTGAAGCAAATAAAAGTTGATGCACCTTGGTTAATGTGTGGTGACTTCAACTGTGTTATGCACATAGATGAAAGAATTGGTTCTCAGGTGAGGGAGCATGAAATTAGGGACATAAAAATTTGCATGATGGAGTGTGGGATACAGGATATAAAAAGTTCTGGTAACTTCTTTACCTGGAACAATAAACAGCAAGGTGATGCATGGGTCTTCTCCAAGTTGGATAGAATGTTATCTAACAAAAAGTGGCAAGATGTTTTCCCTACTGCAGAAGTTTCCTTCCACTGTGAGGGTGAATTTGATCACTCCCCAGCAGTGTTAGCTGTGTATCCGGATATACAGGATGGTCATAGACCATTCAAGTATTTCACAATGTGGAGATTATCTCCCAAATTTGAAGATACAGTAAAAGGTGCTTGGAGCAATTCTGTTTCTGGCACTAAAATGTTTCAATTTGTCAAAAAATTGAAAATGGTGAAAGTTGCTCTGAAAAACCTTAACAAAGAAGGATTTCTTGACATTTAAGCTGCTAAACTGAAAGCTTATCATGATATGATTGCTGCACAGAAACTTATGCATGAAAATCCAAGCAACATTGAGCATGCTGAAGCTGAAACAAATGCTGTGAAAGGGTATCACCTGAAGCACCAAGCATACATTGAATTTTTGTCACAAAAAGCAAAAAGTGCTTGGATCAAAGATGGAGACGAGAACACTTCTCTCTTCCATCAGAGCATCAAAGCAAGAAGGATGCAAAATCAGGTACATTGTATTTATGATGATGCAGGTTTATGGCAAGATACTTCTGAAGGGGTGTCTCAAGCTTTCTTGGGTTATTATGAAAAACTGTTGAGCAAAGATGTTGCAATAAGGAAAGCTGTCAATGTACAACTGGTACAAGAAGGTCCTGTTATTACTGAAGAGCATAGGCAAATTCTTAATGCTCCATTTTCTACAGCTGAGATCAAGAAAGCGTTGTTTTCAATTCCTGGGCGTAAAGCACCAAGAGCTGATGGATTTAGCTCATACTTCTATAGAGATGCTTGGTCTATAGTGGGAGAGGATCTAATTGGTGCAGTTCAAGATGCTCTTCAAGAAGGTAGAATTCTGAGTCCCTAAGACAAAATGTCCACACAATGTCACTGAATTTAGGCCCATAGCTTGTTGTAATACCATTTACAAGTGTATTACAAAAGTTTTATGTGGTAGACTCAGACAAGTGCTACCTGATCTTATAATGGAAAATCAAAGTGGATTTGTCCATGGTAGGTACATTGTGCACAATATCACGGTTCTGCAAGACTTAGTGAAGCACTATGGAAGAAAGCAGGTCAAGCCAAGCTGTTTGCTCAAGATTGATCTCCAAAAAGCTTATGACACTGTAAGCTGGGATTTTCTTAGTGAGATGCTTAGTGCATTGGGGTTTCCTGACTCATTCAGAGAGCTGATTATGGCATGGTCTTTTCTATCATGCTTAATGGTACAATGAGAGGTTTTTTCAACTCCTCTAGAGGTTTAAGGCAAGGTGACTCCATGTCACCTTTGCTTTTTGTACTCTGTATGGAGTATTTGTCAAGAATCTTAACAAAACTTACTGAGATTGAGCAATTCCAATATCATCCTAGATGCAAAGAAATGAAATTAACTCATCTGTGTTTTGCAGATGATTTAATTAACACAGATGAGTTAATTTTATGCAGTAGAGGAGATTTTGTATCTGTGTATTTGTTACTAAGGGCTTTCAAGCTATTCTCAGACACAGTACATCAGGGCTGAAAGCAAACATCAACAAGTCAGCTATATATACTTGTGGTATGGACTCTGCAAATGTACAAAGAATTATTGAAATTTCTATATTTGCACAACAATCCTTGCCATTCAAGTACCTTGGGGTACCTATTTGTGCCAAGAAGATATCTGTCGCTCAATGTGAAGTCTTAATTGAGAAAATAACCATGAGAATAAGAGTGTGGAGCTCAAGACATTTGTCTTTCACAACAAGAGTACAACTCATTAATTCTGTTCTCCTCAGTCTGCACATGTACTGGTCCCAAGTATTTCTACTGCCTAGAAAAGTCTTACAGGAAATAAGTAAGATTTGCAAGGCATTCCTCTAGAGTGGATTTTATTTCACACAAAAGCCTGGTGCAATTGCTTGGGAGAAATTATGCTATCCTAAGTCCAAAGGAGGTTTGGGCTTTAGGAATGTTGAACTTTGGAATGTAGCATTCCTTGGCAAGTATGTATGGGCAGTGGCCACCAAGCAAGATAGTGTATGGCTTAGGTGGATAAACTCAGTATATTTGAAAAATGAAGAATGGTGGTCTTATCTACCTAATTCAGGGGCCAGAACGATATGTGCAATCAAAGAACAACTCAAGTTAGTTTTCTCTCAAAATGAGTTTTGCAGCATGACTGGATATTCTGTTAAGTATATATATGATAAGCTACTTGAAGAGAAGCCTGGCGTATCATGGGATGCTGTAGTATGGAACAGACTATGCCTTCCAAAGCATATATTTATCAACTGGCTTGCAGTAAACTACAGAAAAGCTTGCTCAATTTGTAATCTGTCCAAATGATTTATGTCTGATTTGTAGGAGGCATGCTGAAAGTCATCAGCATCTATTTTTTGAATGTGAATATAGTGCTAGATGTCTGAAGAGATTAAAGAATGGTTTCAATTTAATTGTGCTACAACAACACTGCTACAGCTGATCAGAAGAGTGCAGCATAGTAGAAGAACCAAGTTCCAAAAGCATGTTATACTAGCTGGGATAAATGCACTAGTATATGTGGTATGGCAAGGAAGAAACTCAGTCTATTGGAATCAATATGTCCCTAGTGTAGATGTTAGTGTTAAACAGATCAAGAGTATTATCAGAGCAAGTAAGGGTATTAGCATTTTTACCTAAGAAAACATCTAGAAAAGATTACAATTGGTTTACAAGCTTGTAAGTAGCTAGCATATGGCTTTGGCCTATGATGGAACTCTTGCCTTAGTTAAGGGAGTCCAACCTAGCTAGTTGGTTTGCCTTCCTAAGGTGAGTGTTAGGTTGTAAAATGTTGTTTGTTTAATCTACTTACTTAATTAGCAAAAAAAAAAAAAAAGAATTTCAGCCTCTAGAAAGACTCGATTCGAGTTTAACTTGGACCTCAAAAATTAAACATACAATTTTCACTTAATCTGAACGCAAGCAATACCTCACCGAATCATAACTTCATCAAAACTATACTTGAGTTTGAGATATACCTAATTCTACCTGAACTCGAACCCTAGAAGAACCCTGTATGAATGAATATGACCCGACTCGACAATAAATCAATCGGAACATGACGTGAACATGTGACAGTAAACCAAACTTAAAGTTAACCCAAACTCAGGGTCGTCTTGGAGATTTATGGGGCCCTGTTTTAAAATGAATATCGGACCCTTTAATTTCTTTCCTATTATTAGTGAGAGAGAAAGACCACAATTATCCATAGAGAGTAGACATAATCGGTACTAATTGATGGATTGATTTTATTTTTGTTAATTATGAAAAAGAACTAATGACAATATTTATGGAAGAAGTTAGAATTTAGAAAGTTATAGATATAAAAGGTTGAATTTTTGGTGGAAGAGATTGAGGAAAAAGGATAGGTGATAGCGAGAATTATGGAGTCCGAAGAATGGAGCGTGATGCGTTTGCCGTTTACGGTTCACAAAGCATCGAACTTTTTCAGATTGGGACCTTTCAAATAAAACCAAATTATTTTGGACTGAGTGTAAAGGCTCTTTGCATACCCAAGCTACGACCCTGTCCAAACTTACTTAGGATTCGAAATGATACACGACTAAACAATCTATACAAATATATTAAAAGGTGTTCCTATCAAAGGAACGATGCCACGTGACACCCTTCTCAAGCTTTCAATACACATGCTTATAATCTCACTTAACAATATTAACAATGTGTAGTTATCAGGATTCGAACACATGACATTTGAAATGAAATGTGAGAGTTTAACCACTAATCCACTACAATTTCATTGCTTAATGTTTCAAAGTAAAACATAATAAAGTCTTATAATTATATGTAATTATAAAGACATAGACAAGTTTTTTAATTTCTAACACTTTATTAAGTAACAACATTCTTTTAACCCAATTCCATTAAAATTGTTTCTTTTACCCCCAATTCCTTAGAATTTTTTTAAAACAACTTATCATGCAATAACGTCCATTTCTCAATTTCGCACTAGATTGAATATTACGAAAAGCTAATAAAATCAATTATAAAATTTATAAATATTAATATATTTAATAATTGTAACTGACCCGTGGTATCGCCCCTGGCAAAAATACTAGTTACCATACATTTACCGGACCAACTCAACAACCCAATAGATCACATTAACCCGACAATAATAAGGGACGAAGGGGGTTAGGTTACGATCGTTTTCGGGTAAGAACAAATAGTGCAAGGAAGTACTAGCTAGGAACTAGGAAGGGTGTTGAGAAACAGATTGAGGGGTTGTGATATGTGAAGATTAAGAGGCACAGACAAAAGGGATATTCAGAAGAAGGATAGTATGGGATTGGGAGAGAATATCTCAACGCGTGTCACGAGGAGAATCTTGCTTTTCTTTCTTTCTTTCTCTTCTTTCATGCATAACTAGTATTTCATTCAAAAACAACACAATCACAGTAGAAAATTAAAGAGAGAATCTAGAGAAAAGGAAAGTGTTGGAGTCTTGTACTGGAAGACTGATATTCAGAAAGCGACCAACCTTCGCTTTCATTATTGCCACTCTCTCTTGCTTTCTTCTTAGCTTCTCTCTGGTGTAAAGATATTCGATTCTTAAGCCTTTTTTTTTCACCTCTTAACAAACTTTTTCACAACCCCCCAAGCCCATGCACTCTTTCACTAACTTTCACGGGAAAGGTCCTCCTCGGCTCTTAAATAGAGTATTAAATGACACTTATAATTTGCAGTACGCGTTCACTATACGAGACTCCAAAGTTCAAATGAGCAATGACCAAGAAAATAATTTTCGATATACGATGCTCCTCACCGCACATATATCCAGGTTTACGATAAAATTTGTGTATAACTTGACCCATTAGTGGATAACTGGATATGATTTTACTAATATCACAAAATAGAAAGGTAGTATAGTGTATATAGATGTATATGTGCGCTCACCGCCACGGGCACATGTGACAAATAATTAATATAACTTTCTTAGGCAGTCAAATTTAAAGAAAATCCAAAAATAAATGTATTGAATTAAGTGCATGAAGTCATTCGGAAAAAAAAAAGTTAAGGATATGGTGAATCTGAAAGATAAAGCTAATAATGTCATGATATTCACATTAGTTTAGTATCAAAAGCTTTTTTTTGTTGATTTTAGGAGCACGAATTAGAAAGTCCTATATACATATACATACACAGGGTCAATTAGCTATTGGTATAACCTAAGCACCCCATTGCCATATTAGTATAACAAGCTTTCAATAATGATGACATATATATGGATATTATAAACTTCCTCTGTTCCACAAAAGTGGTACGGTTCCTATTTGAATTTTAGGTTTGTCAAGGCATGACTTTGACAATCAATATCTTTAATTATCTATCAATAAATTACTAAAATTTGACATCTTTAAATATTACATTGAGACAAACTAAAAGGAATAACACTTGCATATATTAACATTTTTTAATAATTAGCACAAATAGTTACTTAAATAATGGTATAGATATATTCATGGGATGTAAGATTGTTTGCCATACTGTATACCAATTTTGGCTAATGGCTAATACTAACACCATGATCAAAGTGCATTATCTTCATATCATTAAAGTTGAAACAAATAGGGTTCTTACAAAGGCCAAAGCTAGAATTTTAGTATTGAGAGACCAAATAAGTTCATTTTTAAAAAAAATTAAACCTACCTTTTTTCTAAAATTTATTTAAAGAAACTTTTGGAGGGGCTCTCATTCTACATGTTCAGGCTTTGGATTTAGACTTTCTCGCAACTCTAAGCCACCAATTTCCAAACCATATGATATTAACCAATCTAACATGCATATACTCCCTTCATAAAAAAATACTCCCTCCGTCCCATAATATAGTGCTCACTTCTCATTTTTCACGGGAATTAAAGAAAATGAAATAAGTGGTAGGATTTCCAAAAAATGTATTTAATGAAGTGTTTTTTTGATACTTTTGTATTGAAACTAGTTCTTTATTTTCTTTTTCCTTTAAAAAAAATCAAAAGGCAATAAATATTCCTTGGAATGGTGTAAAGCAATAAATGGGGTCACATGTTTTGAGAGAAAAGTAGGGGTATTTTAGAAAGTTTGTGTAGAAATTAAGGATAATTTAGTCCAAACAAATTGATAAAAAAGAAAATAGGCACAATATTTTGGGACACCAAAAAAGGAATGTGAGCACATTATGGAACGGAGGGAGTATTTATTAATATACAAAAACGTAATGCTCCCTCCGTCCCATATTATAGTGCTTCTTTCCTTTTAACGTGTCCCAAAATGTAATTCTTGTTTCCTTTTTTGATTCTACACTTTTCCATGATTTTCCTATTATAGTGCTTCTTTCCTTTTAAAGGGTTGGATTAGTCATGCATTTAATGTTCTTTAACCACTTATTGTCATTTTCTCTCCTAAAATCAGCTTTTTCCCCATAAAATTTATTTTCAATGCACAAACACTATTTAGCTTCCTCTTAGAATCTATTGACCTTAATACCCGTGCAAAAATAGAATCAGGCACTATAATATAGGACGGAGGGAGTAGGTAATAATGTAATTGAGTAGAGGTGAATCATTTCTTTTTGTTAGCAATAAATGCAATTTCTAGGACCTAGGGTTTGCTAGTTAACTTCAAGTTCAACAATAAATGCAAAGTTGTAAACTTTAGGTGAGAAAAGTAAGCAATAAAGAGAGACAAAGATTTAACGTGGTTCGGTCAACCTTGACCTACATCCACAAGCAAGAACCTTGGAGTTTTCTTTAGCCTCTCTAATGGAGGAATTACAATGGAGAAGAAGAGAGAGATGAGGAGAGAGAGAGATATCTTTTGTGGCTAATTTGAATCTTAGGGTTCTAAATGACTTTAGGATGCCTTATATATGACATCCTAAAGGTTACAAAATGACCCAAAACCCAAAACATTAAATCCGGATTAAAACACGAAAAACGCGAAACAGGGCAAGCTGCCTGCCCGAGCGCCCGCCCGGGGCAGACTTTGCAGCTACAAACTACCTTCGAGGCAGAATGTAGCAGATTTGGCTGGCCCGCCCGAGCTCCCATTCGCCCGCCCGGGCTTCTTCACGCCCGCCCGGGCTGCACAACTTGGATGGGTCTTGCCTTGCTCGTCTGGGCTGCACTTCGAAGCCCTTTCTCCTTCTCTTCTTCGCCAAGAAATCAAGGCACATTTAACAATTCTCCACCTTGACTTGAATTTCTTCCAAACACCTCCAATAACACCAAAAAAACACCAAACTCACTCCAAGGCTCTACCCCATAGGGGCCTACAACAAACAAGAGGAGAGACCCACCAAGTTCACACACAAGGTGAACTTATTGGTTGGCAAAGGCTTTGTCAACATGTCGGAGGGGTTCTCCTCGGTACGAATCTTCATCAATGTTAACTATTTCTATTCAATGACATTCTGGAGATGAAGTTGTACTTCACATCAATATGCTTCGTTCTTCTATGGAACGTGTTTTGGTTCTTAGCCAAGTGAATGGCACTTTGGCTATCACAAAATACGGAAACCTCCTTAGAACACGAGCTAATCTCCCCAACCAAACCTTTGAGCCACTTTGCCTCCTTGAATGCCTCGGTAATTGCCATGAACTCCGCTTCCGTAGTTTAAAGAGCTACAACATCTTGTAGCGAAGATTGCTGATACGCCCAAGTTATACGTTGTATATACGTTATTTTGGGTGCACTTTGCTAAGGGTTTGATTGTAATTGTTAACATTCGTGTTTCATTTAGCCCTTAGCGGAAGTTCGGAATTTTGCTAGATAATTTGTGTTAATGTCATGTATTCCGAGCTTTCAAGGTGAAATGCATTTGAATGATGTTTGATTGAAGTTGTCTTCGGAGTGCTCGGGAAGTGTAGCATCGTAGCATAATGGCAATCATCGCAAGCCCAAGCCAAGCATGCGAACAACCAAACTCCACCGCACGCTAAGCATCACCACAAGCTCAGCACTACCGCAAGCCTGCCTAGCAGCTCGGCAGCACACAGCAGCACCAAGCATCGCAAGCCTGCCCAGCGCTCGGTGCTAGCAGCACAGCAGGTCGCGACTCGCGAAGGAGGTCGCGACTCGCGACCCCTGCTTGTCGCACCTCGCGAGCTTCTTCGCGACTCGCGATGCCTTTTGCCCAGCGAATGTGTGCGTGATGTCAGTCAGCTCGTCGCGTCTCGCGATCAGTATCGCGTCTCGCGATCAGTATAGCGACTCGCTACGCTTTAGTCGGTTCAGCGGCCACGTTTTGTGCGGAGTTTAAAAGCATCCCAAAAACCTATTTTTCGAGACAGGACGAAGAGGAGAGCCGAAATGTAGGGGTTGGAGCAGCAAGTTTGAGGAGAGAGAGAGGATACTCCTCTCTTCATCTTTCCTTCTTCATGCTCCTCTTCCCATCTTTCCTTCTTCATTCCTCTTTGTTTTTCATTTCTTTGTTCTTCATTTCTTAGTTTTAGTTTTCATTTCTTAGTTTAGTTTTTAGGGATTTCAACTATGGATTTGGTTTATGCTATCGGATTGTAGCTTGAACTGTTCTTGAAGAAAATTAACATGAAGCTTCAACCGTTATTGTGAGATCTTTCCTCTCTATCTATTTTCCTTGATTATGGTTTAATTTCTATGATTATACTTTATTATTACTGCATAATTATGCTAGGAACGTTACTAGTTTGATTGTGTAATTAATGTAATGCTAGATTTAAGAATAGAATCGGATTGTTTTATTCTTTTATCTATTTGTAGCAAACTAGGGAGTAACTTAGATGCAGATCATCTTGGTTATTTCTTGGGGAAATTGAATCAACTGTTGAATATTTATCGCGTGTATGACATTAGCAGGTCTATTAGTTCTCTGTATTTATTGCTGCTATTGGATTGAACTTAGACGCTGATCGGACTAGGTTATCCTTTAGTTAGGGTTTTATAGTCACGCTGATCGTGCTATTCAACTAAGAATAAGGAGAATACGAGATTAATTATCGACAATAGATAATCATGGAAATAATTAGAGTTGAGGTTCAATGATCGATAATGAATTGAAGTGGATGTTTATCGGATTCAAGAGCTTCCCATATTGATTTCTCATTTTATTTATTTGCTAGTTAATTTTAGTTTGTTTATAATCTATTTGAAACCCCCCTTGTTATTAGGTTTCTCGGCCCTTAGCTTAATCTAAGTACTAATTCACGCTAAATATTAAACTCGTCCCTGTTTCCCTGTGGATACGACCCCTACTTCCATTATACTTGCTTAGTATAAAAGAGAGTAGGAGAAATTTTATCTTTGGTTAGGTGCAATGCGACAATCCGCACCCACCAATTGCCAACTCACGGCCGTACCTCCCAAGGTAAACACATAACCCGAAGTTGATTTCCGATCATCCAAGTCTCCACCATAATCCGAATCACAATACCCAATCACACCATTTGCATCTTGGCCAAACTCCAAACAAATGTGTGAGGTACCCTTCAAGTATCTTAGAAGCCATTTCAAAGCTTCCCAATGCCCTTTCCCGGGCCTTGACATATAACGGCTCACCATGCTCACCGCTTGAGCAATGTCCGGCCTAGAACATACCATGGCATACATCACACTCCCAACGGCACTAGTATAGGGGATGTGAACCATGGCCCTTTCTTCTTCTTCGGATTGAGGACAAAGCTCCTTTGAGAGCTTGAAGTGAGCACCGAGAGGAGTAGAAACGGGCTTTGCATTGCTCATTGAGAATCTCTCAAGAACCTTCTCAATAATGTACCTCCTTTGGCTAAGGTGCAACGCCCCCTTAGATCGATCTCTCCAAATCTTCATCCCAAGTATCTTCTTGGCTTCACCAAGTTTCTTCATATCAAACTCACTACTCAACAACTTCTTCAAATTGTTGACCTCAATCAAATGCTTGCAAGCAACCAACATATCATCAACATAAAGCAAAAGGTAAATGAAGGAACCACTTACTAGCTCTTTGTAGTAGACACAACTATCATAGGAGCTTCTTGTGAATTCATGAGCCAACATAAACGAATCAAATCACCTATACCATTGCCTAGGGGATTGTTTCAACCCATACAATGACTTCACCAAACGGCACACATGCTCTTCTTTCCCTTCAACCTCAAAACCTTCCGGTTGCTTCATGTAGATTTCCTCCTCCAAGTCCCCATGGAGGAAAGCGGTCTTAACATCAAGTTGGTGTAGCTCCAAGTCTTCCATAGCTACCAAGGCAAGCAAAACTCTAATGGACGAGAGCTTCACAACCGGTGAAAATACTTCATGAAAATCAACACCCTCAACTTGAGTGAAACCCCTTGCCACAACTCTTGCCTTGTAGACGGGACCTCCCGAATCCGGTGTACCCTCCTTTCTCTTGTACATCCATTTGCACCCAACGATCTTCTTCTTCTTAGGTGCAACAACTAACTCCCAAGTATTGTTCTTGTGTAAAGATTCAATCTCTTGCTTCATCGCCATTAACCACTTGCTTGAATCGGGTAGAGACATTGCTTCCTTGTAGGAGCATGGATCATGAAAAGTCTCTACCTCATTTGCCACGGTGAGAGCATATTGCACATAGTCACACTCCTCAACATATCTTTGAGGAGGCTTGATTTGCCTTCTTTGTCTCTCACTAGCAAGTGTCTTGCGTTGGGTTTGTGGTGAACCCTCAACATGCCTCTCTTGAGTGAGAGCATCATCATGTGAAGCACTTTCAAGCTCCACCTTCTCCTCGGTGTCATGAGATGAACCTACATCATTACAAATAGCAAGCTCCTTCTCCGGAGTGATCATACATGATTCATCAAACAAAACATCTCTAGAAGTTATTACCTCCTAGATTTTTCACACCAAACTCTATATCCCTTAACCCCCAAACCATAGCCAACAAATACACATTTTCTAGCTCTAGGTTCAAGTTTATCCTCATTTACATGAATGTAGGCCGGACAACCAAACACTTTCAAATTAGAATAATCACAAGGAGTTCCGAACCATACCTCTTGAGGAGATTTAAAGTTAAGGGCGGAGTGAGGAGATCGGTTCACCAAATAACATGCCGTTGCAACCGCTTCGGCCCAAAAAATCTTCCCCAACTTGGCTTGGGAGAGCATACATCTTGCCCTTTCTAGGAGAGTCCTATCCATCCTCCCCGCAACACCATTTTGTTGAGGCCTCCCAACACAAGTTCTATGACGAACAATGCCTTTATCAAGACAATACTTAGTGAACTTCTTTTCAACAAACTCTAGGCCATTGTCGGTTCTCAAAACCTTGATCTTCTTGTCGGTCTTCTTCTCAATCATAGTCTTCCATTGAAGAAACACATCAAACACACCATCCTTGTGCTTGAGAAAGAACGACCACACCTTCCTAGAGAAATCATCAATTATTGTGAGCAAGTAACTACAACCACCCAAAGAAGTCTTCCTAGAAGGACCCCACAAATCCGAATGGATGTAATCAAGAGGTCCTTTGGTGTTGTGTATTGCGGGCTTGAAGCTAACCCGCTTGTGTTTACCAAACACACAATGCTCACAAAAGCCAAGGTTGCCAAGCTTCACATTATCTAGCAATCCTTGCTTGCAAAGTTCGGACATTCCTTGCTCTCCCATATGACCAAGCCTCAAATGCCAAAGCTTGGTATCATCGTCACTCATAGTGCCGGTGGAAACATTTGCCGAACCACTAACCATGGAACCTTGTAACACATATAAGCTTCCCCTTTTAATACCCTTCATCAACACAAGTGCACCCCTAATAACCTTCAATACTCCACCTTCCGCTATGTACTTACACCCATTATTGTCAAGAGTACCAAGAGAGATCAAGTTCTTCTTCATTTCCGGAACATGACGGACTTTGGACAATGTTCTAACCGTGCCATCAAACATCTTGATATCCACGGACCCTATGCCAATCACGTTGCAAGTTGCATTGTTTCCCATGGTGACCGTGCCTCCATTATACTCCTCATATGAGGTGAACATGTCTTTGTAGGGTGTCACATGAAAAGAACATCCCGAGTCCATTATCCATTCACTCTTGCTCTTGAGCCTATCATGAGTAACAACCAAAGCTCCACTTTTGCCATCGGAATCAACATAGCTTACATCGGCGGAGTTCATGGGTTCCTTGCCTTTCATGGGCTTACTATCCCCCGATTGCTTGTTTCTCAACTTGTAGCATTCGGACTTAATGTGCCCCTTTAGATGACAATAATTACAAGTCTTGTGCCTATTAGAATTGGGCTTCTTTGACTTAGAACGCCCCCTATTCTTACCACCATCACCACCTTGACTATTAGATGCAACATCATTTGATCTTCCCCTAACAAAGAAGCCATCACTAGAGTTTGATGATTTAGATGTCAATTGATTATCAATCAACTCCCTTTGCTTCAAAGCATCCCTAACATCATCAATACTCAAATCATCTCTACCATACAAGATAGTTTCCCTAAAATGCTTGTATGAAGATGGTAATGAACACAACAACCAAATAGCCAAATCTTTATCATCCAAAGTCACATCAATGTTTTGAACATCCATCACAATAGAATAAAACTCATCAATATGAGACTTAAGAGAATTACCTTCCTCAAGTCGAAGGTCGTACAATCTACTCTTGAGTAGAAGTCACTCTTTGCCATGTAAAAAGACTCCAACTTCAACCATAGACCCGCCGCCGAGTCCTCCTTAGCAACTTCCCTCAATACTTCATTCGAGAGGCAAAGTTGTATAGTCGATAAGGCCTTCAAATCCAATTCTTCCCATTTCTCTTCGGTCATAGTAGTAGGCTTCTTCACCTTGCCCTCTAGAGCCTTGTGAACACCATTTTGAATCAAGATTGCCTTCATCTTCACTTGCCATAGTCCAAAGTTGATGGACCTATCAAACTTCTCAATGTCAAGCTTCATTGTTGACATATTCTTCAAAGAAATCAACTAGAAACCTCCCAAACCTTAAGCTCTTGATACCAATTGTTAGCAATAAATGCAATTTCTAGGACCTAGGGTTTGCTAGTTAACTTCAAGTTCAACAATAAATGCAAAGTTGTAAACTTTAAGTGAGAAAAGTAAGCAATAAAGAGTGACAAAGATTTAACGTGGTTCGGTCAACCTTGACCTACATCCACAAGCAAGAACCTTGGAGTTTTCTTTAGCCTCTCTAATGGAGGAATTACAATGGAGAAGAAGAGAGAGAGAGGAAGAGAGAGATATATCTTTTGTGGCTAATTTGAATCTTAGGGTTCTAAATGACTTTAGGATGTCTTATATATGACATCCTAAAGGTTACAAAATGACCCAAAACCCAAAACATTAAATCCGAAAAAATCGGGATTAAAACACGAAAAACGCGAAACAGGGCAAGCTGCCCGCCCGAGCGCCCGCCCGGGCCAGACAGCCCGCCCGGGCCCAACACGTGCCCGCTCGGGGCAGACTTTGCACCTACAAACTGCCTTCGAGGCAGGATGTAGCAGATTTGGCTGGCCCGCCCGAGCCTTCACGCCCGCCCGGGCTGCACAACTTGGATGGGTCTTGCCTTGCTCGTCCGGGCTGCACTTCAAAGCCCTTTCTCCTTCTCTTCTTCGCCAAGAAATCAAGGCACATTTAACACTTTTATTTTTAGAACCATTAATGTTAAGGATAAGGAAGTGTTTAATATGAGACCTGATCAACTCTTATACTTATTTTTCTTAAATTGCAGGAGTGCACCCTTATTTGTTTTCACTATGGATATGATGTAAGTATGTATATTAACCTTTATAAAAAGAATTTAGGACAAAGAGTGTAAATTTAGTGGATTGAAAAGCTAAAAAGATAGGAAAAAAGAAGCAAAGAAACATAGAAGACTTCAGGTGGCTTGTACAAGAATTTTCCTTTGCATATAATTTTTCTAGAAAGAAGCAGAAAGAGTCCATAGTTGACCGTGTTAGTGGGCTTAAAATCACTTTGAGAGTCAAGACATAACATGAACAATCCTTCATGGATGTATGATCCCAAAACAAGAAGAAAAAAAAGAGAGTACTATACCCGGATCCAGAATGTTCACCAATAACAATACTCTTAAATTCAAATTTCCAAAAATTATTAAATTTCAAGCTTTATCTGAATTTAGTTTTAATTCCAGATTGAAGACATTGATTCCTTATATTCTTTTTAAATGACTTGATCATATCTATACTAATATATCAAAAGATGTTCCTAAACAAGGAACTGCGCTATGGCATTATCCCTTAGAGTGTTTAGTTCATGTACTCTACATACAATTAAAAAATTAGAAAATACATGGTATAGATTTGATCCCATAACTTCAAGTTTGTATACTAAAGTCTTAACCACTAAACCAATTAATGTTTGATGTTATAATGTTAAAGTAAACTACTGATAAATGAAAATTATAATTACCCGGGGCATAGCCCTGGCCTAAAAAGTACTCCCTCCGTCCCATAATATAGTGCCTACTTTAGTGGGTCAAACTTTAAAATCTTTGACCTAATATTCTCATTTGTATATATAAAAAAACATAATCATGTGGGATCTTGTTAGATTCGTCTTAATGTGTAGTTCCATAATATCAACTTTTTATATTTTTTGTTAATACGGAATTGAAGATATTAAAGGTCAAAGTTACGTCTTGAAGACCGTGAAAAAGAAACAAAGACTATATTAAGAATGGAGTAGTTGTTACTTTAAATTGTACGTGCTACAAGAGAAAGGTCATTGAGATTTGAGCTGTTGGACAAATTTGTTGCTAATAAGTGACAATAAAGGAAATAGCAACGAGTTAAATCAATTTCGTAGCTCAATATATATGGTTTAGCTAAATAGTCTTCATCCGTTTATTTTTTATCTAAACGCTTTTTTTTTTGGTATGTTTCTTTTTAATCTATACATTGTTGCTTTTCTATTGTTGGTAATAAAAAAAATACAAAAGTATGAGAGAGAAACTGAAAAGTGAGTTGAAATATTTAATCTACACACTGTTGCTTTTTTATTTTTAATCTACACACTTTTCTATTTTTGGTAACATGTCCCATCTACTTTCTCCTCCTTTTCCACCCATGACATCCACTTTTTAATATTTCAACTCACTTTTCAATTTCTCTCTTCACCTTTTCAGTTTCTCTCTCATACTTTTGTATTTTTTCCTTGGTTCTCCCCCAAAATAAGGTGAGTAAATTAAAAAGAAATGAAGGGAGTAGTAGTGACGAGTATTTCAAAGGCTCTAGCTAATTTTTTTTTTTAAGGTAAGATGAAGGGGACTCACTTGAGGGGGGATAAGGGGAAATCCTCAAATGAGTCCCACGAGGTTTGATCCCTAGACCTTAGGGATATGAGGTGGGAAGCGATGCCACTACTCCACTACCTCAACCTCAAGGCTCTAGCTAAATTAGTGACTGCTTTCATAGCTAAAATAGTTCTGTAGCTGCATACTACTGGCAAACAAGTATTTCAAACTACTCCCTAATTACAGTAGACACAATTTTATGCAAGGAAAGACAAGGTACAAAAATGAGAGGATAAAGAGTGTGAGCCAAGATTCCAAAATAGTAAATATTTGCTATGTGTTTCATAATAGATGTATTATTATATTGATTGGGCATACATTATTTGCTAATGTAGAGTTCTGACCATTAATATCTTTACCTATATATTATTGAAAATTATAAAAAATAATATTTTAAAAATAAACGTTAAGATTAACCAAACAACAATTGAAATAAAAAATAATATTTTAAAAATAAACGTTACCTAGAAAACGCAGCCCTTCAAACTGTATGAAGGGCTGCGGTTAGCCCAGAAACCACAACCCTTCATACACGAAGGGTTAGGGCCTGTTCTCCCCATTTCGGCCTCGGTTCGATTCAATTGATTCGGCCTTCGGTTCCTAAATGATAATCATTACTATTAATTAGTTATAATTTAATTCGGTTCGGTTCGTTTAATTCGGTTCAGTTCGGTCCAATTCAGTTCGGGCTCGGTTCGGCCTTCGATTCACTCCGCTTCGGCCAGTAGTTTTATGCCGAAGAGAACATACCCTAAATACTACCTCCGTCCCATAATATAGTGCTTGTTTCTCTCTCTTGAGGTCAAACTTTAAAATCTTTGACCATATATTCTCATTTGTATATATAAAAAAACATATTCACGTGGGATCTTGCTAGATTCGCCTCAATGTGTAGTTTCATAATATCAACTTTTTATATTTTTTATTATTAAGGAATTGAAGATATTGAAGGTCAAATGTTTATCTTGGAGACCGTGTAAAAAAGAAACAAGCACTATATTATGGGACGGAGGTAGTAATTTAATATGGTCAAAGTTGATACCTAAATAGTGTAAAAAGTCAATATGATGAATCTATCTATTAGAAATGGAGAAAGTACTATGAAGTACTAATGTTGCAATTAATAAAGAATAGGAAAAGTATGTTTTTGACTAATACTCCCTTTGTTCTCTTTTGTTCTTCCTATTTTGACTTCAACGTTTGCCAATGCATGCCTTTGACCTTAAATATCTTTCATTGTGTATTAGTAAAAATAATAATGATTAAATATTAATAAAGTAGTCATTGAGACGAATCAAACAAGACCCCGCATGACTATTTTTTTATCATATGTTGAAAATAATTTAGAAGATTCTCTTTAATTGCGAATAGTGTCAAGATTCTAAATAAGAAGAACAAAATAGAACAGATGGAGTAATAACAACAACAATAATAATAATAATTCTCCTCAGGTTTTAAAGAGAATCTGCGTACCTTCCCACCCACTTCACTAAAGATTTAAGTAGCAGGAGAAGATTCCTCACTTCAAAGGCCCCTCCTTTATCATTCTTTTGGGCTTTTTTTTTCCCATTCTCTCTTTTCATTTAAGCTTTGTGTGTCCTTAATTTACAGTCTCAGAATTCTGGAACTGAGATATTCCTTCCTTACATCAAATAAAATATTTTATTCTCTTTCTTTTTTTTAATGAATGTCTCAAGTAGATTATATATTCTCAATGTTACTTTTGAAACCAAAAAAGAAAGTTGAATGGTTGATAGATACTCAGGCAGTAAGCACCATTCCCATCTACACCCATATAATTATACATATGAAATTATTAAACAGATGAAATAGTATATGCTCTTTGGCGGCGTTTTTTGGTTTTCAATTATTCAGTATCCTAAAATATGAGAGTTTAACCATCAATCCACTACAATTTTAATGTTTATATTTGAAATGGAGGGAGTATAATTTTACCATAAATTCTAACATTTAATAGAAGTTTAATAAAATATCCTTAGCATGTATATATAACTCCTAGAAATACGCGAAGCAAAACCCTTATTTTATATAACATTTGGTATTTTCATGCTTTTCATAACATAACTTGACTATGAGTTATATATTTGTTAAAATTATAAAAAGTTCATAAATTTTTTTATAAAAAACAACGAAACTATGATATTATGTTTTTATAAGTTATATTATTAAAAATATGATGGCTAAAGTTTATTAAAATTTGATCATAATAGCCCTCTATTACTATCTATACAAATATATTAAAAGGCGTTCTTATTACATGCGTTTATAATCTCATTTTAAAATATTAATAATATGTGGTAACTAGGATTCGAACATATGACCTTTGAAATAAAATGTGAATTTTTAACCACTAAACCACTACAATTTCAATGCTTAATGTTTCTAAGTAAAACATCATAAAGTCTTATAATTATATGTAATCATAAAGACATAGACAAGCTTTTTGATCTCTAACACTTTTATTAAGTATTAATAACATTCTCTTACCCTAATTCTATTGAAATTGTTATTTTTACCCTAATTCCTTAGAAGTTTTTTTGAAAACAAATTATCATGCTATAACGTTCATTTTTCGATTTTGCACTAGATAGAATATTCAGAAAAGCTAATAAAATCAAGTATGAGATTTATGAATAATAATATATTTGATAATTGTAAGATTTGTAACTGACTCGCGGCATCTCGGGCCAAAATACTAGTTTAAAAAAAAGGTATAATTCATCACGATAAGGGATAATACTTTGTTCTGGTAGTACTTAGCCGTATAGATGTCTGACAGCTGCCCTTCTTTCTATATTTTTTTTTTTTCATTTTTAGTGTGTTGTGATGTTTTAAGTAAGTTCCTTTTGGCTTGGAATTTAACATATGATCTGTAAATTATGACCATCGAATCCATCTCATCTTTAACTTTGCTTTAACGTGGGGCCTAAACCCCTCAAGTAATACAATCTTTACACATGAATGAATATAACTAAAAAAAAGTGTGGGAAAAGTCTTGTTCTGGATAGTTTTTGATTCTCATCAATTTCTTTTGATAAAAGCTTCAAAAATTATTTCGATACCTCTTTGATCCATGTGTAAGTAATCTGAATATTAAAGGGGCAAAGTAAAAGATATAGAATGGGTGAAATACTTGTAACAATACAATTATACAACAAAAGTTATAATATGCATTTGGTTTCAAACTTATCTAGGTAAATGTCATTTACCTAATCAATTGATAAAATCATAGGAAACTATGCCATAATCGAATCACGACTATATTATAATTGCCCTACCAGGCTCTTAGTATACCATAAAAAGAATAATTAAATTTATCTAGGAGAAACTCGAAAAAAAAATAATATCTTATGTTCTTATGACTTAGGCCCCTATCTGAAATTTCTGAAAACTAAAATATGTGAAGAGAACAACATAAAACTGGTAAATACAATAATACCTTACACCAGGATGATCATTTTGTATGCTTTTGTAATTTGTATAAGTATTGTAGCCGAACAACACGTGAGCCACTCATCGCATCATGACTTTGATACATATAGTATATAAACATATGGATTAATATTCTGCACCTCTTAACCCTAGGAAAAGAAATGCTCAATTCAATAACAAAAGAAATTAAATTTCTCTTGAGAAAGTTCTTATCTTCTTTCATTTTTCTAATATAAAAAAACCAAGACATAGCAAAAGCTGAGCAGGAAGAAAAATACATTTTTCAAAAATCAGTATATTCAGTTGATACATAAACAAATACTGTAAACCATGTCAAATACTAATATACCTAATAAAGTGAGTAAAAATGATGGTAAACAAAAAGGAAAAGATAAAATGTAAATTGAGAGAAAAAGGGAACAGAGATAAGGAAGGAGAATCATCTTTTGAATTAGTGATTTTTGAAATTCGTACAGCTAAAGAGGGGATAAACAGGAACCTCCAAAGGTTCTAAAAATCTCAACAAAGGCTCCAAGCACATGACCCCCTACACTGTCAATACACCCCTTCTTGATTCTCTTCTCTCCTCTCACACTCAAAAAGAGGCACCAAGTATATTTATCTTTATGACTTTTGCATTCTAACTTAGTTGTCAAATTACCTGCTATTTAAATTACATTATAAACGTGATAATTACTAGATATTAACGCGTCAAATCACCAATTTATATTACATATATCACACCCATAAATCAATTACTCTCTCTGTCTATAAATTATTTGCTTCATTTTTTTGGAGTTGAAGTTCACATGAAAAAAAAAATCATATGAAATGTTGTTACATTCGTTCTAAAATATATATTTTCAAAATATCATTTTTACAATTTAACTTAACTAAAGATATTAATAACTCTTGGAAGTCGGGAATTCAAAAAGACAAATAGTTCAGGATATACAAGTTATTCTATTTGTTATTGTTTTTATCACAAATTTGAGCTTTTTACCTTTGCTCTTTGCAAGAATTTACCATCACCCCCTCCTTCCCTCTTTTTTTTTATCTTTTCAACTTTTCCTTTTCCCCTCTCTCTCTCTTTCCCCAAAATTCCACTTTATTCTCCCTCGAACACAACTCTAAAAAGCAGTTGATCCTCCTTGTGTTCACAAACAACATCCTATCCCTTTTTCCCTCTCTCCTCTCTCTATATCTTTCTTAACCTCAAAAGGAGAAGGCCACCCCCTTCACTCTAATTTCTATAAGAGTAACAACATTTCACACAATAAAAGTTATTGAACACAATCAAACTTATATATATTACATATATCTTATATCATCAACGTTGATAACAAGAAGTACTCATCTTATATTACAACTTTAATTAGGGTTTTTGTTATCATAAGTGAAATGATGGCTTCTCCATCAGAACTAAGCCTTGAGTGTAAACCTCAAAGCTACTCTATGCTCCTTAAATCTTTCGGAGGCGATCACCATAACTCAACTGACATACAAACAACCCACAAGCTTGAAGAATACCTCAATCGCCTCGAAGAAGAACGCCTCAAGATTGATGCTTTCAAGCGTGAGCTACCCCTTTGCATGCAGCTTCTTACTAATGGTATATATAATGAAGCATGTTATTCTCTTCTCCTGATCTCTTCTTTTTGTCTCCTTTTCCTCATTTTTTTTGCATGTTTTTCAACATTGCATTTTGAGCATTAAAAGGTTAACAACCATTAAATCAAAATGTTAAATCTAACAATAATATATAAAAAGGTTATTATTCTTTTGTTGTGAAATTTTGGTTACTTTTCTTCTTTTACCTCTTAATAACAAAAATTGAGGAAAATTAAAAAGTTCTTATTTTTATTTTTTGCACACAACTTTTGTTTTAATATTTAAGATTTCACTCAATATCTACAAACAATAAAAACACGAACATGTTTATATACTGAATCCATGATACAACAACAATAATGCCAAAGTCTTACTCGCAAAAGATAAATTGATTCAGATTAAAAAAAAATTTGAAGTTTTGTTTCTATCTAGGGTTGAGAGTTTTCTTCTAAATTAACTATAAATAGATAAGATTAATAACTTTTATCCTTTCCTTTTGTGGGTAATTTTTTCTCATCAGCCATGGAGTCCTCAAGACAACAGTTACAATCTTGCAAAGGAAATCAAGGGGGAAGACCAATTCTTGAAGAATTTATGCCCCTAAAACATTCAAACCTAGAAGGCTCTGATCAAAAGCCAACAAACATTTCTGATAAAGCTAATTGGATGGTTTCTGCACAACTATGGAGTCCGGCAAGTGGAGACGTGAATAAGCAACAATCTTCAACATTGCCTAAATCCGAAGGTGAAAATGCATTCAATATCAGCAGCCCTAAACTTGCATTAGACAACAATCAAAGAAATGGAGGAGCTTTTCTTCCATTTGCAAAAGAACGAAATTCGGTTCTTGATAATTCAAGCTTAAGGTCACTTCCGGATTTGGCTTTAGCATCTAGTGAGAGAGATGTAGAAGATAATAATAGATTAGAGAGTGAAAATGGATTAAGTGGATCAAGGAGTGATAATTCTAGTAAAGGAGGAAATGCCATGGTTGGAATGGCGGCTATAGATAGTCAACCCCCCACCGCGACAACCACCACCACCAATACCACCACCGCACAGGCTAATAGGAAGGCGAGGCGGTGTTGGTCACCGGACTTGCACCGAAGATTTGTCAATGCTCTTCAAATGCTTGGCGGTTCTCAAGGTATATATAATTCTAATTAAGGATAATAATTTCAACATCATCATGTACTACACATACCTATAACATAATGATGGGATGTTTACAAGTCCTTGTTGTACAATCATCATGTCTTAATTAGAAAATTTAATCATGTCATTATCATTAGCTTTAAGAAACAAGCTAAGGGAAGTTAATTGGCTAATTATTGGTTATTGCTTATCTATTGAAACAGTGGCTACCCCTAAACAAATTAGAGAGTTAATGAAGGTTGATGGCCTAACCAATGATGAAGTTAAAAGTCATCTCCAGGTAAAACTCTCTCTAGATCTCTTTTTCTCTCTCTAAATCTCTCATTTCTGTGCATGCAATCATGAAATAAACATCGTCAAAGCTGTTATACTGTACAATATTGCAGATAATATACTAATTGTCTCTATTCTTTTTATTCATGAATTGAGGCTACTTTAAATTGTTTTTTAAAAAAAACTTTGTCTACCCAGTGGGTAATCCACCCATTAGAGGTAGATATTAATATTTAGTGGCGAACAACTCAACAGAGTTAATTTTTTTTTTTTTAATTCTCTATCTCTAATGGGTAATTTATCCAGTAGGTAGATGTATGAATCTCAATTTTTTTAACTGATCTAATTTACCAACATGCAGAAATATAGACTTCACACAAGAAGGCCAAGCCCAAGTCCCCAAACAGCAGGAGGGCCACCACCACAGCTGGTTGTACTAGGAGGAATATGGGTCCCACCAGAATACGCCACGGCAGCGGCCGCGGCGCATGGAGGTGGACCCACAATCTATAGTACTCATCACCCAACAAGCCAAGTGTCATCACACTATTGTTCACCAACAGTGCCACCAGATTTTTACCCACAACTATCAGCACCACCACAAGCTCACCCTCAAGCACTGCACCACCCAGCCCTACATCACCACCACCACCACCACCAGCTCCATGTTTACAAAACCGCCTCGCAAACACAGACTCGTAGCTCACCGGAATCAGATGCTCAGGGAGCCGGTGTTGGCCGTTCAGAGAGCATCGAAGACGGCAAGTCCGAGAGCAGTAGCTGGAAAGGTGAAAGTGGGGAAGATGAAGAGAGAAAGAAGCTTGCAGCATTTAGAGATGATGGTGATCAGGAGAGTAATGGCAGTGAGATTACTCTTAAGTTCTAGTGTTCTAGGGTTAGGGTTAGGGTTTGGGTTTCTAACTTTTGTCCTCATTCTTGTGTGAATTATCTGTAGATTGGGAGAGTAATTAAATTAAAGAGGCAGGCCATAAAACAGAAAGTGATGATGAGTGTTTGTTTTGCTAACTATTATTCCTTTGAGTGATGTCTTATTCACTATCCAATGATAAAATTCATCTTTAACTTTTGGTTAAATTCATATTTTTGCCCTTGGAATAATTATGTCTATTGTCAACAAGAAGAAGGTTACTGCTCCAAACTGTAAATCCTCAACCCCAGACAATAGTAATAGTAGTATGAATAATATGATAAAGGAGCTAGTGGATGTCAATTAAATAAAACTTCTAATTTTCTTTGTCGATTTCCAAAATAAATGATTAATATTTAAATCATTATACATTTTAAAAACTATAAGTAAATCTGAACAGTCCTTATGTTGGTAGAGTCCTACGAGTTGATGGTTAAGAACTAAAAGACGAGTCCAGTCTACATTATAACCGTAACACTAGTCTACTCTCTTTTCATTTATTCTTTGATAAAAACAAAAATTAAATTACACATCTGATGTTGGCAATGAAGTAAAAAGTAATCTGAGGAGTTTCATGCTTTTAAGTTTTTAAGGCTAGAAAGGTAAAACTCATATATATGGTGAGAGAGCTGGGTCTTGTAACATGTAGCTAAAGACAGTGAAGACTGAAGAGTACTTAATTTTGGTTATAACAAGGACAGAGGCTTGCATCGTTCTGAAAATGTTACTACAAAATTTCACCTTTCTAATTTACTTCACATGCTTAGTTTCACTATTTACGATGCATGTAAACTGAAAGATAGAAAATCTTATGCTTTGCACCACTTATCCATGATAGGGCATTAATTAACCAAAAAAAGTATGATTCTCCACATAAATCTCTCACGATTTTAGTATTATGTAGCCTAGGTACCTCGTCATCTGTGATCATGGCAATCATAAAAGTAATATATAAGCGATACCCTAGTTTAACTAGGAGAAAAGAATATCCATTAAAATGATCTAGTTCCTACACCTGATTTATCACTTTTGGGGACTATCTATGCTTGACGAGATAATCAAGAACAACATAGCTAGTTTTTTTCCCATTTGTTCCACTTTTGAAAGGAGTATAATTGCTACAATGTATTATAATAAGTGTTATTTTGTGTGTAAATGAGCGACTAAGTGCAGTGATGTAGACGGAATCGATCCCAAGTCTCAAGTCTCGGGTACATCCCCACAAGACTTTACCAACTAAACTGATATGAATCAATGTTTTGTATATGAATTTGAGGGGAAGAAAATAAAAGTATGTGTAATTACATACAGTGATGCTTAGAATTGAATTAAGGAGATGAGATAGCACCCAAACTTCCAAAATCACACTTCATTAGTGATGAAACAAAAACCGAAAGAACTTTTTCTCCTTTCCTTGTTCTTTTATACAAAAGGAAAGCTCCTCTATTTGGAAATCATATAAGTTATGGCCAAAACAATGATGATTTTGATCTAGTCTTGGCTCATTCTCCAAGATCTTAAGTCTCCCTTTCACACACATTCTGGACCCATCAAACGCATATTCTGGCAACTAAGGGACCTCTAGCCTTGACCAAAGAACTTACTTCTATATGATTGTGAGAACTTAAATGATTGTATAATTATTGTGAACCCATAGTGGCATACTTGTTCTAACTTCTAAAGCAGTTTCCGGAAGTTTAGCCCCCACAATGCGCAACAAAAGATACATCTTATAATCCACCTACAAACAAGTCCTGAGAGGCCCATAACCGGAGAAGTAAAAAATTCAAAGTAGACAGTCATCCATATTACATGACACATATGTGACTACAAGAGTGTGAAAGTCTGATAGAGTCAACTTCACAAAACAAACAAGGTTTCATCTTAAAACCATATAGCAATAAGAAGAGTAGTTGATTAGCCTTAAAAGTAGACAAAACACTCCACATTCTTTGATGTAGGATACATGGCACTACATTCCCCCTTATGTTCATACTTTGTTTATTATCGGACAATACTTACACTCACATGTGGTTTGTTCATGGATCTCTACAAACTATAACTTAATCTTAACCAAAAGACTTCCAATCCCTCTATGAGAGCAACAACACAGGCGGCTTGAGTCGTGCCTTGTATTGGTGAACTCATCAAGTGTATGTCACGTTGTGGCGTGCTTACTGCATAAATTTCAGTGATTTTTCATCATGTCATTCTAGTGATCCGAAAAAAAATTGGTTAGTAGAGTGCCTATTAAGTTATACAAGCATGAGAGTTAAGATCGTGTAGAGTTGTGCAATGCTTTAGATCAACTAGATATAGTGAGAGCCTTATGCCCTTACCGTTACTCTTACCCTTAACATCTACCCTCCCAAAAAAAGAACACAACTCATACAAGAACAAAGATTAAAAGAATTAAACATTAATTAAAAGGTTCAAATAAGAAAAGAAGATAATTATCCAAGATATATGCTAAAGAGGATATAAAGGCAAAAAGGAAAAGTAAAAGACAAAAGGGAAAGGGCGGAAGGAAGGAAAATTTTGTGCCGAAGATAAAACGGTGTAACATAATACATTGTTGATGTTTACTTATGTTGATCACATTAACACGACTTTCTATGAATAACTATATAATTGCACAATATTCCGGTAAAGTTTCTAACAACTTTGGACCATTTTATGAAAGGAAAATAATTTCTTATATATTAATACACACACATTCACATCAAAAGAAAATTACGATTTACAGCAGTCATTTTCTTTAAGCATAAAATAATTGCATAGGATATTATTCGGTAGCTAGGGAGTAGAGTATGTCCGGATAAAGCAACGAGCATTTCTCCCTCTTCTTCTACTCCTTCAATGAACTAACCATAGTAGCCTCTTCTTCTTCCTCTCCCTCTCTTTCTCTATTTTCTTCCCATTTCAATCATCAAACTGACTATGAGACTTTTTTTTTTTTTTTTTTGAGAGGAAAAGCGTGAGTAATATTATAGCAAATCAATCTCCGCCAAAGCTGAAACACTTTAGGGATAATCTAGGACTGGTGTGCAATAATCTAAGACTCCATGTCCAACATCTGAGATGTTCCATTTCACCAAGTCAAGGGTGTGATGCATCATACACAATACTTCCTTTTCAATATAGTTAATCAAGAAAGATAAGGTTTTTGGACCTTGCACAGACTGAACCTTCCAAAATACTTCACCATGTTTATGTGACAAAAATTTAGCTAGCTAATATTCAACCAAATAGTCATACTCTTTATTTATAGCATAAGCAAGAAAGCACAATACCACAATGTCACGCTCCCTTATATCATACCAACTCGAAATATATTGTATCTCACATTTTACTATTGATATTCATGACGAGTAAAGCAAAATCTCACACCAAAAGAGATAAAAGACCTCAAAGTTAAACACAAATGGGAAGGAAGTATGTGCATATTACGCTCTAGCAAGATAACTCTTATCACAAACAGAATCAGGACGCACGAAAGAGAGTATACAAAGCACTTTACATTTATAGAAATTCTTGTGTATAATGCGTCACAATATAAAATACTACTAATAGTATTGTGACACAAGATACAGACAATTATAAATACAATTCTTTAAGCATTATTAAAATAATAACAGGGTTACTAATAACTATTAATCACTAATACTTCCTCCGTTTCATAATACTCGCTACACTTTCCATTGTGGGAAGTTTCACATTACTTGCTACACTTCCTTTTTAGGTAATAAACTCTCTCTATCTCTCTCCTCTCACATGGGTCCCTTTTCTTTTTACTCTCTACCTCTCTCTTCTCCAAAAATTGCCTAGGAGTCCGTGAATTGACAAGTGTAGCGAGTAATATGAAACAGAGGAAGTATAAAATTTAAGAGGTTACTGATGTTTATGTCTAATAAAATTATCATACAAGAGACAAGATAGATAATATACTAAGTTACCTTGCTAAAAGTATGTACAAATTCACATTTTTCTTAAGCGGCGTGCATACTAAGTTTCAGATTCAAGTATTGATATGAAAATTTTCCATGTTTTTAGTGGAAACAAAATGCCAAATATAAAACCATGTCAACTACATTCGATGATACAAATAATTTAGGTTTAAGAAAAAAGTCAGAATAACAAAGGAATTAGCTATAGAAGTATAGACACTTCTTTTTATCTTTGGGGAGGCACCACAGTTACCAAGCAACATACACTGTCACATTTACTCTAATATTCTTCAAATATACAGACCATGCTTTAAGTTTAAGAGGAACTCAAAGTTATGCTACAAATATGCGGACTATTCTAGCATGTAAATTCTTCCCAAATCCTAAAAATAACAGTCCCTAGCAAGTACGAATCCTACTATAAGTTTCAAATCAACCTGAAAACTGTTGTAATCCACACCTTAAACAATCAAAAAAGGACCTTAAAAATAGTGGCTTTAAAGAAGCCGACAGTGCAGTCTCATCTTGAAATCAAAAACAGAACCTTCTCCAACAACAATGTTCTGCATATTTTTATTTTTCACCTGACCTGCACTATTTGTTATTCTCAGGCACTTCTTTTTGACAACTTCCAACTCTCTTCAGTCTTCAAACCATGAAACTACCAGTCCCCAAGGAAACTTCACACCCACCATCAAATGGTAGCTCTGAACTTAATAAAGTTACAAAAGGAGAAAAGCCGCCGCCCTCAAGTTCAATTCACAAAGTTCAGATAAGCATATTTCAGGTGAAAAAAGAATAAATTCAATTCATCATATTTCTCCCGTGGATCATATTTCTAAATTCTAACCATGTGTCAAAAATAAGCAAAGCAATACCAACTAGTATACAGTATTTTGATCCACAAGTGATATGCTTCTCATCTAACTTACAACCCATGCAAAGATTTCATGTTATATAGCATCTTTCCATGTGTCAAAGAATTTACATAATTGTTATACATGTTTTCTCAACAGAATATATTTAAAAGCTAGGGAAACCAAATATGATGAAATAACACGACATTAACTGCTATGGCCTATAGGTTACTGCACAGAAGAATAAGACTTAGAGGATCAATTTCTCACCGGTCACATGAGCCACAACCTTCAACAACGACATCCGAACAATCAAAACTTTATTTATTTTTTTAACAATGGTGATCACTAATACATTCTTGATACAGCACTGCGTACATCCTCATTGACTTGCTCAGTCGCTTGGCGAATGATAAAGATCTATTTACGGCATATTCCTGTGGGATCTGCATTCTTTAGAATCCAAGGGTGCTCCAGTATCTTCTGCAGACAGAGCCTCTTGGAAGAGTCTTTCACCAGAAGCTACAAGATGTCCACATAACACACTTAGAAAAACAAACGAAAACACAATACAAAAGCCCATTGGTATTCAAGAAAAAATTTATGAAGCAAAAACTTACTCGGCTAATTAGGTCCTTTGCTTCCGAGGAAACTTGAGGTGCCTCTGGAAAGTTTAAATCAACCTTCATGATTCTACATATGGTAAATGCTTTGTTAAATACCAGGCTCTTAACATATGATCTATATATAATTATATATACTTATTCTTACCTTCTAAAAGTATCACGTTGGTTCTCAGCCTCAAATGGAGGTACTCCATACAAGAACTCATAACAAAGGACGCCAAGAGTCCAGTTGTCCACTGCATAATCATGGGCTTTATTTTCCACCATTTCAGGTGCCAGATAATCAAGAGTTCCACACATTGTGTGTCTCTTGTTTCTCGACTGCACAGACCACCCAAAATCTGCAATCTTCAAACGACCCTGAGGAGAAAAAGAATCAAACACTCTATTTATGTTCTGCCATGGGGCTCATCACTTAGCTAATAACCAAGCATTTAAATCTTGGTTCCAATAGTTCATACGTACAAATCATTGACTCAGATCTTTCAGCACATTGTTAATGCAATTACTGATTAATGAAGAAAAGTTATTATTGTGGCAGTCTCGAGGCTGAAAAATTGTTGTTATTCACACTAATAATGTTTTGGTATTAATAGTTCTATGAATTCAGTGATTAGTAATCCTAAAGTATTTATAACCATATATACTTCGACATTATGGCTTAAGTCTATACGATGCACAAATTAATATACTCCAATACCAAAAAGGCAATTGAAAGCACATCAAGTTACTCAAAATAATACCTCATGATCAAGTAACAAATTCTCCGGCTTGATGTCCCTGTGAATCACATTCTTGTCATGACAATACGCCAATGCTTCTGTCAAACTTGCAATATACTGTCTCCCATAAACACTCAAAATAAATCACTAAAAAAGAATATAAAGAAGCAACCTAATAACAGCAACTCTGAAATTCAATATCCAATTAAGACAGAAAATACAAAAATCCCCAAGTATCAACATAAACATAGTAGAAAATTAAAGTCACAACAATTTAAGCTTATAGCAAAACTTCCCCAACACAAAACCAGCATTGCACTTTCCTCCTTGACTAACAAACAAAAGAATCCCACCAGACTTAACAGAAAAGAATAAAAGATACAAAATTTTCGGATAATTGAAGCTTAATGAGACCCTTATCAATCCCTTAACGACAAAAGCCATACACAATCCCTTTTTTGCTGTCAAACTCTATAATGTGTCTCTTGTATTTCACATTTCTCCAAAGTACAACAGCCATGGTCAATATTAGAGCATTTCGAGAACAACTAAATCACCATTCGCAATCCCTTTTATCCTACCAAATATTACTCTCCATTTCTCATTTCATCAAAGCACACCAGTCATTCTCAATATTAACACACTCCAAAAACGCCAAATGAGCAACAACTAAAGCACCATTTCCACAATAAAATCCAAAAATTCAACACACATATAACAGAACAAAACATCAAAATTCTCAGAGAATTCAAGGACATGAAAATTAAGTTGAATTTATACCGTCGCAGCCTGCTTCTCAGGAAGATGACCTGATCTCCGGAGCTCTTTATAGAGCTCACCCTTAAAAGCATACTCAAGGATCAAGAAAATCCTCTCATCATCATGGAACCATCCATAAAGTCTCAAAACATTCGGATGGCGTAAACTCATTTGAATCTCCATCTCTCTCCTCAACTGATGGTGCAGCCTATACTTCTCAATTTGCTCCTTGAATATCACCTTCAATGCCACTATATATTTACTCTGCACATTCGATTTTTGAAATTGAGAACACACTACAATAGAATAATTGAACTAAGAGAAAATTACTAGAGCAGAAATTGGGAAAATTAAGGGGGGGAAACCTTGGTATCGCGAGCGAGGTAAACCCTACCGAATTTGCCCTTTCCTAAGGGTTTTCCGATCTCGAAATCGGCAATTGACCAATTTCGTTTGATGTTAGGGTTTTGCGGTTTCGACTGCTTGTTAATTTGTTGATTTTGCTGGGGTTTATTGGGACGTTGAGGGGGTTTTTGTGGAGGTTTACGGAGTTGGGGCGCCATTGATTTTGCTACGGTGAAGAGAGAGAAAGGAGGGAAGATTCTGTGATTTGAATTTGTGAGGGTATTATTGGGAGAATATTTATAGTACACATGAGCAAAATGAATAAAATGAGCAAAATGAGCAAATGAGCAAACATTTCTACTCATTTAAGAAAATGAGCAAACACTTTTATTATAAAAATGAGCAAAATGTCCAAATGAGCAAACTTGGTGTCAAATAAGCACCTGAAGTTCTAATTTATTACAAAAACACCCCTGGGTATACCATGCTCATAATACACCCGGGTGTACCATGAGTGAACTCTATTATTGGAAGACTCAGTGAATTATTTAGGGAATTAGTTTGGTTGTAGCTTTGTAGGCATAGGGTAGGGCTGACAATGGGTCGGGTTGGGTCAAGATCAGGTTGGGTTGGCGGGTTAACGGGTTAAAAACCCTTTGATCCAACCCGACCTGTTAGCTTAAACGGGTTGGGAATTACAACCCAACCCAACCTTATGATAAACGGGTCAACCTTCAGGTCGACCCATTTAATTTTTTTCGTGTTTTTTCTAGAAAAAAAAAATAAAACAACAAAGAGTATGTTACAATGCAACAGTAGGCAGCAACTTAGCATTAAGCCATTACATAACCATATGCTAGATATTGTTCAAAATCAACCCAATCGTTGTTCAAAATCAACACCATTACAACTCCATAATCAATTGTTTAACATTAACTATAATGAGTTAGAATTTTAACTTTCTATATGGGCTAGCCAAATTTTTTTTAACTGTGAAATTAATTAGGGTTTTTAGGTTGTTTCCGTAAACGGGTTAAAATCAGCTCGAGATTTTCAACCTGACCCAACCCATTAAATTAAACGGGTTGGGTTAGGTCGACCCATTTAATTAAACGGGTTGAAAATTTCAACCCAACCCATTATTAATGGGTTCGATTCGGGTCAGGTCGGGTTTGGTTCGGGTTGGCAGGTTGGGTAATATTTTGCCTGCTCTAGCCTAGGGCTTGTTCGTCAACAGTAGATGTTATAGTATCGCTCAAAGTGTTGTAGAGATTTTGAGAATTTGTTTCATTCTCTTGCGAATTTTGCCAGTATTATGGTGGACCTACAAACTGACATCGTCTAAATTATTTTACGTTGAACAAGACGCCTCGTTTTGAATTGTATGTTGTTTTTGTCAGAAATAGGATCTTAGAAACCTAATTTAGCCAAAACAAAACATTGACTCACTAGCCACAACTGGCCTAACTCAAAAATTAACATGATTAAATATTTGAAATTGATTGATCCAAAAAAAGTTGATTTGTAAGGTAATTTACTTATCAATTGAAGAAAACACCAACAATATTTTGCATAAACATCCATCAATGAAAATATTTTGCATACATAAACATCCATTAATGAAAGTTTGGTTTGATTATCTATGAAAACTATTAGAATTTGCTTAAATTAACCCCCCAAAAAAATGAATTACTTTGGCAACTTTGAGTATGATGAATATCCCAAATTCACAAAAAGATAGGTCCATTTTAAGTGTTAGATTATCCAACATCGTCGTCACACTTGCACTTGAATTTTTGCCTTGTGCAATTGTGTAATACCAATCACTAGAAAAGAGACCTCGTCAATATTTTTCCCTCGAAAGATAGGGCTAGGTCTTCCTCGAAAGATAGGCGGTGCTGAATCCTAGGGGTTCATCGCATTTTGCTAATCATGGAGAATGAGTTAATTACACAATGTCAACGCCTCAAAATCAATGATGCGGAATCCGATGTTGTTGATGTCGAAGAATTATGTGACGAAGAAAATACTGAACAGGTCTGATTAGTGCTTGTTGGTCAATTGGTTACGAAACGAAATTTTAATGTCGATGCGTTTAAGCGTACTATGACGCAGGCTTGGGCGGTGACGAAGAAATAGTGATTCGAATGGTTGGTCCGAATCGCTTTATCTTCCAATTCATTCATTGGAAAGACAAAGAAAAGGTATTGGAGGGCAGGCCATATTCTTTCGATAATCACTTACTGGTGTTGAGTGAGGTTGTTGGAGATGAACAACCATTGGAGGTAACTCTAAACACTTCCCCTTTCTGGATTCCTATTAAAGATTTGCCTTTTAATTGCCGATCGAATCAAATTTGCAAGGCCAGTGCGTCTAAACTTGGTTATGTGATGGATGTTGAGGATGATGGGGTTCGTTTGGACAATTACCATCAAGTTAGGGTTATGTTAGACATCACCAAACCGCTTTGTCGATATCAAAATGTTAAGGGAAGGAATGGTAGATTATTTAAAATCTCCTTTGCTTATGAGAGGCTTCCTTTTTTCTGCTTCATGTGTGGGGTTATAGGCCACAGTGAAAAGGATTGTTGTAATGATGACGACGAGGAGCAAGAAAAGGTGTTGGGGTGGGGGAAAAACCTTCGAGCTACCCCCGTCGAGGGTTTCAAAAATTTATCGAGGAGATTGAGGACGTTCGAGCGTGTCGCAAGGTGTTATTTGTGGCAAAACCGGTAAGCTCGAGATCTTATAGTACTGTGGAGGCTCCTAAGGATGGGGTGAATGATATAGGAGAGATGAAGGACAAGGAGGGAGAGGTGGCTGCTACGGATGTGAAGCCCCTCATGCTTACTGGTAGTCGGGTGAATGAGGTGCATGGAGTGGAGGATGAAAGAAATGTGGAGTGGGTCATGCAGAATAGTGGAGTTGTGGAGGGCCATGGGATTAAGGGGAAGGATGATGCTGAGGTTGGTGCAAGGGTGGTGGAGAAGAATGCTCACAAAGCTAACTCATTTGTGGGTACTGGACAGATGGACTCTAAGGTGTATGCTTTGGGTCTTGAAAAGGAAGTAGGGGGTGGTATGAAGCAGCTTGGTAAGGAGTCTAGGCAGCTAGAGGATGCTCTATATGGTCTGGAGGAGGGTGAGACTACGGGGTTGCAGATGAGGGGTACTTTTGATGGAGGAGGTGGCATGAGTGTCTACTCAAAAAATGCAGCACTATGGGTACGAAGGGAGGAGGGAGAAAATGGCGGAAAATGGCGAGGGACCAGGGTAGTTGTATGGAGGGAATTGAGATGGATGGTGAGTCTGTAGGGTTGATGGGGAAGCGGGCAAGGGAGGAGGATGGAAAGGAGAGTGAGATGGGTGGGTTTACGAAGAAGTTGTGTGCTACTGATGAGATTCTTGGATGGCGTGAGGCGAGTTCTACGAAGCAGCAAACTCGCCCGGCCCAATGAATATTTTAAGTTATAACTGTAGGGGGCTGGGTCTCCGGGACTTGATTCGGAGAGAGGCCCCCGCTATAGTCTTTCTTTCGGAGACTAAGCTGAGTTGTGCGGAGTTTAGTAGAGTGAAAAGCATGTTAGGTGATTTTGATAGTTTAGTGGTGGACTCTAGGGGTAGATCGGGAGGGCTTGCTCTGTTGTAGAGAAAGGAGGTGGATGTGCTGCTACAGACAATGTCACTTCACCATATTGATGTGTTAGTTCGAAGTGGGCTAGGGGAGGAGGAGTGGAGGTTTACGGGCTTTTATGGGTGGTCTGAAGTGAGCAATAAATATCTTTCTTGGCGTCTATTGGAGTCACTTGCTGGTCAATCGGACCTCCCGTGGATTTGTATGGGGGGATTATAATGAAATTCTCTTTATGCATGAGAATAAAGGTGGGAATGAGAGAGCGGAGTGGCAAGTTAACAATTTTCGGGCAGCAGTGGATGTTTGTGGGCTTCAGGATATCCCCTTTACGGGGTATGATTATACATATGATAATGGTAGAGAAGTGGGTGAGAATATCCAATGTCGGCTTGATCGAGCCTTAGCTACGACTACTTGGGTGAATATATTCCCGGATACGCACTTGTGGTACCTTGAGCGCGAATGGTCGGATCACGCCCCCATCAAATTGTGTTTGTGGAGTAATGATACGGGAGTGAGGCTGGGCCCCAAACCATTCCGGTTTGAGCAGTTTTGGGCCACCGAGGAGGGGTGTGTTGCAGTGATTGAGAACGCGTGGTGTGGGGGTCGAATTTAGCAGCAAAACTGGAGAGAAACGCCGGTGATTTAAAAGATTGGGGAAACTCTAAGTTTGGGCCTGCTTTTAAGACTCTAAAGATGAAGAGGAAGGAATTAGCTAAGCTAAACCGAGGAGATCTCACAGCTCGGCAAGTGGAGAAAAGACGTCGCATCCTCCAAGATATCTCAGCTTTGTTGGCGCTTGAAGAAAGCTATTGGCGGCAGCGTTCGAGAGTGCTTTGGTTGGAGGAGGGGGACCGCAATTCGAAGTTCTTCCATCAGCGAGCCTCGGGTCGAAAAAGGAAAAACACCATCAGGTTGATTAAAGATAATGAGGGCACATAACATAAGGGTGACTATAAGATCGGGAGAGTGGCGGTAAATTACTACAAACACATGTTTACTTCCTCTACTCCTACTCTTATTCAACAAGCTTTAAGCGATTTTGAAGCTCGAGTGACTCATGATATGAATACTAGCCTGCAAGCTGCCTATACGAAAGAAGAAGTTAAAGTGGCCTTGGGACAAATGCATCCTATTAAAGCTCCTGGGCCAGATGGGATGTGTCCAATGTTCTTTCAGTCATATTGGCACATTGTGGGGCCTTCGGTGTCTAGTATGGTGCTTGGGATCCTTCGAGGTAATCCAATTCCTTCCTATCTTAATCGAACATTTATTACTCTTATTCCCAAAAAGAGTAATTCTGAGAGTATGAAAGATTTCAAGCCCATTTCACTATGTAATGTAGTGTATAAGCTTGTATCTAAAGTGCTGGCTAATCGATTGAAAGCTTTTCTAGGTGAAATTGTGATAATATTTTAGTAGCATTTGAAATGTTCCATCACATGAAGCATTTGAATAGGCAGGAAGGTTTGATGGCTAATCGATTGACTTTGTATGAGCACTCCTCGGGACAAAAGGTGAACTTTGAAAAAACTGATGTTTCTTTTAGTAACCGAGTCCCAACTGATAGGCGTGAGGCTATTGCTCAGTTCCTCGGAGTTCAGGAGGTGGCGGTTTATGCGAAATATTTGGGCCTCCCGACAACAGTGGTCATTCTAAAAAAGTGATAACGAGAGGTGTGAAGGAGAAGCTATGGACGAAGCTTCAAGGTTGGAAGGGGATGGTTTTATCTAAAGCGGGAAGGGAAATTATGATAAAGGTTGTAGCTCAATCTCTCCCTACCTACGCGATGAGTGTTTTCAAACTTCCATCTTCTCTTTGTGATGAGATAAGGTCGTTGATATCTCAGTTCTGGTGGGGTCAAAAACATGGTGAGAGGAAAATTCATTGTGTAGCTTGGAAGAAGTTGTGTAGGCCGAAAGCAGAAGGTGGGATGGGGTTTAGAGATATGAAATTATTCAATTGGGCTCTCCTGGGTAAGCATGCGTGGGGATTGATAATGTCACATGGCGGTTTAATTGAACAAATTTTCAAAGCTAAGTACTATCCTTCTTCCACTTTTATGGAGTCGAGGTTAGGGGCGCGGCCTAGTTATACTTGGAGGGGGATTTGGGAAGCGAAGTGGGTTCTTGAAAGGGGTTTGAGGTGGAGAGTGGGAGATGGTGAAAATATTAGAATATGGAAGGATGCTTGGATCCCGAGCACTCAATCAAGGAGAATTTTATCTCCTAGAGGTGAGGCGAATGTGGATGTGGAAGTGGGGGCTTTGATTGATCCTATTAGCAAGGAGTGGAAGTGTGATCTTGTTTCTCAATCGTTTCTTCCTTTTGAGGTAGAACGAATTTTGAGTATTCCTATTAGCCACCGCCTTCCGGAAGATGAACTATGTTGGGATTTCGAGAAGGATGGAGTAAAATCAGTGTGCTCGACTTATAAAGCCATCCAAGAGATGAATGGAGTACTACTGAAGCGGCCACATCGCACGCTACTGATCTATGGCATAATATTTGGAAAACAAATGTCCTGCCTCGTGTTAAAATGTTTGCCTGGAGAGCGAGCCTTGAAGCTCTTCCTACCTGTCAGGGGATTAATAAACGCATTGTGAGCTTTCCGACAAAATGTAACATTTGCGGAGCCCCCAATGAAACGGGGATGCATGCGTTAGCCTCTTGTGGGCTCGCCCAAGCTGTGTGGGAGGCCAGCGAATATGATGTTGATATTCCTCGAGGTTGCGAGCAGGTAGCAGATTGGTGGGGAGCTACTATCCCTAAGCTGGATGATGAACAGGTAGAAGAATATCTCACCCTTTGTTGGGCAATATGGGGGGCGCGATGTAAGTCGGCTATTGAGGGGGTCTCCTTTGATCTTGTTGCGGTGGTCAAATATGCAGCGAGCACTTGTGCGCGGATTAGGGAGGTGAGGGATGGTAGTAGAAAGAGTGGTCTGCGGGGTGATGCCTTGTATCCGACGGTATGGAAGCCTCCTGGAGATGGGTTCGTGAAGGTGAATGTAGATGCTGGAAAAATAAGGGTGTTGGGGTCAGGTGTAGGTGTGGTATGTCGGGATGCCAGTAGAGTACCGAAGGCGAAGGCGATGTTCGAAGGTCTAGCAGTGGCGAAAGCGTGTTGCTTCACCCATGTGGAGATGGAAAATGATTGCTTGGGCATGATCCAAGCCTTGAAGACAAAGCAAAAGGGGTGTAGTGACTTCCACCTTGTAATTGAGGATATTCTTACTTTAGTTCCTTTCTTTGGTTCGGTTGTTTGGTCTTTTGTTAAAAGGTTGGGTAACAAAGTAGCTCATGAGTTAGGGCCTGTTCTTTTCGGCATAAAACTACTGAACTGAACTGAACTGAATTGAACTGATCTGAACTGAGCTGAACTGAACTGAACTGAATTGAATTAAACTGAACTGAACTGAATTGAATTAAACTGAACTGAATTGAACTGAACTGAATTGAACTGAACTGAATTAAATTATAACTAATTAATAGTAATGATTATCATTTAGGAACTGAAATGAACTAAACTGAATTGAACTTAACTTAACTGAATTGAACTGAACTGAACTGAATTGAACTAAACTAAACTGAATTGAACTGAACTGAACTTGAAATAAGTTGGGGAGAACAGGCCCTTAGCACATTTCCTTCCTTGGGAATGTAGTAGGAAAGTTTGGAGGGATGAGTTCCCAGATGCTATTGTAAGTTTGGCTCATGATGATTTAATAAATTAGTTCCCGCTGTGGGTTCCCCTTAAAAAAAAAAAAAAAAAAAAAAAAGAGACCTCGTCAGTATCAAGTGACATTCAATCTCCTAAAATAGTATATATGAAGGAAAATTTCCTAATCCTAAACATGAATACCAGCAAATCTGAATATTTAGATGAAGACCCAACTGCTGTGTGCCTGTGTATACTGTGTAATCATTCAAATCTGGGAACTCGAAAATTCCTCGAACAAGTTTATACATCATATTTCTCTTCCCACATAAAAATAGACCAAATCCGATATTAACAACACCCTTCGACACCCCCCCAAAAAAAAAAAAAAAAGCCGCTGGAGTCTTTGTAAGACTCGGTACAAACTACTAATGCACAATTGCATAGGAAATTCATGATCGAACTGCAATCATGGAACACTTTAAAAAAGAAGACATCTGCCGAGGCATGGGCGTATATGCATTCATTTGCACTCTCTGATTTGCCCAACCGCTGGATCACTCCCGGAAAGAACACCCACATTAGACTCATAATGGACACCCCAAAATGCATTCAACTGAGAGCAATTAATCTATCATGGATCAGTATCCTGCATAAGAAAAACAGCAAATCAGTACAGATTTTGCATATTGTTGGCTGCAGCATATATTTAACACATGTAGATTAAAAACGTGATGATTGATATATAAATGCCATGAAATACAACCACCAAAAATCAAATAGAGGGTGGGTTCTCTTCACCTTAAGTAAATAAGTTTCAATAAATTCTAGTAAGATCCAATACTGATAACTTATAAAATAAGTTCATATAAGTTGAGCAAATATAAGGGGAAGAGAATGCACCCTAAGTTTCAAGCGCGAGAAACCAACTAGTCAGCAAAAATTGATTATTGACCTATATGACAATTCAAGCACTTAGAAGAATGAGTACATTTGACAATCAAATTACGACACTATCAAGCGTTTGATATATCTCATGTTCTAAATCTAAAACACCAATAATCACGTGTGCAGAATCAACTACTAACAAGGACAGAAAGGTTTCTTGAACAGCTGGGAGTATAAAATGAGCAATAAAGTGTATGAATTTCGTCAACTAAATGAGTTCTGCGGTACGTTTTTAATCCTGAATTACTTATTGGCGAGAGCAATATATCTTCCTAAATGGTATCATAGGGAAAATTACAACCATCTCCAACCACAATATATCAAATGGAAGTTGCTCCCTGATAAATAATTGTATAATTCAAGCAGACTGGACACATCAAAATGGCTCACAAGTCAGCAACAGCAAAGGAAAGCAGTGAAAAAACCGGGAATACAAGGTTCAACAAACAAACATCTCTATTGTCTACACAAGAGCCAAGAGATTAAGGTGGCCTTCTTTTTAAGCTAATGGTACCAAAAGAAAAGAGGGTGAAGAAAAAAAGTAGCCTATTTAAAAGAATCTATATAAATTCAAATTTCATTGCCTACCTTGGATAAGCAAATCGCTTGAATTAAAAAGAGACATCAAGGTAAACAAATATACCAACATGCTAAGCACCAACCCAGTCCACCTCTCACTAAATTGAGCAAGTTGGTAGTTATCTCCAGAAGGGGTCCAAAAATGGGGCTTTCTTTGAGGAAAACACCTAAGACACAGGGTTATGTTTACTGACAAACTGACACACAGGGTTACGTTTACAGAAAAACTGAATTGAATTCCTCCATTATGCATGAATTTACCAAATGGATTTAGTTCATTCTGCATTAAGAATAAAAAAGGAATGTTATCAAGCGTAAGTAAAAGCCTGTACATGGAGGTGGAAGTTTGAGAAAATCAAAGAGAAATCTCACAGATTAGTAGAACATCATGGTACAACCAAACAGAAAAGATAAAACTCATCTACAGCAAACAATAGAAAAGACATAATAATTCATGAATGCATTACGAACTCAAGAAAAGAAGGGAATTTGGAGACATTACTTGCTCATATTAGGCATTAGTTAAAGTGCTATAAAGCTGAGAGAGCGCTGCTTGATTGGCAGGATCGAGATTCTCACTGATAACTTGTCCATATCTCCCAGTAGAAAAGTTCGAATAATTTCTCAAGGAAGCTAACAAAAATTGCTTTGGGTCTTTAATTTCCTTGAGCGGATCATCATCTCTTTTATTAACATTATAAAGGCGAACAAATGTAGCAGAATAACTTCCAGTCTCAGCAATATCTGGAACTTCAGATTCTTCCTCTACTCTCTCTTCTTTTGGCCTAGTAACAAGAGTAATAATGCTATCTAACATTTTACCCCATACTTCAGAAGATGCAGGATCTGAAAGGGCAGAACATTCACAAATGAGTTTTGTAGAAGCCACTGCAGCTAACTTAGTCTCAGTGGCACCTGTGATCTGTTTGAGATTTGGTATCCAGAATGTAACCAAAATTGTACGAAATAGACCAGGCTGAATATTGTCTAGGGTGCCAACGAGATTGTTCCAGCCATGCTTGACTATGAAGAGAGACATGAATATGAGAAAGCACCGAACAAATTTAGGGGTCTGGTTACTCTGGAGACGGGTCAACAACGAAACAATAATTTTCGGAAGATAATCTGCAATCACTTCGTACCCAAGGTTCTCAACAACAGTGTTGAGCACAAAAAAAGCTTGCTCATCAGTCCTGGAGGAAGGAAGAAGCTTGCTGTATATATTAAGCACCTCATTTAGCTTTCCACCTTGGTTAAGTTCATTGGGGGCCATCCGAAGGAAAGCCTGAAGCAGACGCACAAGAGCCGGGACATCAGCAGATTTGGTCCATAGATCAGGAAGTAAAAGAAGGTCGAAGAACTGCATGTAGTGTGGTGGCAAGGGGGGTCTATTCAATTCAACAAGCTGCGCCAGGAGCTGAAATGCATATGGAAAGAACTCAATCACATTGTTCGTTAATATTGTTTGAAGGCTTGGGAAAAGGCTAGTTTCAAATAGTGATATAACCGTGGGGTCCTTATCACACACCCGCCTAATAAGCACAGCCACAGCCTCAAATAGATAGTGATTAAAGCTAGGGTTTTTAGGGTTCTTGCACACTTCGTTGAGAATAGAAGTCATACCAGACATGCAACTAGCAGCAACATCACTAGGAACATCCGCAACACTAAGAACCTGCATGATACATTTCATAGCATATTGGTTCTCCTCAGATTCAGGAAACTTCAAAGCACTAAAAAGGTTGTTTAACAGGACAGGGAGATATGGTGCAATATCAGATGCAACATATCTAGCTCTACCCTCATTTTTAACCAGCAGAACCTTGTCTATCAAGATAGCAGCATAAGAGTGGACCACATTTGACTCAGCACCAAGAAACCTTAAGACTTGAGGAACCAAAGGCATCACATTAGACTTCGGAAGCTCATTTCTGAACGCTATTATAAACTTAAGTGCATCTGCCTTGAGCAGTGGATATAGATTAACATCTTGACTCTGCAACTCTGGAACAACCACCAATGTAAAGAATGCTTGCAGGTCGAAAAACCCGGTCAAGAAAGTGTTCACCATGGTAGGAACCTTCTCTCTGTAGTGAGTTGCAGTGCATAGTGATATGAGCAGATAAATAGCAGAGTCCTTGTATTTCCAATTTGAAGCTGGGTTCTCACTACATGTGGCCAACATGGTTTGTATAACATTGTTCACCATGGCAGCAACCTTCTCTCTGTAGTGAGTTGCGATTCCTTTAATAAGTTCACATGCAGCTCTTCTCCTAGTGTCAACATCACTCCCTTCCATATCCCGTCTTATAAATTCAATATAATTAAACTCAAAGAGCTCTTCATCTTCTTCCCTTAGCATCACATTTGGGATGACAATGCTTCGACATATCTGATCTAAGGAAGCATCGTCAAAGAGTTTGTAATGGTCTGCCTTCGTGCCAATCATTGTCAAGAACTTGATGGTCATTATAGCAAGATGATCACGCCCTGAAGATGCAGAAACAGTGATAAGGAGGCTCCTCACAGCTCTCTCAAATTCACCCACATATCTTTCGAAAGGCTCCTCAGTCTTCTCAACATAGAGGGTTAAGATTTCACAAATAGCTGCACGAAGGTTATCTACAAGAGCCAGCTCGCTTCCTTGTTCAAGGGATGGGTATGAAGCAGTTAAATATTTTACAAATACATTCATAAACAGTTCCATATTATCTTCAAAAAGGTCAGGCAAATCCTGAAAGTTAAAGGAATAAAAAATCCTACAACACAGCCTCTGTGACTCAAACAGAGGCTTTAAATTTGCAGCAGAAGTACCAGAACTGACACCTGAATCGATCAGAGATGCAGTATGGGAGAACAACTGCAACAATGGGACAGCAACATTGTCCAAACAATACCTTAGATCCAATCTCAGATCATTTGTTCCATACTCATGCCGAAACTTCTTAAACAATGAGTTGGCAGTCCCAAGAATCCCATTTATAGAAGCATAATTACCACCGTCGCTGAGTGCTTGCTGAAGCCTAGTATTGAGCATCGGAAGCAACTCTGTCCACTGCCTAGGAAAATCATGCTTGCCAATGACTACCAATGCCTCACTGAGTTGAGCTTGGATACGAGGTGTGGACTCCAACATGAGAGACACAATATGCTCTTTAATTAGCTTCTTTTCATCATCAGGAATAGGGTTGGGCAAGGGAACATTGGGTTCAGAGCGCCTTGCTGTTGGTGCCCATCGCGCTTTTAGATAATTCTTAAAGTTCACTGCTGCTGCTTGCTGGATCTCATCGCCAATGCCAGGTGTACGTATGAGTGTAAGAACTGCCAACCCGTAATTAGGTTGCTCAGCTGCCTCACCAAGACTTGCCTCAGCATGGCGTCGAGGCTCAGGGTTAGGAGAGAGAGTGTTCAAAAAACATTGTGATAAAAACTGCAGAGTTTCTGGGCTGGTTGCCATCTGTAACCAAAATCCAAAGAAGAGATTTAAATTCAGGTGTTTTCCAAAACATTTTTCATTTTTTCTTTCCTCACCTTTCCTTCTCTCATTTTCAGCTAATTTAAACCATGTACTACCTTCGTCCCATAATAATTGTTCTACATACTATTTTAATAAGTCCATAAGTGATTGTTTTGATACCTTGAAAGGAAATGTTACCCCCACTCAATCCACTCAATCCAAGTGATGTGTGTACCTTTTATTTTGCACTCTATCTTCATATTCATTTGATGTCAGGCCCTCCACTAACTCTCTTTCTCTCTTACTCAATCAACTTTTGACTCCTAAGTTTACACTAACCACCAAATAAAATTCTACAACGCCCTACTTTTTACTCTTAAAATGTGTGCCCATATATACCAAGACAATTAATTAAGAACGAAGAGAGTAATAATGTAATTAACAGGCTACATGTCACCAATTAAAGAAAAAAATAATCCATGCTCTCCTCAAAGGAGTTGGAAGCACCTTTTGTAATTGTGACAGAGGGAGTATCAACTATTAACAATTAATTAAGATATTCCACAATCATACTAAGATTAATTCATTAAAGTGTGACTAACACTTGCATTTAACAAGAAGTACTAAGCAAAAGTGTAGAAACATATTGATTTCTGGATATTTCTATGTCTAAGTATTTTCGAGCAAAACTATGAGAAAGTAAAACTAAAGACATACTATGTGTTTCTATTCTAGTTGTATTTGCTTCTTTTTTTTTTTTTTTTGCTTTCCATTATCTTCTAGCTACATACTTTCACTTGTTCTCTTTTTCTTTTTATTCACAAATCAAAGAATGCAAAAACATGCAACTCACTTACATAAGTTACATTTCAATAATGTTCCATATTAACCATCCAAATCAATAATTCCCAAAGAAAATACGATGCTCTAATTAAACAACGCGAGTTAACTGCCGTATAACAAAATTACAGGCAATCTGTAAAACCCTTTCATCTTCTTACCTCCGTCCACCATCTCATCAAATGTAAGTTTCCAGGTGTAACAACTGAGTGAGTAAAAGACTACTGGAAAGATTACCCGTTTAAAAACCTTCAAACCTAGCTAAAGTGCTAAAATAGACACAATGCACTCAAATTTAACAATCTGTCACCCAAAAACCCTGCTCAAAACCCTAGTTTGGGGTTTAACTTCACTGCATCAACAACGTAAATTTAACAACACTAACACACAAGAATTAATCAATGTAGAACAATTTATCCGACATTTAATCAGCAATTAACCTAAATTCTCAGATCATTGAACTAAAAGAGAAACAATTGTGGAAACTAATTGATAAACTAGTATATTAAAATGTTTACAAAAGAAAAAGATACTTCAGAGCTAGTTAATTAATTAACCAAAGAAAAAAAAAGAGAGAAACTAACCTTGAGATATAGAGAGATCGTCGGAAAAGAGCGACGGAACGAGATGGTAATATGCGCCGATGTTGACAGCAGCAGTGCAAATAGAGAGAGAGAGAGAGCGCGGGGAAGAAGAAGAGTGACTGAACGACTACGAATATGAACTACTAGCCATGTATGCACGCGATGCGTGCGACAGTATATTAGTACTCTCCCTATGTCCCATAGGCCATAATACTCTTTATACTTTCATCTGTTTCATAATACTTTTTATACTTCTATTTTTAAATATGACCCACTATTATTTTAATAAAAAAACTAATATGGACCCGGTGCACACTAACTTAATGTGCACCTTATCCATCTCACGTGAGTTTTAATGATTACAACTTTCTGTTTTTGCCGCGTTCAGTCTTCCCCTATTTTCTCTCTCCTCTGATAACTTCACTCTCCTGATAGTGTATTTTTGAAACAATATAGTGTATTTTGAAATGATATAGTGTACTTTAAAATGATATAGTGTATTTTAAAATGATAGTGTTTTGCTGAGTTTTTTGGCATGATAGTGTTGCATGTTATAGTGTATATTGACATGATATAGTGTATTTTGAAATGATATAGTGTATTTTAAAATGATAGTGTTTTGCTGAGTTTTTTTGGCATGATAGTGTTGCATGTTATAGTGTATTTTGAAATGATATAGTGTACTTTAAAATGATATAGTGTATTTTAAAATGATAGTGTTTTGCTGAGTTTTTTGGCATGATAGTGTTGCATGTTATAGTGTATACTGACATGATACAGTGTATTTTGAAATGATATAGTGTATTTTGACATGATTGTGTTTTGCCGTGTTTTTTGACATGATAGTGTTGCATGATATAGTGTGTTTTGACATGATATAGTGTATTTTAAAATGTTATAGTGTAGTTTATTTGTATATTACACAAAATTATCATAATCGATCGTTATAGTGTTTGATATGATAGTGTATTTTGACATGATATAGTGTGTTTTAAAATGATATAGTGTATGTTTGTTTTGAACAACTGTTTTTGTTAAAATTTTAGAGCGAGAGAATCTTATTGAAGAGAGAGAAAATCGAGCGGATTTTGGAAAGCGGGAGTGACTATTTTGTAGTGGGGCACGTGTCTAGGCCTGGTCCACACTATTTTTAATGTGAACCGGGTCCACGTAAGACGGATTGTTATTTTAATCATTCTACCTTTTAATCATTGGCCCACATTCTCTCTCATCCAAATAAAATAATACCACTCCTACTACTAACCAACTCTAATCATGGCCCACATTCTCTCTCCTTAAAATAAAATAATATTACTTTTACTAGCTACTAACTCCTATCACATGTACTTTTCAATAATATAACAATTGATAATCAAATAACAACTTATCATCTAAAACTACGTGCCTTGATAAGTGACAAGAGTATTCTGGGACGGAGGGAGTATTAATTAATAGTAACATGAAAAAGTGCTAAAAAACTAACTTCAGAGTGTAATATTTATGGTGAATATTTGATGAGCGCTATGATTTGTTATTTGCATTGCTAGTGTAAAGAGTAATGTTTTCCAGAAAGGACTAAATTGAGGTAGGATATGTTATCGTGTATTTGGAAGAATATTCAACAACTCTCCTCTTAAACAATGATCTAGGTTGTGTTATTTATTTATTTAAAAATACATATATTTTATATGCGCGTATTTTATGAGTAGTATTTCAATTTAATTTCACTAGGTAATAGAGGTCTATAGGCATACTATGGTGAGTAGTGCTTCAATAAAAAAAATTATAAATTGATATTATCTGATGATATATTTATCATCCCAACTGATTGTGATTGTAACACCCTGTAATTTTCACCCTTTATTTTTGGTGTTAGTTTATTTTAAAATGATATTCTTTTCGTAAAAAAATAAATAATTTATTATTTTCTCTAGATCAATGATTTTTATTCTTTATAATTTAGGAGCCGAATTATTATTTTATTATATGGTGTGTTAATGTGTGCATTATATTTATATTTATAATATAATTTATTAGAATTATTTTCATTATTAAGTATTTTCAAAGTTTAGGCGCGATTTAGGACTTAATCGTTTTATCGCGTAATGGGCTTTCGGAGCATGGATCATTGTTGAATTGGGCCGAAAGTTTTTGTGGGTGTTGGGCTTGGGGCAGCCGGCCAAGGAGATGGAGAAGGAGAGCTCATCTTCTTTCTTTTCTTTTTATTTTTCCTTGTGACTCTTTGTAGCTTTGTAACTCCTATAACCCCCTAATCATTCTCCTTCATTAAAACCCTTTATTTCAACCATTAAACATCCATAAAATTCTGATTTTTATTCAAAGAAGTTCAGCATCATTTGCATTTATCACCCACCGTTTTTTTCAAGAAAGGAAGAGAGAAAAGGAAGAGGAAAAAAATAGAAAGGTTCTACCCGGTTTTTCCTGTCGCACCTTCACAAAAATAACCATAGCCGGAGATCTAACCGTTGGATCGTCTTCAAATTTTGACACAACGTTTATAACGTCTTGGTATACATTCTGACCGGAGCGATTTAGAATCTGAGCTTTTGATCATCGGGAATCATGGCCGTAACAGAACAGTGCGAAACAAGAGTTTTCAACGTTCAAGAAGAAATGCCTAGTGACTTGTTGCTACAATTCTCGTTCGTTATGCCTTGGGGTTAGTAGAGGATTTGGATTGCATGCTTAACTAGTGATTGTCTCTTTAGACTCAGCTCTCCTCCCGACGATCCAGGTAACTAGTTGGTATCTTAGAACCATAGTGATTAGGGTATTATTCGGTATTAGATTACTACGCTAGGAATTATTTAAAATACCTTTTGAATGAAATTTTTGATGAAATTTGACATGAATATACTTGATACATGCTATATTAATACTGTGTAGAGATAAATAATTTTCGCATGATTTTTAGTATTTATTTGATTTAATTGGTGTTTTGTGCGTTTTTGGCTAAATTGCATAATAATTATGGAACGACTGATAAAATTGATGAAATTATTTTTTTTAGATCATGTTACATGCGTAGTATGTAATACATGCCTTATAATAATTTTTACCTACTGTTTACTGTTTTATTTAATTGATATATCTATTTTTGTAATTTCTGTTCTGTCAGTATATAATTCATGAAAATTATTTTTAGAGGCTGAAAAATTAATTTCTTTGAATATTATGTATTTCCGTAAGTTTTTACATGTTATGTAAATTTTTGGTAATTTTTGGGCGTCTTTTTATATTTTTAATTATTATAATGGCTTATTTGAGGAATCTGTATATTAACTATTAAAAATACTTTTGGAGTCCTAAAATTATAAATAAAAATTGTATCATGTCAGTAGAGCCATTAGGGTCATATGACAATTTTTGTGGGATTTTACTGCTTGAATTTATTAGTTTCATAATTATTATGTTGTTTTTGTGATGAAATTGAGGATACACTTTTAAATTGTTTGAGGTCTTGTAAATCAGATATAATTCATAATTTAATATATTCTGGGTTGCTGATTTTCAGTAGTATACAGTATGCATCATTTGGGTAACCATATGTTTAGGTTTGATTTATGAAATAAAATGATTTAATTGTTATTACTCTTTTAATGAATATGATTTAGAGTTAATTGGTGATGTATGTGTGATTGAGTGTGGTTGCTGTAAAAACCAGTATATTGTCATTGTTGATGTTTGGGAATGTTCAAGTGTTATTGTGAGAGTTATTTGTTGAATATTTTATAAGTGATTTATTTTGAGGAATTATGAAGAACTGATTTGATGATGAACTGTGGGTATAAGGCCGGGTGGCATACCCTTTTTGATGAATATTTTGATGAATGATACTTAGATTGTATGCATGATTGTATTTTGAGATAAGAATATCCGGTGGGATAGATGTACTCCCCGGTGAAGAACATGCCAACCACCTGGTTTGCGAACTAGGGGTACACCTGGGTTAATTGTTGTCGTCCGAGAGTCAGGGAGTTCTGCGTGTTCTACCCGGCATCGGGAGTTTGGCCATTCTTAGACACAGGCAGTGGGGAACGTAAGCCCATAGACTAACCTGGAGATTGCGATCTGACAAACCTTAGGAAGTGATTTGCGAATCACTGGCGTTCGGTTTCTGACTCAATAACTTGTTGTATTTTGATTTATTATTATTATTTATTTATATTGGAATTATGTCACTCACTATATTGTGTTTACTTATTGTTAATGATCTCTTGATTTATCTATGAGCTTTATGATTTCTATGTGCATGATATGATGTAATGAATTGCATGTTATTCCTTTCTTAATAATCTACCTCTGAATAGTGCTTTGATTGCTATTGTTCTGGGAGAACTGCTAGTTACTCCCCACTGACTGTGGAAATATGTAATATAATCTTGCAGATGGAAATGAATGCTAGGCTTGTGACTGCTTGGGCTAGCAGTGTGAGAGTTGGTTGTGAGAAGAAGCTTCTAGTTCTGTTTTTGGTAGATGACCTCTATATAGGCCATAGGGAGACTTATTTTTGGATAGCTTTCAAGGACATTAGTTTTATTTAAGTTTATTTTGGGAGACTTGCATGTCTCATGGTATTTGAATTTGATGATAAGATACAATTTGGGATACTTCCTTTTATTTTAGAACTATGTTGTTTACTCGGATATTTATTCCCTTTTAAGCTATGAATTTTGAGTTATTATCTTTATTTATTGTTTTAGAATAGCATAACCGTCCCGACGTTATTTCCGCTAACGTCATTTTAGTATTTCTTGATTTGATATTGTCAAGTATCCTAGTAGTAGAAGGACGGGGTGTTACAGTTGGTATCAGAGCAAAACACTCCTAAACTCTGAAAAAGAGTTGCTAATGATTCTTTAGAATTATTAGTTAGCCATAGGATATAAAATTTGTTTAGAATTAAGTTTAGTTGTTTCACTATAATGAGAGTGTGATGGGTAGAGTAGGTAAAGGGAAGCCTTATGGGAATGTGGTGTGCTCTCATGCTTATGGAGCATATGTTATATGTATAGTTACGTGTATTATTGGTAGAATTAGTCTACCAAGTTTGCTAATCTTATTTGCAGGGCCGCTTACATGTAATTTATTTTCTCTTTTATCAGAGTGCGCAGCGAAAGCGAAGTAATTTATAGCCTTCTCGGTTTCGTTATGCTTAATTTGTTTTGTGTTTATCAATTTAGAAATAAGCTTTAATTTTATTTGAACTTCATAAACTTCATACCTATGTTAGAGTTATTTTCTGACTTTCAAATTTTGTTATTGTTAATATTTTGACATACTCTTTTGAAAAACGTTTAATTTCAATTGTCTTCAAATTTCTCTGACCGTCTTTGACCATCTATATTTATAAATATATTCCTTTTAACATTTTTATTTTTCATGCTAATCCTTGTTTAGCCTTTAATTATGGTAATAAGTTTTGTAGTCTTTGAAAATAAAAGTACCCTAATGAGTTGTTTTGGTTTTAGTTTGAAAAGTAGATATAAACTATTTTGTTTTAAAGGTTAGCATTCAACAACTTTTATTTTACTTACTAATTTACTTTTCTTATTAGCATTATTTTTCGAACTCAAATACGTGAAAGGATCTCGTTTACTATTTGTTGTTTCTTGTTTAAATATTTAGTGTGTAATACCCCGATTTTTAAGAGCGTTTTAATTAGCGTTAATCATATTTATTATATTAATTATGTTCCGAAAATTATGAATTTGTAATTGAGATGTTGCAATGTGTTTGTTAATTTAGTTTTATAAAGATATTATTATTCAAAAAATTATTTTGGGTTTTAAATATCCAAATGAGTTGAGCGGTATTTGACCCAAATAGGAAATCAAAATCAGTTATCCTTCCTTCCATTTATGCTTGTCGGTTTAAGTTGGGAAACAAACCCCCCAAATCCTCTCTCTCTCTGTCATTTTTCCTCACCAAAAAGAAACCCCAACCCCCCTTTATTTGTTTCTCTCTTCCGGTGGAAAAACCCCAAAACTCACAACCCATTTCTCTCTCTCTCTCCTCTCTCCCCGTGAAAACCAAACCCCATTTCAGTTTCTCTCTCTTCCCTCCTTCCTTCTCGCCGGAGTTCCCCAGGCTCGCCGGAGCCGCGTCCGCGGCTGAGTCAACCCCCCTGCTGGCGCCTTCTCTCTCCTCTTCGTGGCGGTCCTGCTCTCTCTCCTCCGTTCGTTGCTGCTGCTGCTCTGAGTTGTTGCTCGACGATCAGTCGCCGGAATCTTGTCGCGCTGTTGTTGCTCAGCCTCGCCGGAACACCTAGCTGGTTTCGCCGGAGCTCCGAGCTCCCTTGTCATGCGTTCTTCCCTGCTCTTGAAGCAGAGGTGAATCACTTCTGTTTTTCTTTAAGTTTAGAATTCTAAGTTTTTAAAACTCAAGCCCAATTATATATATGTGATATGTTGAATTAGTTTAGTTTGGGCCTAAAACCTGATTCAAGTTGTTAAAACCATTTTCTTTATTTCAGTTGGGCGCAAATCAGATTTATATAGTGTTAGATAATGCTACTTAAATGATTGTTGGGCTAATTTTACTTAAAGAATTGGAAAGACCAAGAACACTTTCAGTACTTATAATGGGATTTCACTTTTCTGATTTCAAGAAGTTAGATTAGTTTATGGTTGATTTGGTTCTTATCTTACCATACTAGCCTAAGTATATCTCTAATAAGTGTGAAACTAGTTTTGTAGTGTATGGGGAAGGTTTGATCAGAAGAGCTTATATTGATTATTATTATGGTTATTATTGAGGTTGATTATGAAGGATTGTTATGGAGTTCAAGAGAGTTGATGAAGTTGTGAAGTTCTCATTTGTCGGAGTCAAAGAGTGGTTAAGCATATAAGGTAATGTTCATGTCCAGCAAATCTATGCATGCCCGTATGTGTTATATGTGATGTTTTATATGTGTATGCATGAATATAAGTGCATGATGATAACTATGTGATATGATTATGTGTTACGATTTGTATGTGGCATGATGAAATATGCTATGATGTGACGATGCTTATGTATGTTATGAGATGTCATGTTTATGATTATGTTTACGATCTATGGATGATTCTGAATTAAGAATGTATGATGTATGATAAGTTATGATTATAAAAGTGGATGGTTCCGCTGGTTTGGAATCATGAACTGATCCGGTAAATGGGCAAGTCACAGGTGGAGGAATTATGTTACGATGAACGATACGGACCAAAAAGGTCATATGATGATGTTAATGTTACGAATTACGAAAGTTATGCTATGTCCAAAACCTGTACTTGCCAATGAACTAAAGTCACGTAAATGGTCCTTGCCAGCAGACTATTCAAGGCTAATGATAACATTCTATGTTAATGATTACTAAAGTGTTACTATATATGCCTGTGCATGGAAATGTTTACGAACTAAAACCGTTTTTACGGGCTGGAGTGAAGTTACTGAGTTTTCAACTCATTTTAGGTTATTTTCTGTGTTTTTCCTTTTCTCTATTTTTATGAAATTATTCAGGTATTCCGAAGATAGCTCAGGATCGGTCATGTCAGTAATGCTCCAGAATGATTAAGTTGAAGCGACTGTGTATATATTTGGGTTATTTAGAACCCTCTGTATTAAGGGTAATCATTATGAATTGTTATTGAACATTTGTATGTTTAAGAGGCCATTTTAGGCTATTATTTTATTAGTGGGCCATAACCCACAGGCTTAAGTTGTGCTTCCGCTGACGATTAAGGTTATGTAAAGTCGGGGCGTTACATAGTGCTTTCTCATTTCATAGAAAATTTTTGGTTGTTTTCATTACTTCTTAATTTAATTCTTTGGTTTTGACTGATCTGTTTTATATTCTTTGAAAATGAAATTTATATACTCAGTCTAAATTGTAAACTTGTTTGAGTTGATATTAAGTCATTATGGGTGATTCCTTTGACTTGTATGTCAATTTGATAAGTCTAAATTTTAAACTTGTTTGAGTTGATATTGAGTCATAATGGGTGATTCCTGTGACTTGTATGTCAATTTGATAAGTTGACGCATTTTATCTGTTTTGATTTAATTTCCTTTTTGAGTTGACATTAAGTTTATATTGGGTGATTCCAGTAAACTCTAATGTTGATTTGATAAGTTGGCTTTCAAATATTGTTTTGTTGATACTAGATTGCAATGGGTGGTTCCATGCACATTAGTGTCGACTTAGCAAATTTTATAATTGTTGTTTATAATTTATTACTTATCGCTTATTTATTATTAGTGTTTCGTCGTTGTGAAATTTATTTTAAAGTTTTCAGTTTCTTTTGCGAACTTTAATTTTCATATATATGTTTAGGAGGCGTACGCTCTTATAACATATGTCATGACTTGTGTTCATAAGTGCTATTTTAATAAAGCTGCTAGCTACTCTTTATTAAAGTGCTCTTATCTCTTTAAGTGGAGTTTAAGCCCATGTGGTTACCTCTATTTAAATTGGTTTGGCTGTCTATTTACGAACTTCTTTTCTTCTTCGTTTCTTTTCTAAGAATATTTATGTATAGTCGGATTTATTCTTTTATAATTTTACGTAAATATTTATTCCTGCTTCTTTTACAAAATTACCTATAGTTTATTGTGCAAAGGTTTTTACCTTAAACTTTCTAATACTTGTCTTTGGTTCTTTCACATTTTATAAAATGATTGTTGTTACCGTGCTTCTTTACTATACAACTCTTTTGGTCTTCCAAAATAAATTATATATTATTTGAGTTATCAAATTGTATACCTGCAAAGTTGTTTAGTTAACTAAAATCCATCGATTTATGTTTTCTTAATGTTCTTTATCTAGAGTATATTCTTTTGTCTCTTGGTTGTTTTGAAGTTTCGGGGACGAAACTCTTTTAAGGGGGAGTGATTGTAACACCCCGTAATTTTCACCCTTTATTTTTGGTGTTAGTTTATTTTAAAATGATATTCTTTTCGTAAAAAAAATAAATAATTTATTATTTTCTCTAGATCAATGATTTCTATTCTTTATAATTTGGGAGCCGAATCATTATTTTATTATATGGTGTGTTAATGTGTGCATTATATTTATATTTATAATATAATTTATATATTAGAATTATTTTCATTATTAAGTATTTTCAAAGTTTAGGCGCGATTTAGAAATTAATCGTTTTATCGCGTAATGGGCTTTCGGAGCATGAATCATTGTTGAATTGGGCCGAAAGTTTTTGTGGGTGTTGGGCTTGGGGAAACCGGCCAAGGAGATGGAGAAGGAGAGCTCATCTTCTTTCTTTTCTTTTTATTTTTCCTTGTGACTCTTTGTAGCTTTGTAACTCCTATAACCCCCTAATTATTCTCCTTCATTAAAACCCTTTATTTCAACCATTAAACATCCATAAAATTCTGATTTTTATTCAAAGAAGTTCAGCATCATTTGCATTTATCACCCACCGTTTATTTCAAGAAAAGGAAGAGAGAAAAGGAAGAGGAAAAGAATAGAAAGGTTCAACCCGGTTTTTCCTGTCGCACCTTCACGAAAATAACCGTAGCCGGAGATCTAACCGTTGGATCGTCTTCAAATTTGGACACAACGTTTATAACGTCTTGTTCTACATTCTGACTGGAGCGATTTAGAATCTGTGCTTTTGATCATCAGGAATCATGGCCGTAACAGAGCAGTGCGAAACAAGAGTTTTCAACGTTCAAGAAGAAATGCCTAGTGACTTGTTGCTACAATTCTCGTTCGTTATGCCTTGGGGTTAGTAGAGGATTTGGATTGCATGCTTAACTCATGATTGTCTCTTTAGACTCAGCTCTCCTCCCGACGATCCATGTAACTAGTTGTTATTTTAGAACCATAGTGATTAGGGTATTATTCGGTATTAGATTACTACGCTAGGAATTATTTAAAATACTTTTTGAATGAAATTTTTGATGAAATTTGACATGAATATACTTGATACATGCTATGTTAATACTGTGTAGAGATAAATAATTTTTGCATGATTTTTAGTATTTATTTGATTTAATTGGTGTTTTGTGCGTTTTTGGCTAAATTGCATAATAATTATGGAACGACTGATAAAATTGATGAAATTATTTTTTTTAGATCATGTTACATGCGTAGTATGTAATCCATGCCTTAGAATAATTTTTAACTACTGTTTAATATTTTATTTAATTGATATATCTGTTTTTGTAATTTCTGTTCTGTCAGTATATAATTCATGACAATTATTTGTAGAGTCTGAAAAATTAATTTCTTTGAATATTATGTATTTCCGTGAGTTTTTACATGTTATGTAAATTTTTGGTAATTTTTGGGCGTCTGTTTATAGTTTTAATTATTATAATGGCTTATTTGAGGAATCTGTATATTAACTATTAAAAATACTTTTGGAGTCCTAAAATTATAAATAAAAATTTTATCATGTCAGTAGAGCCATTAGGGTCATATGAAAATTTTTGTGGGATTTTACTGCTCGAATTTGTTAGTTTCATAATTATTATGGTGTTTTTGTGATGAAATTGAGGATACACTTTTAAATTGTTTGAGGTCTTGTAAATCAGATATAATTCATAATTTAATATATTCTGGGTTGCTGATTTTCAGTAGTATACAGTATGCATCATTTGGGTAACCACATGTTTAGGTTTGATTTATGAAATATAATGATTTAATTGTTATTACTCTTTTAATGAATATGATTTAGAGTTAATTGCTGATGTATGTGTGATTGAGTGTGGTTGCTGTAAAAACCAGTATATTGTCATTGTTGATGTTTGGGAATGTTCAAGTGTTATTGTGAGAGTTATTTGTTGAATATTTTATAAGTGATTTATTTTGAGGAATTATGAAGAACTGATTTGATGAACTGTGGGTATAAGGCCGGGTGGCAACCCCTTTTTGATGAATATTTTGATGAATGATACTTAGATTGTATGCATGATTGTATTTTGAGATAAGAATATCCGGTGGGATAGATGTAGTCCCCGGTGAAGAACATGCCAACCACCTGGTTTGCGAACTAGGGGTACACCTGGGTTAATTGTTGTCGTCCGAGAGTCAGGGAGTTCTGCGTGTTCTACTCGGCATCGGGAGTTTGGCCATTCTTAGACACAGGCAGTGGGGAACGTAAGCCCATAGACTAACCTGGAGATTGCGATCTGACAAACCTTAGGAAGTGATTTGCGAATCACTGGCGTTCGGTTTCTGACTCAATAACTTGTTGTATTTTGATTTATTATTATTATTTATTTATATTGGAATTATGTCACTCACTATATTGTGTTTACTTATTGTTAATGATCTCTTGATTTATCTATGAGCTTTATGATTTCTATGTGCATGATATGATGTAATGAATTGCATGTTATTCCTTTCTTAATAATCTACCTCTGAATAGTGCTTTGATTGCTATTGTTCTGGGAGAACTGCTAGTTACTCCCCACTGACTGTGGAAATATGTAATATAATCTTGCAGATGGAAATGAATGCTAGGCTTGTGACTGCTTGGGCTAGCAGTGTGAGAGTTGGTTGTGAGAAGAAGCTTCTAGTTCTGTTTTTGGTAGATGAACTCTATATAGGTCATAGGGAGACTTATTTTTGGATAGCTTTCAAGGACATTAGTTTTATTTAAGTTTATTTTGGGAGACTTGCATGTCTCATGGTATTTGGATTTGATGATAAGATTCAATTTGGGATACTTCCTTTTATTTTAGAACTATGTTGTTTACTCGGAGATTTATTCCCTTTTAAGCTATGAATTTTGAGTTATTATCTTTATTTATTGTTTTAGAGTAGCATAACCGTCCCGACGTTATTTCCCCTAACGTCATTTTAGTATTTCTTGATTTGATATTGTCAAGTATCCTAGTAGTAGAAGGACGGGGTGTTACAGTGATCCCCAAAAAATTTAAAAAATGAATATTCTCTAATTAAGTTTCTTAATTCTTTTATGGTTTGTTAATGCATGTTATTTGAAATTGTTATTGCAACTGAGAGTTTAGATAGTAAGAATCTTGTGAATCTTTGTTTTTATAATTGTTTGAAAATTGATTTAGTCATCGATTTATATTTTCAATTGTGAGTTTCCTCTTTTTACACATTTTCATGTATTTCTTTTTGATAATGTAAAACTTTCTTTACTACCCATATTTGTCAATAAGGAAAGAATTACGAAAATCTTTCCTTTATTATTTTTTGTGAGATTAAGGGTATATAAGTATTTTCAAGAGGGGACACCATAACTCCCCCCTTGGCTTATATAATAGAGATATATGACCTAAAATATTGAAAAATGTTCAAAAGATAATTAGGGCCTTAGGGGGTTAAGGCCCCGTTCTTTTAGACTGTGAGAAATTGGACAGAATTGAAACTAACTGAATTGAACTAAACTGAACTGAAATTAACTGAACTGGGAGAAACTGAACTTAACTAAACTGAACTGAACTGAAGTGAAAAATAAGTCCAAAAAGACAGGACCTTAATTCACTTATTTCTAGAATTAGGATAAGCATGAATCTTACTGTATTGGGTAAAATATAGTTCTTTTTAGTGAATTAGTAGTGTATATATATGGTGCTATTAGTATTTGTTGAAGAATTAATTGCTCAACTTTTAGTGATTTGAAATTATATTAGAACTTAGAAGTATGACCAATTAATATTTTTATCCGATTTTTCACCAGGTACTCCTAAAGTTTCTTGATATTCACCTGGTACCCTCGCGTTTTTAAAAATTAACCAGGTGCCCCTGTGGTTTTGAAAAATTCCTGACGTGACTCTACCGTCAACTTTCCGTTAGATATGACCCTAAAAAAACTTAATTAACTTAATTTAACCTTAACTTCTAACCCTTCCTAACCTTATTCCCTAACCCTAAACACTAACTGTAATATCCCGAAAATTTGAGCTTAATTTAAAAGCTAATTAAATTATTTAATTATTTATTTTAAGGTTATTATAAAACTTAATTTATTGAAATAAAAGAAATCAAGTGTTTAATAAAATTAGCTAAGCTAGTTTGGTTATAGATTAAAAGAAAGTATGAAAGGTTGCTAATTTTAGTAAATACAAAAGAAATGGAAAATTTCTAAAAACGGAAAATCACCATCCACACATTTCATCTTCTTCCTCAAGCTCCATCTCCTTGCTCCCCAAGGCTTCTAGAAGACCTTGCTCCCCAAGTATTCTTCACCATTAAGCCTACATTAGTTTAAGTGAGTTTTGTTTCTAAAATTACTATAAATAGCAAGTCAAGTTCACTATTCATCTCCATCCAAAAATCAGAATATTTCAAATACCAACTACCCACAACCTCCTGTTTTCCGGCCACCACCACCACCACCATCGATTGCCGCCTAGTCTGCGCGCCCAGACCAGCGCCACCCCTGTCCGCCGCCAGCACCACCACCTTCCTTCTTCCTCCTCCCCTTCATCTTCTCGCTACTCCTCTTCTCCCTCCTATGTCTCGCTGCTCTCCTCCCTCTGCCCGCCTGGGCTGTTGTCCCCGCCACCCGCCTGATGCGCCGCCGCCCTGCCTCAACACCAGCACGCCGCCCCTTCTTGGCCAGTTCCGACCACCCCTCCCCTTCGCTGCCTGCTTTGTGTTATAAGCAAGTAAGTTGTAATATTTTCCCTCCTATTATTGTTTTGAAAAGTTTAAGTCATTAGTTTAGCTTAGTAATTTACATGAACCATTAGTATGTTGGGCTAATTAACTAAACTAATTTAACTTGTGATCTTATTTTTATAGTTAGAATCCATATTATCCAATAAACTTATTTATAAATAATTGTACTTCTAACCTTGCAAGTCTAATTTAAATATAGGGACTTAGTATGTTTAATAAATCAAGTTGTTTGGACTTAGTTAATTAAACTCAATGTTTTAAAGTCCACTTCACTTTTTATGAAATAATCATACAACCTAATTATAATTTAAAATAAATTATGACATAGTCACTATTACTACACCTTAACTACATAAATGGTGTTTTTGGTTAATAAAATTATAGTTTCATGCTCACATAGTTATAACTTAAGTCATGTATTATAAAGTAATACTAATTAAGTACACTTGGATTTTAAGTATAATGTTAGTAAGCTTAATCTATAATTATAGTCCCACTTTTTAGCTTAATGAAATGAATATCACTTTTTAAGTTGTAAATTAAGTAAATCGCTTATTCATGGACACTAACTAGTGGGGATATCACTAATACAAGTTAGAATTTAACAATTAGTTAGATAATCACTTTACTATTAAAAGTCTAATTAAAGCATGAAAGTTCTATAATCACACCTTCAAGTCATTAAACATGAATTTTCATGAATCTTATAAGTAGGAGTTGTTACTAAATAATTTTACATAAGTTGGACTTAGAACTCATATTAAATGTGTCATCTATTATATTAATATTAAAGGAACTTGGTGACCAAGTTAGTAAAATCAAGAGTTATAGTTTAAGTAATTAATGGTGATAATGAGGTTTCATAACTATTAATTTCAAAACTCGCCATAAAGTCATAATAAGGAACTTCCCATCATAGGCACATGATGGAAATGAATCGTAGAGCTTAAAGATCTAGAATAAAATATTAATAAGTCGTTCTTTATTAATTCTTGAATAGATTAGAAAGGAAAAGGGATATTACAAGCCTCCCCCGGCTATCAAGTATAATAATCGCGACTCGAGGTAACATCTACTGCTAACACCCGCTTTCCCCTTCCAACTACGTTTTATGACGCTTTTGTATAATGTTTTGATAATATGTCTTTATGGTGTGCGGGATATGAAATGTTTCACTATGCAAATTATGTTTATAAATGATTTGGTATGACATTTATGCAATGACTTTACGATACTGAAAAGTACTTAAAACCCACAAAACATGATAAATGAAAGTGAAAGATGGGTTATGGCAGTACTATGTTCTGTGGGCCGTCCACGTGTCATTCTGTTATATGGCGGCAACGCCACCTTCTGATGGGGGACAACGTCCTCGGTGGTACCCGCATTATGTTTGGCATTATATGCCACCTTCTGATGGGGGACAAAGGTCCTCGGTGACTCTGCCTTATGTTTTGATGTATGGCTTTATGCCACCTTCTGATGGGGGAGACATATGTCCTCGGTGGCTTAGCCTTCTGTTTACTCGCCAAGTCACCAAAGGAAGATTTTCGATAATTAATATGATAAAATGAATATGATAAAATGATGAATGATAACATGAATCCTTCTTTAAATTCCTGTTTTGAATTATATGTTTATGAAATGGTTTGACTATATTCTCCCATCTCTGTTTTCAAATAAAATGAGTTGAAATGAATTTACGATGTTAGAGTAGTATGATACTGAGCCTCGGCTCACGACGTTTTGTTTTTCTGTTTTAGGTACCGATGGGGATGACGGAATGGCTTAGCAGTGAGAAATTGATATTAAAATGACTCAAACACTTATAGTTTTTGTAACCTAAGTTATTAGTTAGTTTAATTAACATTAACTACTATGTTTTACTTTAATAATTTATAGAATCTAGTATGTTTAAGTTTTCACATTATTACATGTTAGAATTCTGAAAGTATGTTGCCTTGTATTTTCCTAACGGAAAGTACGGCAGTAACGCACTGACCAAAAGGTTAGGTATTCCGCTGCTAATAATCAAGATTAATTAACCTAATAAAGATGCTTAGAGGTCGGGGCGTTACACTAACCCTCCCACCACCCCTGCCCCTCCCCCACCCCAGCAGTCCCCACTCCTCCACCCCCCGCAGCCCCTCCCCTCCCTTCCACCACCCCTAGCCTCATTTCCCAACCCCCCAGCCCCTCCCCCTCCCCTCGCGCAACCCCCGAGTCAATTTCACCTTCCTCCCCTTCCACCCCGTCGATTTTCGCTCCCCTTCCCCCCCACCCCCATCGAATTTCGCTCCCCACCCCCATCGAGTTTCGCTCCCTCCCCCGGAAAATCGATGCCCGAGAATTTGAAAGTCGAAAATCGACGGGGGGGGGGAGGGATCGAAAATCGACGGGGGTGGGAGGGAGGGGAGGGGAAATCGACTCGAGGGATGCGAGGGGGTGGGGGAGGGGATGGGCGGGGGGAGGGGATGCGCGGGGGGAGTGGGTGGGGGGGGGGGCTGCGCGGGGTAGGGAAGGGCTGCGGGGGGGAGCTGGGGGGGGGTGGGGGCGGGGGGGGGGCGGGGAAGGGGGTGGGGGGGAGGGGCGGGGAAGGGGGGGGCCGGGGGGTGGTGGGGGTGGGGGGTGGGGGAGTGGGTGGTGGGGGTGGGGGGTGGGGGAGTGGGTGGTGGGAGGATGGTGGGATTAGGGGTTAGAGAGAGATAGGTTACTTAGGGTTTAAAAGTATTAATTAGGTTTAATTACAGTTAATTATGATTAATTAGGTTAGTTAGGGGTTAATTTAGTTGATTTAGCCTTAATGACTAACGGAGTTGACGTCCGTTAGTCATTAAGGGTAAAACCACAGGGGCACCTGGTGAATTTTTGAAAACGTGATGGTACCAGGTGAATATTAAGAAATCTCAGGAGTACCTGGTGAAAAATTCATATTTTTATTTGTCGGGTTTGGTAATCAGTGTGTATATTAGTTAACTCGGCATAATTGAGTGATTTTGTGAACATACCATGATCCAAAATTTTGGAAGAGACTGTGAGAATATTGTAAAAACAACTTGCAAAAATTACGACATCACCTAGATTGTAGAGAATTTAAGGCATATATCGTCAGTTTAGAGCAACCACATTAGGATGCTCTGAGGAAGGAGTAAGGACTCACTTGCAATATGGTAAAAGATGAAGCTTGTAACTTCACCATTGCAGTAAATGACAGTTTGTTGCTTAGCCAAGCTTTGCAACTCCACAAAGCTAGTTGCTTTTTTCAACTTTAAACCTATTAGGACCCATTTTAAGTGTAATCCCCCACAATTTTATTAATTTTATAAATATATTTAAAGTATATTTATAAGTATTTTTAGTATTTAAATAATTAAATTCTTGAGTATTGACTATTTTAAAATTAATGATTATTTAATGTTTTAAATAGTCAAAGTATTTAAATTACTTTTAAGATGGACTTTGAGAGTCAATAATAAATCTAAATAAGTTTGAGTAGTAGTACAAATGAATTTAATATTGGGTTAGAGGAGCCCAAACCTTTTGTAGGCTTTTCATGCCATCATCTTTCATTAAACTAAACAAACAAGCCCATTAGCCTTTGGACTCTAATGGAAACCTATAAATACACTACTTTCTCACAAATTTTGCCTCTCATTAAACTTAGGAGACAAAGCCCTAGACCCTAATTTTCTCTCTCTCTCTCTCTCTCTGTGTCACACAGCCCTCTCCTTTCTCTCTTTTTTTTTTCTCACCGATTTTCTTTCTCTCTCTTTTCTCTCGGTTGTCGCCAGCTGTCCTCCCTGCCACCACCTTCGGCCGCCGCCAGTCCCGACGCCCGGCACCGCAGCCCAGCCGATGCCACCTCCTCTTCGGCCGCCCTTTGTTCCTATCTTTTTTTGGTTTATTTCCTCTTTTTTCTTATTATTATTTATGATGATAATTGTTTTCATGTTTTAAGTATTGTTTTATTGAATTATAGTTTAAAATTAGTATCTTTAGCTTTTTTTAATATTAAGTTCAGATTATATAATTAGTTGGATTTTTTAACTGGAATAATACAAACTTTGGCCCGTTCTCTCGCAATAATACAAACTTTTGATTATTTTTTAATAATACAAACTTTAGGCCAAAATTCCTCCAGTAGGTCAATACCGGTTGCAACTTGTTGTAGCAGGTTACTGTGACACGTGTCATTATCTTATTGGTTGTTTTTTAATTTTTTATTTCAATTTGAAAAACAAAAAAAAACCCAATTGATTCAATGTAACTTCTCCTTAGTCCTTCCCCTGAACCACTCCAGCCACAAGCCCACAACCCTCCCCCCAGCCCCTCCTCCACCACCGAAACCCAAATGCAGAAATCAACGAGCGACGCTGGTAGCAATGGTGGCAACTGATTCTCAGAAACAATTGTTCACTTTGATTCGCGATTTCGCTGCTGAAAAATCTATCTCTCTCCTCTTTGTGCGTAAATTTGATGATTTTTTCTCTCCATTTATCACACCTTCAATCCTATCGCAGAGAGAAGAATCTGCGGCTTGAAGAAGCGCATTGAGGAGCTTCGATCAGAGTTAGATGTCGCAAATGCAGAACTTGAGAATGGAAAACACATCAAAGAAACTACGGATCAAGATCTCAAAGGCTTCGAGGTTGAATTATCCATCAACGAAACTTCAAAGAAAACCCTGGAGGTTTATATCTATCTATATTTATATGTGAAATAAAAAAAATTGCATTTTGCGCAGTGATTTTCGTAAAATTGTGTTTTTGATTCTCATTATTTGTTGTATTTGATTGTTTTTAGACGAGAATTGCTTCGATTCAGGATGAGATTTCTATATTAGGATCTGATGTTGACGGTATTAAGGTATTATGTTGATGTTAAATTTGGTTTATATTTGAAATTTCGATTAGTTTTCTCAGTTTGGTTTGTATGCATGTGAATTTCGGTGTGGAAATTGTTTGGAAGAATGAAGAAGCAACTCTTAGGCACTTAGTTTTAATCAATTATATCTTCTTTAAATTCAATTGTTTTCCGGTGGGCAGGCTGGGATTGGTGGTAGGGTTTGGTGGTTTTCCGGGGTGAAGGAGTGGGGGGGTGGTTTTGTGGGTGGGGGAAGGGAGACGTGGTGTTTTCTGTGGTGGAGGAGGGAAGACGTGGTGTTGCCGGTGGTTGGGAGGTTTCGTGGTGGCGGAGGGGGTGGTGAAGGTGGACGGGTGGTTTCGTCCGTGGGGGGAGGGGTGAGGGTGGGGTTTCAGTTGGTATGGGGAAGGGAGGAGAGAGAGAGATATTTTGGGTCTTTTAAAAAAAATTACCTGTTTACAGGTAAAAGGTCACATTGACCTACTAGAGGAATTTTGTCCTAAAGTTTGTATTATTAAAAAATAATCAAAAGTTTGTATTATTGCGAGAGAACGGGCCAAAGTTTGTATTATTCCAGTTAAAAAATCCTAATTAGTTTGGTGAACTAAATAAATTTCAGATGTAATATATAAGTTCAAATTAGGTTTTTAAACATATAAGCATGGATTTTTAGTGTTTATAAGAGTGAAAGGTATAGTACTATATTATAGTTTATGAAAATTGAGTACTTTAATCTTTAGAACTATTTTAAAGTAAGTTTAAAAGAGTTTCAAAGAAATTATACCTTGTTGGAAATTTTATTGGTTTACTTATAGTGGAAATTTTATTATTTGGTAGGAGGAGATTTCACTTTGAGTGAAATCTAAGGTTGTGAAAGTGGCCTCCCATATTGTTTACACAAGGTACGTACATGCCTATGTGTTTTTAGACTAGTATCATGTCCTAAGGTTAGGAATGATATAGTATCACGTGTAGGGAACTTTTTATAGTTCATATGTGGCTTATATTTAAGTGGATTTACATGTTTTGTACTGTTGTGTGAAACATGTTGCCTATTATGAAGTATTACATGTTTTTATGGATGATTGATGCTAGCATGTGGGTTGGGAACGTTTAATTTATTAATTCATATGAGAAATTAATAAATGTATTGTTTATTGGATCATGAAATGTATCATGTTGTTTCCTTGAATTTCTTATATTATTTACTTTATAAGGATTGTGGGTCTTGTTAGTAAAGTATGATATTTACCTATTGACAGGTTGGTCGGTTGTTGCTTTAAGTCAACAAATAAAGGTTGGTTGGTTATTGTTCTTAGTCAATAAATAAAATGGATTAAATATGGGTCAATTGAGTTGTATGATCACAGTATTTAATCCTAAGATAAAATTGGAGTCTTGTGTATTCATGTTATTTGTGTTGGTTGTCTTATTGTTGTGAGTCCAACATCTAATAAAATATTAATACTTAAAGTGAAAAGTGAATAACAATAAGCTTTAGACTTGTGCACGTCTGAATTATTGGACTAGTATGAGTTGGAGTACATGGTGGTAGCCCCATGACTTTCCTTGGGGCCGGATTGATCACCTTGTCCTATTTTTATTTAATTAGTACCTCGATATCGTTGGGAGTCGCGCCCGTACTTCGTCCTTTAAATTGAAGACAAGGTTTGGTTGGACAACTCTATCCATTTATTATTCAAATTTATTAATAAAATAATATGTTGGTTTTGTGGAGTCAAGTTTAGTCTAGTGAGTATTATATTTTATTATGTTATTATTTATCCATGATTTAATGCTTATTAGTATCATGTTAGGTTATGTGTTTTATTTATTATGTATGTACTCAGCTTTACTGATTACGTGATTTTCTGTGTGATCATGGTTGTGTCTTAATGATCCTGTAATGACCCCATGTGGCGAGCAGTCTTTCAGGATCAATATATCATCGACCATTTCAGGTTTGAAGACAATACATCCATTGAGATTTTGTGAGACAGTTTGGAGAGCCTGTGTTTTGGCCTCTTTGTAATACTATTTATACTTTTGGTTTAATTATGTTTCAGTGGTTTTACCTTTTACGTTTGGTTTGATTTTGGAGTTGACTTTATGGTTGACTTAGTTTGAGAACACTATGGTTCTTAGACATTAAATTATCTTTTAAGTTTAATTAATGATTTCAAGTACTTTATTTATTTTCCGCTTCAAAATTCTGAGTAAGCCGATACCTTATCACACTGGCGATAATACCTTGGTGATTCTCTATGTTTTGTGAGAAAAAAGTATTTTATAAATTAGAGAATTGTCGGGGTGTTACATTGAGGAAGAGAAGTCAAACTTGTATTGAAATGTATAAGTGATACAATATATATAATACAAAGGTACATCTAACTAAGGAAACGTAAATAATATCCTAAGAGAATATTCTACACAAGATAGGAAAATAACAGAAAAGATATTACAATATTTGGGGGAATAATCAAGGATTACAGAGATAAGATCAAGGGGATTGTTATTGATTTCCTATATGCCCCCGCAAGACGGACGGGGATTCGAAAAGTCTGATCTTTTCGAAAACAAGACATCAAGTCGCGGTCTAGATAGTGGTTTAGTGAGAAAGTCCGCAAGTTGATTACTAGTAGAAATACGAGTAACACGAAGAGTACCTTTTTGAACTTGTTCTCAAATGAAGTAAAAAGCTGGCAAGATGTTTCATTTTGGAGTGAAAAACCAGATTAGCTTTGAGATAAGTGGCACTAAGATTATCACAGTAAATGACAGGGATGTCAGAGAGATGAACACCCATTTAAGTGAGTAAGTTGTGAACCCATAAAAGTTCACCAGCAGTAGAACTGTAGAAGAAACAGCTTTATACTCGACTCCCGTGAAAGATTTAACTATGGATTTTTGTTTCTTAGAACACCAAGTAATAGGATTATGACCAATAAGATAACATGACCCATAGTAGACGTATAATCATCATGATCACCTGCCCAATGGACGTCGGAGAAGGCATGAAGAGTAGATGGAAAGTCTCTGTAGATGTTAATACCTTTGTCAAGAGTACCATTTAAGTACCGAAGTAGACGCTTGAGGGTGGCCCAATGATCAGAGGTGGGACGATGCATAAAATGGGACAACTTGTTGACAGCATAGGCCACATCGGGTCGAGTGAGTGTGAGATATTGTAGGCTTCCCACAACAGCTCGATAATCCCTGTGATGCATTAAGAGTTACACCGGAACCAAGAGTGATGAGATATTGAGCGGTGAGGAGAGGCGTAGGAGCAGGTTTGGTGTGAAGCATACCCATTTTAATTAGCAAGTAAATCATTTATGTACCGTTATTGACTGAGAAAAGGACCATGAGATGTAAGCATGACTTCCACACCAAGGAAGTAAGAAATATCATCAAGATCTTTTAAAGAGGGTCTGTGAGTAAATATCTTTATAAATAGATTAAGATGATCAAGGTTAGGGCCAGTTATAATGATATCATCACATATACAATAAGATAAATAGGATGAGTAGCATGATGATAGATAAATAAAGATGTATCAGAGACACATCGTTTGAACCCTTGGCCAACAAGATAAGTGGTGAGTTCAGTATACCAGGCCCGTGTAGCTTGCTTAATTAAGACAATAATTATCTATTTTTGATTTGCACACATAAGAAGGAAATTTAGGGTCAAGAAAACAAGGAGGTTGAGTCATATAAACTTCTTCATGAAGAGTACCCTGTAAAAAAGCATTATTAATATCAAGTTGATGAAGGTGCCAATTTTGAGTAATTGCAAGACTCAAGAGAGTGCGGATGGGAGCAACAACTGGACTGAAAGTTTATGTGTAGTTAACGTCAGGCCTTTGTTGAAATCGTTTTTCAACTAAACGAGCTTTATAATGATCAATGACACCTTGATTTGTATATTTAATGCGAGAAAACCCATTTGCATTCACAACATTACGAGTCGTATCCGGGCATACTAAATCCCAAGTGCCAAGAATATGAAGAAAGGAAAGTTCCTCTTCCACAGCTTTCTTCCAGTGAGGTTCTTTAAGAGCTTGAAGGACCGTTTTGGGTGCAGTAGGTTTAATAACAATAAGAGTAGTATTAAGACACTTTTGGTTTGGCTTAAAAATGTTGGGGGGAAAAGGGGTATTAGATGGAGGGGGGGGAGCTGGCAATAAGTGTCGAAGGAGAAGAAAGATTGTGTATGTTGTTTGATAGGGAATTTAGGCCAGAGGGAGAAAAGGTGGGTATAGGTAGGTGAACTGGATTGGAATGGGGGGAGTTGGGCCACTGGGATTGTGGGCCGGTTGGTCAGAAGGAAAAGAGGAGGAAGAACGAGGGAGAATTGGGCTAGCAAAAGAGGAATGTGGGTCACCAGGATTTGGTGAGGGTTTGAGGGAGGTAGGCCAACAACATATGGGCTGGAATGATATGGGTCAGCGATAAATGAGGAGGAGGGAGGAGAGGAAGGTGGGGTGTGGGTAGAAGATTCTAGGCCTTCATATTGAGGCATATGAACTAGATTGTGAAGGAGGGGAAGAGAGATGGAGCGCACGACAATTATGGGCTAGGTAGAGAAGTGGGAGTGGGTTGTTTAGTGAGAGAGGAGTATGGAAAATTAGTTTCCACAAATTTGACATGTCTTAAAGTAAAAACTCGATTAATGAGAGGATCAAGGCAATGGTAAGTACTTTGAGTTTTGGAATAACCAATGCAGATACATGGACGAGATTTTGAGTCTAATTTGTGGGATGTATAAGGTTTCAACCATGGAAGCATAAGCACCCGAAACTACGAAGTTTGAGATGATTAGGAGGGGATTGAAATAGACAATGATATGGAGATTTGAGAGAGTGTGTGGGGGTGTGTAGGAAGATGATTCATTAAATATGATGAAGTAGAGAAGGCATATGACCAATATATTTAAGGGAAGTTGAGCATGAGTGAGAAGAGATAGACCAGTTTCAATAATGGACGATGACGGTGTTCAGCAAAGCCATTGTGTTCCGGAGTATGAGGAGGAGAAGTGAGATGATAGATGTCATTAATAGTCAAAAAAAGATGCTAAAGCTTCATATTCTCCCCCGTTGTCAGAGTATAGGATTTTAATAGGAGTGTTGAAATATTTTTCAACAAGAGTTTTAAAGCGAATGAAAATGGCTTTTTGTCAGATTTGTTTTTAAGTGGGTAGAACCATATGAATTTGGTGTGATGATCAATAAAAATGACATAATACTTAAAATCATCAATAGAGTGAATGAGCGATGTCCACAAATCAGTGTATATAATAATATCAAGAGGGGAGTGGAAGATCAAAGTAGAATGACCAAATGGAAGTTTGCGACTTTTATTGCAATAGCAAGCATTATAATTAAAAGATAGAAAGTTAGAAGATTGAATATTGAAATCGGAAATAACGTGTTTAAAAATAGATAGAGATGGATGACCAAGTCTATGATGCCAATTTATTGCTAGGGTTTTGATTGTTGAAAGAGCTAGAATATTGGAAGAAAAGGGAGGCCATTCAAAGACTCCTTCAAGTACTCGTTCTATCAAGTCCTCAGGTTTGAGAAGATCACCAAGGACGGGTAGTTGGTCGGCACAAATACAAACAACATTGACATAGTCGGAAATGGGTTTATCGCCTTTTGTAATGGATTTCAGATTAGTTTTGACAAGCTTAGCATGACTATGAGCAAGAATGTCCCAAGTTTCCTTAGTCGTGGTGGCGCGGGAAACAAGGGGAACAATGGTGGCGTCAGGGGTACCAAGTAAAGCACCAAACAAGAGTTTATCTTGTTGAACCCATGTAGTGTAGGCTGGATTATTGACAGTAGTGGTGGTGGTAGAAGTAGAGGTAGAAGAGGTAGTCTCAGAGGGATGCACATGAACCGTCCAAGAATTTGAACAAGCCATGGCCGACGAGTATAGCTTTTAACTGAAGCTTCCATGAAAGGTAATTAAGATAGGTAAGCTTGATAATATTAGTGAGATTAACAAGGACAATAGGGGAGGTGGGTTCTGCATCATTAGGGATGGTATTGGTAGTCATGGCAGGAGAGAAGATGAAGGTCGAAAGTTTGTGAAAAAAAAAAAAAAAGTGTTGGGATCAATACTGCTCTGATACCATGAGGAAGAAAAGTCAAACTTGTATTGAAATGTATACGTGATACAGTATATATAATACAAAGGTACAACTAACGAAAAAATAACGAAAAGATATTACAAGATGTGGGCAGATAATCAAGAATTACAGAGATAAGATCAAGGGGATTATTATTGATTTCCTGTACATCTAACTATACCTCCACAAAGTTAGTTGCTTTCTTCAACTTTAAACTTGTTCGGCCCCCTGTTACTGCCTCACCCAACTACATAGAGTTGTAACTCCACAAAGCTTATTGTAGCTTGCATTGTAAATGCACTTATGCAATTTCGTATCTACATAAATTCACTAGAGTAGTCGCTAATGACAAATTTTACGGCATGTTTAAGTAAATTATTAAAGCCATCGAATAGTCAAATAACCTAATATTTACTAGTTGAACATCATCCATTATAGCTATAACTAATTGTCATTTGTCAAACAAGGTTATAACCATAAGAAAGAATCTGAACTCAAACATATTTTCTAAAGACAAGACAAATAATCATGAAGTTCAACATATTTTACGACATTGTAAGACCAAGTCAACTGCAATGAGTCAATGATAAACTTTACATGATTACATTTATAACTATTACTAATTAAGAAGACATTGGTTCAGTTTTCCCCCCAAAACTGTCCATGTGGCATCTCTATGTTAATTGGTTTCCTGCCTCATGATTCCAACAGCTAACCAAAGTACTCAAACCGAAGTGTCTTACTGCGCTGGACGTTGGTGTGCTCCTTGGGGAAAACACCAAAGTAATACTACTATAAACAAATGAAGTAATGTCTACATTGGAAAGATACATATTGTAAAAGTAAAATAAAACTTAGAAACAGGTTGCCAGCCTACCATTCATTCTCTTAGAATGAATAAATTATAGTAATATAATCATATTCCCAATAACAAACACGAGATGAAATTTTATCGTTTCATCAAAAAATACCTCGTCTCTTAAACTTACTAGATTATTATACTCCGTATATATATAATGGCAGCACTCTAACTATTTACAATAAAAATTCCAAAAAAAAAAACTTTCATGTCTCTTAAACTTACTAGATTATTATAGTATATAATGTCATAAAGTGTTCTCAGTTCTTGCAATTAAATAATCATGCTCTCAAAATCAACTTCACCTATTTTAATTTCTGACAAAATAATCATGCATATGGTTGTTTGATTGAGCTTTAAAAAATCTCCATAAAAATTTCTGACAAAAGATGTTTGAAAAAAGTAGGAGCAAGCTGAATTTATCGTGATTGACAAAGGTGAGAATAGAAAGGCTCAAATCTGGCTTGAATTGCTCTTCCATCTAAGATCAAGCTTCATTAGTATATTGTTCAAATCCATCATGCTTTAGAGTTTGATGTTAGCTAATAGCTATGCAAAGAAATGAGAGTGAGATTAGTGAGTTAGAAATACAAGGCTATCAAAAGGAGTATTGGTCTGAACAACTGGGTGCTTCTAGAATCTAGATCCCGGGTAATATAATACTATGCTTTGCTTTTTCTTGTTAACATTTATCTTTCTTTTTTTGGTGGGGATATCTTGTTAAGTATTATCACTTACAATTATGCTTTTATAAACTTAATCTGTTATGAACTTTTAATGATTTTTTTTTGGCAGGGATGAACTTTTAATGATGGTAAAGACCAATATGAATTCCGATTTTTTTATTAAAGAAAGGTTATTAGAACGATTTCTCTTGATAATGACATAAGATAGATCAATCTCAGGCTCACCCTAATCAAATTGCAATTTTTGTTGCTAAAGCCTCAACGTTATTTTAATAAATTTTTTAATTATCTTTTTTGATGATAAAGTTTATGTGTTTGTATGGGCATCAACCATGTACATGTTATCAAGAAAAATTGTTGAAGATTAAAAACAATATTGATCATTTCATCTTTTATCTAAATTAATGATCAATATTGATCATTTCATCTTCACTAAATATTGATAAAATTAATTAAGGGTCTATTCTGTTCAACTTATTTTGTCTTATCTTATCTTATAAGATCTTATAAAATCTTATCTGATCTTATCTTATCTGATCTTATCTTATCTTATCTTACAAGATAGTTTATTGAGTGTATCTAACATCTGATTTTATCTTATCTATCTTATCTGATTTGATCTGATCTTACAAGATATTATATAAGTTAAAATAAATTGAACAAAACAAACCCTAAATGAACATGTTATTGCTCATAGCAAGTTTAGAAACTAATGTTTTTCCAAGGACAATTATTAATACCGTGCATCATTAATATCGTGCGTCACACAGATGTTAATTTAGTAGATTTCTAAAGCCAAAGGCGCACATATTGCGCGTAACTACCTCGGCTGAGAGATCTCCAAGACGAGAAAATCCAGTGTAATTAACTAACTTCTCAAATATAACACTGGAAAAGATAAAATATGTTCTAAAAAAACAGAGAGATAACATATATATTATATATATATTTAGCACATTGACAATGCCAACAATCTACAAGTTGCATTGCCTGGAGCGCTGCAGTCTAAAAGCAACTCGGATTTCAACAGTAAAACAAACAAAAAAAAAAAAAGTCCTAAACTCCTAATGCATATACATTACATGAAACTGAATTGCTAGACGTCAAAGAGGCTGCTTCTCAACATTCGCCATTTGTGAGGTAAACGTCCTTTGCTCCAAGATCACCACCAGCATCAATTTCCATGCTTACTGAATAGACGAGGTCCTGCAAATAACAAGGCACATATAGTAAAAGCATTCTAGCATTGATTGGTTGATTTGATCCTTAGTTCGGCAAAGCACTCCAGATAGATCCCAATAACCAGAGCAAGAGATGCCACAATGTTCTAATGTCTGCTAGATCAAACTTGCACGTTTCTAGCTCCCAGGTTGCTAACAAGACCATCATGGATCATTTTGCACATACAATGTGACTACCAGGAAAGATAATGCCTTCATGCATTAATCACAACTTTCTCTTTATGATTCCATTCCCCTGACTGTCACAAAAGCTTAGAGAGCGCGAGATGGAATTGTTATTTTTTTTTGAAGGGGGGAGGGGAAGTATGGTGAGAGTCAAATAATGCAAAGTCACAAGACTCGGAAGAATGCAAGTTATAGCAGAAGAGTCGGATATTATTTCAGAGTATATTTGCTCATTATTTAGCATCTTTTAGTCATCGAGTAGTATGTTTTAGTAAGATACAGGGACAGATATTTATTTGCTAGTTACTGTGGGTTAGCTTTATGGCTACTTGGGAAACTGACCTGAAGTTCATCTTCAGAGCTTTTCAGTCTTTCACCACACTCCTTCACTTGCAGGAAACATTTACGCAACTGCAAGTAATACCATGTCATGATGGTGATGTAAACCTGTTATCTTAACATGCTCATTTAAATATTCGAAAATGTGGTATACTTCCAGCCAGGTATATACCTCGGTCAACTGCATTTGACGCAATGAAGAATGTTTTTTGGCTGAGGTTAATGAGTCTTCCAGTATCTGTTATAAGTTATAACCATCAATTTCCATGTTAAGATGCCAAAGGATGTCCAGTTACGAAACATAAGCAACAAAGTGAAGAGTTGCTAATACCAGGGATCTTTTATGCAAATCAGCTATTAGTTGTTTCTTCTCTTCTAACCTCTGCTCCATGTCAGATTTCTGCCAATACAAGGATATAATCTCTTCTGAGTTTTGGCATAAGACTTCAATGATCGAAACATAGAAAGACACACATGATTCAGATTTTGCAGGCAGAAGTTGTAACAAGCTTCCACTAGCAGTGAAGATTGAACAGCAAACCAAAATATTTACAGATGATCATTAGAATAATTTCAACAATGTGATCCATAAGAATAGCTGTTTTTTGACTGATAAATGGGATAAATCTCTAACGAATCAAAATGATGAGCATGACAGTACAAAGGCAACCAAATGCCTAGCTAGTGTATTACAAATATAGAGCAGACAAGAAGACAGTCTGACAAACAGTGGGCTCAACCTATATCTTCATATGTTTTAATATCTTCAGAATATTGACATGGTCCATCGGTCCATAACTCCATATGAGGGCAGTATCCCAGGTAAGGGGAACTTATTTATTAACATGTCTCGTACCCTCAGCTTCTGCTTTAGTATGACCCTCAGAATTGCTCAAACTTATGTCATTCGGTAGACATTCCGACATGGATATGGAGTAAGGACACTTCAAAACTTCATATCGGCCTAATATCATGGAATATTCTCATAAATTAGCTGAATCGGAATATTGGACACTTGGACACCCATGTCCGATGGGAGTATCCAAGTCCGACTAGCATAGAGTTTTAAACCACTTCTAATTGAACTTTTGGGACTTTCTCATTGCTGATTAAAAAACATGCAATATCATTAAAACATGCCAACAGAGAAGTAACAGTAGTTTTTTTAGTTTTTCATGTATAAACTATGGTAAAAAAAAGTCCAAGATTTTTATTCAGTAATGAGTTTTCAAAGTTTTACCAAAACAATTTCTCAACTTATATTTAATATAAATCATATTTACCTAGCATATGAGGATCAAAGTTACATCTATAGGAAGAGTTGACAGAAAGTCCAGAAAGCAACATAACTACATTGCTTAGCTGCATAAGACGTACTATACCCTGTTGCAATTTTTCAAAACATTACTAGCTAGCTTCGACATTTAAAGGTCAAAAGCGTTTCTCTACCATGCTTTCACAATTCGCATTCACAGTTTTACCCCCCCCCAAAAACAAAAAAAAAAAAAAAAAAAAATATCTAAAATCCTTAGCTGCCATAGGTACAATACCCTGTTGCAAACTTTTAAGACACTGCTAGCTAGCTAGCTTTGACTTTTAAAGAGTAACAGCATTACTCAACCATGCTTTCACTATTCACATTCACAAAATCACACTGTTTATATTCCAAAAAAAGATCACAAAGAAAGATTCTTCTATGCGTTAATTCTACAATAAATTTATGTTCTTGTTGAGCTCATCATAGAAACCTATATGGCTATAATGTTTTCTCGCCAACTGCCAAGGATGGCACCAACAGAAATGCCAAGCTCCCTATATCTGACCTGATAAAAACCTCCATTCTAGTGAGCTCATAGAGCATGTCCAAGAAGACTAATGCATCGTTTCAGACTCAAAACAGTGCAAGTGAACATTGAAATTGAAAAGTAAAGTCAATCCTCACTATATGATACCACTAGGACATGCTGAACAGCCTGTGCCAAGAGAGGCAGCCAAGGGAACACAAGCCAGTACAGCAGGGAGTTCACATGAGTCTAGTAATAGAAGAGCTAGGCCCCATATTGGAGAAAATGCTGACAACTAGTCCAACAAACACTTGACTCGAAGAGATGTGGATGTACAGAAGTGCTTAACAAAAGAAACTAAAGCTAGTCCGGGTTGTTAGAAATACGCTGTAATGATTAATCCAACATAAGTGAAGTGCAATGTGCAATAAGTCAACCTAAACAGATCCACAAGCTCAAATAAAAGATTAAACTGAAGTCTCCCGCTTGTCACATATTTTCTCTACATATGTTTAACTCATTCAAATTAATTAGATCTTGTAATTCCCCCATCGCTCTCAGCCTCTCACTCTCCCCAATAAAAGATAGAAACCAGTAACAGTTCAGAAAATTTATATACGACTTCATGACCTCCAATACCAAACAATCCTACATACACGGATACACCCACCTCACCCCACCCCATCCCACCAAAATATATATCAACTAGCTTCCTTGATAGGGTAAGCTCTGGGCGGCAAGGAAAAAATCTAGACATTTATCTATCAGCCTATATAAATTTCTAAGACCACTCACTCCATCAAATGCCAACAAATATAATGTTGCCTTAGAATATACTAAGTCAAGTTGATGTTGCCTTGATGGCACAATCATAAGAGTATAATCAGAACACAGACCTCCTGCTGAAGTTCTTCACGTCTTTTAATCAACAAATCTAGCTGCTCTTCCACCTAATAGTATAAAAAAGAAAGACGCAATGTTGATAATAAGATGGCATCTTCTCACCAAATGTAATAAATTATATTGATGAACAGTATGCCCTAGAAGTAAGCTTACCTGGTCATGATAATCACTCGATTCTGATGAAAGTTCCCTACTTTGTCGCTCACAACTACTAAAACTGTTTGGCAGGAATAAAATAAAATAAAAAAGAAGAGAGAAAGACCGAGACAGAGATTGTCAACAAAGGCTCAAAACATGCTTTAGGTTATTCTATTTCAACATCTAGTCTACTTAATTCCTACCACATCATATAAACACAAAATACCACATTTTTTACCACAAATTAAGGGCCCCATAGGAATAAGGCTAGTACAGGTTTAAAAACACTCAGAACCCATGTATTATGTTAGGTTAAAAAATTCTAGGAAATGATAACAGTGGGGCTGACCCCTTAAATTTCCAGCATAAGGTTTTCTCATATCAACAAGGAACGGTAAAACTGTAAATCCCCAAGGCCCCACCTCTAGAATCTACAACAACTACCAATCAATATACCCAAATTCTGGAATCAATGGAAAAACAAAAACAAACAAAAAAAAAAATCTAGCATCCATAATTCCATACTCCACACTAACATTAGCACCAAAACAGCACCAGAAATTCCACCATCACTCTGAAACCACCACCACCACCACCATTGTAGCATAACCAACATTACCACCACCATTGCAGCAACACCCCCGACCCCTTTCCTTCCCCAACTGCCGCCACTTCTCCCCCTCTGGCAACCACCAATACCGATTACCGCAACAGCCACAATAACATTCAATCTCATTCTATATTCTTCAATGCACATCTTTGAGGGTTGTTTATTAACAAAGTCCCAAAGCTTAATACCCGAGTGGGGAAAATATCAACCACTAAATTCTTCAATGTACCCAATTATTACAGATCATGGAAGTCTGGAAGAGGACATGGAAGACATGGTGAAGCGAGAGGAAGATGTAGCAAGATACGCATAGGCTTATAGCTTCCTAAATAGACTAACATCTTAAAAATGGATGGAGAAACAATATTTTCATAAAAAGAACTGACAATTGAGGTAGAGTACATAGATTAGACATGATGACGAGAGTTCAAAATTGTCAATATCAGTTAGCACGTCCAGAAACTGAACAAGGAGGGCCTAACAAGATAAGAAAGTGATGCACCAAGGCATAAGAGCGCCTAATCGAATCAGCCATAAGTTGGGGGAGGAGGGTGCAAAAACTACATATGTGGTAGAGTGAGGGGGATTAGAATTCTAACAAAGATCTCTCTTATAGATACTGGGTTCTAGGAATCATCTATTCTAAAGGCCAAACCAAGTTTAGAAAAGGCAATTATGGCCACAAACATGAAACAATCGTAATGCTGCAAAAACGGTAGATGCAAATCAGTTTGTATTTGTCCTAGAGAGAAATTGGTTTTTTTGTCCTTTTAGAAATTTTATACTTTTTCCTGAATATGTGTATTCAGTGCTAGATTTTCACTAATCTCAAAACTATATTCAAGTGTGAAAGGTTTAAATTAATAAGAATTTTTTTTGACACTGCCACTTCACACTTGCAATGTACAGCAACAGCAGCAGATAGAAAGTTCATTATGTATGACCTCTTACCTGTACTTTCTCTTTGTACGGTGATCTCTGTTCTTGTCAACCCTTCTATCATGATCATCAACTCTATCAAGCTCCCTATCTTTAGTATCATTCAAACTGTCATCTCTTTCCAATTCCCGATCACGATTTCTGCTATGTGCCCGCTCCCGTTCTCGTTCCCACTGCATTAAATCCCTGCTTTGATCTCGTTCTTTTCCTTGCAAGTGATCTCTAGAGTGATCAAGATCACGAGAATGTTCAGAACCACGACAGTGATTACGTTCACGAGAGTGTTCACGATCACGGGTGTGATCATGCCTTCTTTCGCTCTTTCCGTCATGCTCTCGAGGATTAACACGTTGCCTGTCCTTATCATAGTCATTCTCCCTTTCTCTACTTCTGCCCTTGTCCCCATCGATGTCCCTTTGATTGCGTCGTAAGCTTTCATGACCATAGTTAAATCTCCCAAATGCACCTCTTGTTTTCACTTCATTTACCCGCACAACTCGACCACCAATAGTCTGTAGGAACGCACATAACAACAATGGAAAGGAAATCAAAAGACGGGGAGTAAGTACCACTGTCACACAATTCGCAGCTCGCTCCAGAACGCGGAACGGGTTCAGGAATGGAATTGGGCTTTCAGGGTATTGCTTTCAGAGAACGGCCCCCTTCCCTGTGAATTGCTAATTCCCCCCCCCGTTCCAATTTGCAAATTCACAAGGAACTTGGGCGAATTCTGGGACACTCGTAAGTATGGAAAGTTACTCGAGATTTACTAAATTAAATTATAGTACACATAACGTGGAGGTAGGATACATACCCGCCCATTCATCTCACTGATGGCCTCAATTGCAGATCGAGGATTTTTGAAAGTAACAAAGCCATAACATTTTCCTCGCAGACCACGATCATTAACAATCTATTTGTCAGACATACAAACATTTGACAGTGATCAAAAAAATTATTCTAATAATCCCTTACACTAAAGTATATGACACAGAGATGATGCCTAAACAAACAAAAAAGGCAAGCATGTTCAGCACCACTTAAATGAACTTAAACTAATATCATCATATAAAAATCATAGAAACCCTTATTTAGAGCCATGCAACAGAAATATGCTTGTTCTCAACAACAGTGGAACAAGGTAGACATTCTAAATAATCCTTATTCCTTCCTACAACTAAATGGAAACCCATTTATTTCCGAGTAAAACAAAGAACTAACGACTATGCAAAGTAACAGAAGCAAAATTATAAGGGGCATTGGGGATACATAGGAACAAACATGATGGCACAACCAAAAAAAAAGCTCACTTCTTCATCCAATGTCCCAGAGACATAAGCAGCTACCCCCCTTAATAGCATGAAAGCAACCCTAGTTGATCATTTGGTTTGAGGCAATACATATTGGCAATCTAAAGTTAGTATATTCAAAACTTCAATAGAGCATCTTAAAAAATGTGAAAGCGTATTATTCTTAAGTATCAAAACGCCTCTTTCTTCACTCTTTCGAGTTACCATCAAACCCACACCATCCTCAATCCTTAGTAATAAAACCATCATTATTACCCATTGCGTCAATTAGGTTCCCTTCAGGCTTCAAGGGATTAGATGTATGTAGTCTTACCCTATATAAGGGATTCACTGACTATTACCATATCAGAAACATATAAGAATCTGTTAGTTCGAATCTTCATTCTATCTTAAGAACCCATGTCATCCAATACATCCTTCAAACTTGTTTATGAAATCTTATTTGAGACTTCAACTTTACAAGAATGACTTGATTATCTTTAACAACATAGTCGTACAGATAATAATACAAAAAAGACATGAAACGAGGAGAGAATTATGCAATATACACATATAAGCTTGAGATATAAAAAGAAAATTGACAAGAACAAGCAAACAAGTCCAGTGTATACATACATACTATAGTTGTAGTTCATAACATGGAAGGAACATGTAAAATTCCTATACAATCAAGAATGTATTTCATAAATTATGTATTCTCCACAATCATGTCCAACTTCTAGAAGAGTGCCCTAATATCTCTATGCCTTGGCGTGTCAGACACTCGGATATTAACATGTTCTGTCAAACAGTCTACTATCTACCCCATGTAATAGTAACATAAGTTGATGACATTTTCGCATATTTTTTTTTTAAAGGGGAAGTCAGCAAATCATTTGGTTTAGAGGTTTAGTCCTTTTTCATCCTTATTAACTGATATCCATTTCCAATGAAATCAAAAGATTTACTTCTTAATATGATAAACTAAATTCAACTAGCTCAATAAATTCTAAACTTTACTCGTTCATAGTAGAGCGTCACCGCAAATCGAATCAGATCAAAGTCAATTGCAAACAACCTCTGATTTTACTGCAGGTGTAACATTGGCCTTCATGTAATAATCATTAATAAAAACATAGGAGTAAAACTCCATAACGGCATAACCACATACTTATTTACATTGACATGATTCTTTAGGTAATACTGCCCAATTTGAATATTACTAATTTCGGCATAAACTAATTCTTCAGACAAAAATCATATATTTGGCAATTCAATATAAGAATATGAACATTTCGCATGACAATTACCATACAAAATTAATCAAATTTTAACGAATTCAACAACAAAATTGAGCAACTGAGGGAAAAAAATAAACCCTAGATTATGACATAATTGGAATTCAAGAGTGCATTGAATGAAATGAGGAGAGAGAAACCTTGACAGCGACGACGGAACCATATAAATCAAAAACACGACGAAGTTGGGATTCAGTGCATTCGTAGGGAATTCCTCCAACATATATTGATTTCTCATCGTCTATCGTCATATTGTATATTTCTCCACTGAGCTGCTAGCCTGCTATTTTAGGAGTAATTAAAAACAATTTGGAATTTTATATGCATGTCTTAGGTTCTCTTCTTTTGGACTGAATTAATGAGATACAGTTTAATTTAGTTTATAGCAGGTATTATCATCCGTGATTCTAATGGGGACCTCCTCACACCCTCAGCAATAAATCTCGGCTCCTCCTCGGTCTTCATAGCCGAAGCAACGACTCTTCATCAGGGTATTCTCTTAGCTCTCCCCAAATCATATTAAGACATCTTCATCGAGGGCGACAATCTTATGGTCATCAACTCAATCAAAGGAACCTGGTCCCCCCCATGGCAGATCTCCAACATCATCCGAGACATTCACTCTCTCCTCAGAGCTTTTGAGTCGTGGGATATTCGTCATGTCTATCGGGAAGCAAACAAGGCAGCGGATTGGATAGCTAATGTTGGTCATTTAGTAGATAGTTATATCTCTATAGAAGATTGTACTGCTTCCACTCTCCACAATATCCTTGTAACTGATAAGGTAGGAGCTCCCCTCGTGCGGAGGGTCTCCTAACCTTCTTTCTTCTTACCTTTATTAAAAAAATATCAATTCAATTCAATTCAGGTCAGGAAAATTAAGTTCAGTTGGTTTCCTATCACAGTTTTCATTCAGTTGAGTTCAGACAAATTAAGTTCTATTCAGTTCCGACAAATTAAGTTCAGTTCGGTCCAAAAGAACAGAGGCTTATTCCCTTAATCACTCAACACAACCTTTAAACTCTTTTGTCTGTAATTTATTTTTGCTAACTTAACTTAATTTAATTTTGCTGAAATTTTTTTACTATACTTATTTTTGCTTAATTAAATTTATTTTTGGTGAAGCTTAATAGTATATTTTAAATAAGTTGAGGAAAACATATCTTAATTCAAAGTTTAACGGTATCCACAATCGATATTAGTGAAAAATGAAACACAATAGTACTTGAATTAGGTCATCAGATCGAGAAGACTTATGACACAGTTTCGATTTTCAACTCTTGCAAAAAGGATCCTCAATTTCTTCCCCTTCTTCCAATTGAATTGTCTACATAAAAACTAGTTTTTTTTCTAGGAAGAGAAGGGAGAGAGATAGGCGGCTAAGTTCAATGGTCCAAATCCTCATTTCTTCATTCATTAAAAAAACACTTTTTTCTTCTCCTCGCACCTTTAGAAAAAAAAAATTTAATGTCAAATTAAGAGATTCCAAAATAATAAAAAAGCTATATCGAATTTGCAATAGGATGATGATTTTGACCACCCAAGACCTTGATTGAGCTATAAGTGTTGCGATGTTTTCCTTGGATAGTTTCCTAGTTTCGTGCAAAGTATATGAAAATCGATAGCATACTTCGTGCAATCTCTATGATGTAAATACATAGATTTTTGTATAGATTGATCTAACAATTATATGAATTTCTTGTTTTTTTTTTTTTTGGTAAAATGTAAGATAATATTACCAAAAGTAAGAAAAGCTTCACCACAATACAACCTAAGCAAATAGCAGGACAGAACCCTGCTACAGCATCACAAAATCATCTAATACATGAATCAACCAAATTCTCTAACCAATCAATTTCTTCCCTCTTCCATTTATCAGTTATGCACCCTCTAATCCTGCAACAAACCACCTTCATTCTGTATTTCTTTGACAATCTTCTCAGGACACAGAACAACTTGATGCCACAATGAATTATATATGGCTTTCCAGATATAGTATATCACACCAGACAGAGTAGTATATGCAACCTTCTGTTGATTTTTCTTCTTAAACTTCCTTTCCCACTTCTTCCAAGCAGTGTAAACATTTTCATCAGAATTCACTTTGATCTTCAGCCAATCCATTATCTGAGAACAAATTCTTCTACTGTAATAGCATCTAAAAAACAGATGCATACACTCATCCTGACCATGCTCACAAAAAAGACACTGAGTCTCACTGCAAATACCAGCAGCAGCAATAACACTCCTTGTCCTTAATTTCCCCAGCATAGTTAACCAAGCAATAAAAGAATGCTTTGGTATATTTCCTGAGCTCCAGACCCAGCAATGCCATCAACCTTCTCAAAATGCCCTTTCAACCATAGATAACCCTCCTTTGTAGAGTACTCCTTTGTACCATCTCTCCAGTTATTATTATGATCATAGGCATCCTTAAACAACTCTTTAATCTTGCTTACACTCTTCCAAATCCAGCTGGCATTACTAGGGGCTTGATAGCCCCCACCAGTCACTATCATGAATGTACACATTATGAACCCATTTAATCCACAGAAGATCTTCTTTTTGTGAGATTTGCCACACATACTTTCCCATGGCAGCCACATTCCATGTAATGCAGTCTCTAATTCCCAAACCACCATTCTCCTTAGGCATGCACACCTTGCTCCAAGCTACAGGAGGAGGTTTGCTTAAGTAAATCTTGCCCTCCCAAAGATATGATCTACATAGTTGAATAATTCTATGCATCACTCCTTTTGGGATCAAAAATACTTGAGCCCAATAAGTGTGAAGGCTCAAGAGAACAGAATTCACCAACACTACTCTAGCAGCATAAGAAAGATGCCTAGAACTCCAGCACATGATTCTTTTCATCATTTTATCCACAATGACATCACAATCAACCTTAGATAACCTCTTAGAAGTAATAGGAACCCCTAGGTATCTAAAAGGGAAAGATCCTCTCTGGAAACCAGTTACTTGTAGGATTCTTTCCTGAATCTCCATATTCACATTCCCAAAATAAATGACTGATTTTTCAGGACTAACAGCCAATCCTGAAGCTTCAATAAAAGCTTGAAAAGCATTCCTCATTAGCAATGCAGAAGCTACATCACCTTTACAAAACAACACAACATCATCTGCATATACTAGGTGTGAAAGACCTAGTGGGGCACACCTATGATGATAAGAAAAATATCTCTTTGTACTCATTTTCTTCAGAATCCTTGTGAAATATTCCATAGCTAACATAAACAGCAGAGGGGAGATTGGATCCCCCTGCCTTAGTCCTTTTTTCCCCTTACAGCAAGAACCCACACAAGCTACCATTAATGCTCAATGAAAAAGAGGGAGTTGTAACACACTCCATAATCCACCTAATAAACTGAGTAGGAAACTTCATTTTGATCATCAAATAATGCATAAAATCCCAGCATACCGAATCATATGCTTTCCTCAGATCCACTTTAATGGTGCATCTAGCAGGCTGAGACTTTCTCTTATAATGCTTTAACATATCTTGGCAAATGAATATATTATGCATTATAACTCCATTCTCAATAAAAGCACTTTGAACTGGATCTATAATATCGGGGAGTATTTTCTTCAATCTATTGCAAAGCATTTTTGATATTATATTGTAGAGAACATTGCAGCAAGCTATAGGTCGAAATTGTCTTACATCCTCTGGTTGCTCACATTTTGGGATCAAGCATAGAGTACTTGCATTGACAAGCTGCAGTGATATCCTCCCTAATACATGGCCAAGCATGCTTATAAAAGCCACTTGTATACCCATCACCATCCAGGCCTGGTACCTTGTTCTCATCAATATCAAAGAGTGCACATTTGACTTCCTCTCCAGTGAAGCTTGCACACAATGTATTCTGATGGTCTTCAGTCACCAAAGTTCCTAAGTTCACAATATTCTGACTAACATGATCTCTAATAGTCTGTTGAGCACCCAACAATTTCTCATAATACTGCAGCAAAGCCTTCTCAACTCCCACAGTATCTTCCACCCAATTCCCCTCCATGTCTTTCAATCTATAAATGTGACTATGTGCTCTCTTTTTCTTCAAAACAACATGAAAGCAAGCTGAATTAGAATCACCAAAGTGAATCCAATCTTCTTTAAGCTTTTGTTTCCAAAAGCTTGTTCTAGCTTCATTCAGTTCACCATACTTCCTTCTATACTCCTTTTCTTGCTAATAAAGTTCATGGTCACCCGGATTGTCATGAATCTGCTGCTGGATCAGATGCATCATTTTAAAAGCAATCTCAGCTTCCTTCTCAATGTCAGCAAACTTGTTTTTGTTCAACTGCTTCAACATAGACTTCATCTTCTTCAATTTCACAACAATTTTATACATTTTAACACGCTGAACAAGCTGATTCCATCCATACTGAACTAGGCTACCAAACTCCCTAACTTTAGTCCACATATTGAAAAATCTGAATGGCTTATGCTTTGAGGCAACCTGAGCATCCATATTTACAATACATGGACAATGACCAGATATACTCTCTGGAAAGAAATCCACCCTAGACTCAGGACACAGGTCATGCCATTTCTCATTGACAAAAATCCTGTCAATTTTGGAAAATACTCTATCTTGCCCATCCTGCTTGTTAGACCATGTGAAAAAAGGTCCACTTGCAACATGCTCATGAAGATTACAATCTCTCATGCAGGCTCTTAAATTAGCAACTTCATTCAGAGTTATTGCAGATCCAATTCTATCATTCAGATTAAAGACATTGTTAAAATCCCCACCTATTATCCAAGCACCAGTAATACTAGTACTCAGAGTCTTCAAACATTCCCATAACTCCACACTCTCCTTAGCTCCATCAAAACCATAAATCAAAGATACACAAAATACCCTACCAGTAGCAACATAAACCACTTCACAATGAACAATTTGAGCAGTAAAATGCACCACATTCACTCTGAAAAATGAATGCTGCCAAATCACCCAAATTCTTCCACCCTTATGATTTTGATAATTGGTAACTATACTCCACTGGTCACCAAGTTTAGGGAAAACCTTACTAAAGTTGCAAGGCTTCACCCTAGTTTCTAGGAGGCCAAACAATCCACATTTCTGACTACTCAGGAAACACCTAAGGTCATTATGTGTAAGTGGACTATTTAATCCCCTAGTGTTCCAGAACCTAAACCTATCCATTGGGAGGAATCAACCTCTCCTTCCTGGAGCATTACAGCTCCCACCTTGTCACATACTACAGTACCTACCTGCTCAGTTGTTGATATTGCTTTGTGTATCATACCATTCTCTGTCTCAACCACTTGCACCTCAACTTCTTCAATTTCACCCTCTTTCTACCCTTCTGCAATTGGTTCTAAAACCTGCACTGTCTTTTGCATAGGTTGGATAGGCTTCCCCTACACCTGTTGCATTTGACCAGCCTTAGGAACCTGTTGCTGAACTGGCCTAATCTTCCTTTTTGCCACCTCAAACCTTTTTTGTCTACACTCTTCCATGGTGTGACCTACACCCTTACAATCAGAACATGTAATGGGTTTGCATTCATACAGTACCCTGTAAACTTGTAACTTGTCACATTCATCATAAAAGGTAATCTCATTAGGAAAATTCTGATCCATATTCACCTCAACAAGTATTCTGGCTAGGGCTGTTCAGAGTGCGGTCTAGACCGCACCAAACAGCAACCCAAACCGTTTTTTCGCGGTTTGCGGTTGGTTTGCGGTTTCAAAATTGCGGTTTGGGTTATAATTTCAAACAAACCGCGGTTTGCGGTTTGGGTTGGTTTTAATTTTTGTAAACCGAAACCGCACCGTAAACCACAATTTTATATGATTTTTTAAAAAAAAAATCATTTTATCTATTTTGATTTTTTAAAAATACACTTGACAAGATGGCATACAACTATTCACTATACCATTTAATACGACTAAGTATGGGTATTAGGTATTTATGTTAGGTCTTTGTAGTTGCACTCATCTCATCTAGTCATCTACTCAAATATGGGTTAAGTGTTTTGGTTAGTTTGGTTTAAGGTATGATGAGGCATGGGTGCCTTTTTTTTTCTCTCATTTGTTTGGTATAAGATTTGGACATAATGTTTATTGTAAGATTTATATTTATATGGACTGTTTATATTTATTACCAATTTTTTTAACTCTTAGATTACAAAATTAATGTCCCGGAGGAAAAATGGTAACCGCCAACCAAACCGCACCAAACCGTTTTCCGCGGTTCGGTTTGGGTTGGTTTGGACAAAAGTGCGGTGCGGTTTAGGAAAATGTCAAACCGTATATTTGCAGTTTGGGTTGGGTTACATCCCAAACCGCACCAACCCAACCCGCGAACACCCCTAATTCTAGCACACTCCAGAATATCCTTTTGAGTTGTGGCCCTGTCTATTCTTATTTGCTTCCCAACAAGTGCTGCCAATTTATTCAAAGAGTTTTGGCCCCAAAATTTCAAAGGAAGACCATGAAACTTAATCCAAGTAGGAACCACAAGAACATCCAATGCCTTAAGATCCAAATCAGATGACCAATTTATGACAATAACAGGTTTTCTGTCATAAAAAATTGGTCCAGCTTCCATGGCTCTATTTTTCTCATCCATACTCCTGAATCTAACCATGAAAACACCATATTCCAATATTGCAACTTTCTCTACCCCAAATTGCTTCCACACTCTCCTAATAAACTCATCAATGATTCGAAATGGTGGTTTAACACCTAAAATGTATCATACAACAGCTAGGTTCCTGTATTCTACTTCAGGTTTCACATCATCAACTGTTATACGTACCACATTACTAGGATCAGGAATTGGTGATTGATTCTTCTGAGTTAAATCCAAACCCTCATGTCTAATATTATCAAACAAGGATTGACGCCAGCTAGAAGAAGCTTGGTTACCTGGGTTGCTTGTTAGATTCTGCATCGGAGATGGAGTGGGTAACACTAGTGCTGCCGTGCTGCCACTGATTGATTTAGAGTTCTAATAGAATCAATCCATCTTAACATACTACTACGAGCTTCTTCAAAAGATGCTCTATCTTGATTCGAGATTGTATTGTTCAATTCCGCCTCTGAATCGTCATCATCATCCGAAGTCCAGCTGAGAGCAGGAACCTTGCCTTGAATCTGGTTAACATCTTTCGTTTTCTTTGCATCACCTGATTGAGGTTTCCTCAACACTTCCTCCTTCGAATTATTATTATTCTTCTTGTTCGATTGAATTTTCTTTTTACCGCCATTTCCTCTCTTCAAACCCTTCGCCATTTTCGAACGAGTTCAAAAAGAGCAAGTTACTGTTCCATTGATGAGCTAATTTCGTGTATATTATATGAATAACTAGTTGCCTAAATTTCTTCAGGATCAAATGAAACATTATGCCTTGAGTCATGCAAGGTTTATGAAAAAATTATATAGATTTCTTGTAGATTGGATGAATTGGGTACATTAGTTTCGCCACCTCGGAAAAAAAAAAAAGGTGTGTTAGTTTCTTGTAGATGGTATGAAACGGATTTCCAAGTTCGTGGAGCTTATATGAAGTGCATGTCGATCGTTATTATTAACCTAATCTTCATGAACCATTTTTTTAATGACCGCAGGAAAAGATGAAGCTAATTTAGTCTTTAGTGTTGATGGTCTATACAATGATATGATTGATATATTCAACAAGCTACATTTTGAGGAGAAAACATTAAAATTATTCATGTGGGCGGCTCAGCAAGAGCACTATGGCCATGTGTACCATGCTTAGAGTGAAATGATTGATGTATATTACAAAGTTGAAGGCTAAACAATTTAGGATTGTTTGTGATATACTACTACTATATATTGCACTGCATAAAAATGAATGATAAATCGTCTATCTACAAGATTGAACATTGGCTCTATTATTCTAAGTGATCATTACAACATTGCAATGGCTATTCTATAGTCTAAACATCATGTGTCGTGAGGACATGCATTTTCAAATTACTACTAAGGAGGCATATGTATGTGTATGCTTGAGTTTCAAAAAAAATGGTCCTTTTTATTGATAATAATTTTCACCATTATTAAATCATTTAAAGGTCATATTCTTTGTTAACTGATTGTTATTGAACATAATTTTTCTCATTAATTAAAACTCATTAGATTTGATTTTTGTTGCTTCATTCAAACATTTTTTGTCAAATGTATTCACTTATTTTGATTGATTAAAACTAATCTTTGTAAATTAATTAAAACTCACTTTTGTGAATCAAAACTAAACTATATATTATAGAACTACTTAACTTGATATTTGCTTTATTTTGACATAATTTTAACAGATCCAACCTTATATCAGGAAGACCTCAATATTTTTTGCTCATCCCTTGAATTAGTTGTTAGATAAAGGCTTCAAAAAGTCTTGTTTTGTACCTTGTCACACATTGGTCATAGAAAAGATGTTTTCCATCTTTATAGTATCTTTTCCTTCATCTACCTTTTGAGTTGCTAGATATGATGTTTTTGTGGACATGAGGTTGTTGGGCTAGTTAACACATGTTCTGCTACTCAAATTGGGCTTTGGTATCTAGGAATTAGAGCTAAGCTAAGCTTCTTTTTGGACCAGATTCCTTTTGAGGATAATCAAGTGTGTACTCTTGGACCAGATTTCTTTTGAGAATCCTTAAGTGTGTAACTTTGGATTTGAATAAATCAAAACGGTCAGCTGCTACTAACCTTAATTACAGCTGTGAACCGCAACTAAGGGTCTGTTCTCCCCAACTTATTTTTAGTTCAGTTCAGTTCAATTCTGTTCAGTTCAGTTCAGTTCCTAAATTATTATCATTACTATTAATTAGTTATAATTTAATTCAGTTCGGTTCGGTTCAATTCAGTTCAGTTCAGTTGTTTTATGCCGAAGAGAACATACCCTAACTGATTATGGGCGTTACAAATTTTTTTCTAGTTTATTCTGATCCCATTCTCCATCCATTTCCAATACACAAAAAACTTATCTCTCGCTTGTTTTCTCTTCTCTTCTTTTCTATGGGTTATGTGTGCTATACTCCAAAGCACTCTCAATTAATGATAACTAAGTGTGCTATACTAATTCAGTGGTCTCCTAACACGGCACAACCTTAAAATCCTATTCTTAAACCATTGCTCTCCTTTTGTTTCTAACATTAGTGATAAGATAATATATATCACTATATCAGGTTACACTTGTCCTTTTTGCATGTTCTTTAACTTTCAACCTTAAAATACTAGTCAAAGAAGGGAAGGATCATATGTATCAGATATCCATGACCATCACGTTCACAGTCAAATACTTTCTACTTCTCTTTATGATCGCATAATTATTTACCCAACTGTCCAGCTTGAACTTCCACTAGTCTTAAGTCATTCTACGTTTTCATCCACTTTTACGGAGACAGAAAGCCAATCATAATTCATAAGTACTTGCTTTGAACGGGAAAATTCAATCTGACCAAACTTAACCTACGAACAATTTAACAACGCCATACGGTTGCATGATTAGTTCCTTAATTATTCTTGACAAAACAACTAAACAAGTCCACGTCTTTTCACTAATTAAACTAGTTTGTATGTCCGGGCTATGCCCTAGGTAATTACAGACTTACAGTTTTCATTATTAATAATTTACTATAAAATGATATCACCAAATATCATTTGGTTTAGTGGTTAAGATTTTAGCATATAAACTTGAAGATCATGGGATCAAATCCAATACAATGCATTTACTTTTTGTTGTATATGGATCATGTGTAGTAAAACAACCTACGGGAGAGCGCCACATGGCGTCGTTCCTTGGTTAAGAACACTTTTTAATATATTACTATAGATTATTACAAATAAATGGTTTGGCTAATGCTTTTGGATATACTTAAATATATACTTTTATTTTTCTAATTTAAATGAGCAAAAAATAGTCTTAAATTAGCAACCACATCAATATATACTTAATTAAGTTAACTTAATTAAGTATACCTGGTTAATGGCCTTGGTGTAACTCTAATTAAGTATATCTAAAAACATAAAAGACATGTGGCTGAATTATGACTTTGCAGATATTAATACAACCCTAGTGTTCTAGTTAAAATAAGTAAAGATTAGTTGAATATAACATGAGGAGCTATTGGTTTATCTCCTTGATGTAATAAGATATCACTAATATTAAGTCATAGGGCCGGGGTCAAATATCCCGTCGTGACTTTTATTTTTTTTGAAAAAAATTGCAACTTAATATTTATACCTAACCTAGCTATGCGACTTAATATCAGTAATATCTATTTGCGATAATGCCACTGGATATACATCACGATTGGATATTTAACCCCCTACAACTTAATATCAGTGACATGTTATTTACGAGAATGTCCTTTCTTTGTACATCAAGGCTGATTAAATAATTAATTGGCAATTTCCCATATAACGTATCCTAACAGATTAAGGGACTCTAACTAAATGAAGTATATGCCCAAAGCAAAGTGGAAAGATTCATACATTTGTCATCATTATTTCTCAAAGATTCAGACCTAAAAGGGTTACGAACATGCATAAGTAACCATGTATCTAAGATTACGGATGAGATAGAGATAGATATCATGCATATTGCATGGTGGGATTGGATAGATATTATGCATGGTGGGATCAACATATGTATGATATTTGAATGATCCATCCACTAGACAATCCCTTTACCTTTACAGCAAGCACTATATATGAAAAGGAGTGAGTCTGTGTTTTTGTTCTGGAACCTTTTGCTCCCACTATAATGTTTACCCTAAAACTGTTTTTCCAGTTTTCTCTGCAATATAAAGCAATCTGCAAATAATTGCATCTCTATGTGTGTTACTTTCTTTTAGGTGGAATCGTTTATAGTTCATCTGCATAAGTACGAGCATTATTGTAACTAAAAGAGATTAAAAGGAGATGATTAGACATATGGACTGTCTTGAACCCTTTTTGACACATGTACTATAAATACTTAGATTCGCATACCATCAATTTGATTTTGATGGTTAATTATTTATTGCATTTTGCATTTTTTAGGGCTTTCGGCTACATCACGTGGTATAACTAAATCTATTTTTATTAAATAGGTGCCAATTATCAAATACTTCATTTTTTCTCTAATAGTTGCAACGTTTTGACTTTTTTGCACTACATATGTACTTATTTTAACAACAAATTCTTGACTAATATATACAAACGTTAGCACGTAACATATAAGTTGTTGGATTTATCTCAATGTATATCTACAAGATTTCTAATTTGTATAATTTTCACAAATAAATAATTAGAGATATACCTTAATGTTCAAAATTGCAAGACTTGTAACTATAACAGAGAACCAACACATGGAGTATATCATATCTTAATACACACCTCTATTGGTCACATAACATAATCAACCTAGGAATATACAACTCGGTATGATCCTCAATTCTAACATTAATCGTCTAGGTAAAATACAATACATGCCAATTATATATCTACTTTTCTAGATACAAATCTACTAGTATTTTGAAAATAATAACCCTTGGCATACTTAAATGTTTGTCAAAATCAGGAAAGATCCACATATGCTAATAGACCCACATCTCTATAACTGTGCATGCATGTTTGCATACATGTGATATGTGTACATTTACTCAAGTATGTGCAATTGTCATCAGTGCATCTGTGCATGCACCTCTGTTTAAGGGTAAACTATGTTTTATTAATTTCTTAATATGTTAAATTTTCAAGTTTAAGACCAAACATTAACTTTCCGAAAATGCAGAACTCTTAAAAGTAGATACTCGCTATAGTATTATCATTTTAAAATTGCTGGCAACACGCACACTTTAACTCTTTTACATCATTCAAAACATGGTGTGAATAATTTAAGGAGATTATTCATCAAATTATCGATTTGTTATACACCTTTTCTCATTACTTATCCCTAGCTTTAGAGCTCTTAATTAGTGAAAATATAATTTTTATTTCTTCCTTTAATTTTCTAATTCATATGCATGCATCAAATAAAAATAGAGGTGGTAAAGGTGTGTTCTCTTCACCTTAAAAAATATTTAAGTCTAATAAGTTCAGACAAGGTTTGATCAAGTCTAACACAACACTCAAAAATAAGTTCTAATAAGGGTCAATCAGATCTAATAAGTTCAATTCGGATAAGTTCATGTTTTTTAGGTGGAGAGAACGCACACTAAGTATTTCTTTCTGTAAATTTGAGAAACATTGTATGAAATCTTATAATTAACTTGCACCATAGTTTTGGTACCGACAAAAAGGATTATAGTGATAGGGGTCTTATCATGCATAGCCTATGCACGCACCTATATAAACACTATTGCAATTTTTTCGTCTTGGATTGTCATCATTCAACGATATAAATTCAAGTATGTTATGAACTCATCTCCACCATCTCTTTTAAACTTTTTTTCTTTAAACAAATTCCCTTTCTCTTTTCAATGTACTTATAAGAATAATTGTCTTTTTGTTCATCATTTGATCGATTGATCTTGACACCACAACTTTTCATATCACAAGAATGTGTCTCGCCTGATTTCCTCCATGTGAGTTCTTCGATTGAGTAGGCCACTCCACTTGAAGCAAATAAATAGGTTGAAGGGGAAAAAGGAGGAAGAAATAGTCACGAGTTTCTGATAATATTTCAAGACAAGAGTGGAGATTAACTCGTCAACGACAAATTAACATAATAATCATGAGCCATCCTGATACTTTTATATAAGAACAAAATTAATGATGAAAGAAATTGAATCATGGATTTCATAATAGAATTAGTTAAGTAAGCATAATGATCAAACTCATTTTAAATATTCTTATTATTCCGTACTTTGAAAGAATCCCATGATGAAACCTTTATTTTTTGCTTAATTACTCTAAAAGTCTCTTTGGAACTCGTGGTTTGCTACGAACACGTACGGGAAAGCTTAATCTCCCCTACATTTTCTCTTTCACCATGCATGGATTGAACATTAAGGTAGTGAGAAATGTAGGGTACTCAACAAGACAAAAATTAAAGTTGGTGATTTGGTAGCTTATTTGTCTTAATTATAAGTTGAAGATTACTAATTTTGAAGTGTTAAGAGTGTGTATTGACAAGCTTGAACAAATATAATTGTTGTGTGTTTAGGTTTTGTTATAAGGAATATAATATTGTTGAACTATGCCTTGAATGTTTTATCTGGCGCTATCTGGCGCTAGAATATCAGGCGCTAGGATTAACCTAGCACGGGGGTTTCGCTGTCTGATCAGCGAGTCGGGGTCCAGGGGTCAAACACCCTGGTGGGGGTTAGGGGGCATCGCCCCCGAACTTTTCGGTATATATATTAATTAATATATCGAGTCTGTTTTAGTTTCGGGTTTTAAGCCCATCTGTTTAGGTTAGTTAGTAGGTTAATATATAAACCTACTATCATTAACCTCTGCATGATCATTCTGTAATATGTACTCTCTCCAAAACCTGATAAAACCGTTTCTCATCTGCCTGTGGACGTAACTAACACTTTGTTAGTGAACCAAGTTAATTCTTGTGTTGATCGTTCATTATCTTTTGCTATTGTTAATTGCATCCGTCATAACAATTATATGATAGTATGAATCGAAATTAACTTTAACAAGCAGTTTGTAGTTTCTTGTGTGTACTAGCTTGTTTTTATAAGTGCATATAGTTAAATTATATGATTAATTATTAAATGGGCAAGAACTATACCTATTACTATACGAGACTTCAGACCGTATACAAGTTTAAACAAGGTTTCACCTTAAACAAATTAGCAGTAGCCAAGGGAGAAAAAAATTTCAATCATTATATGTTTACAATTCAGAATTTATGAATTTAGATATATGAGTTATAGATTACTTAAAAGGTCAAGTTCAAACTTGTTGATCGAATAGAACTTAGGTCTACTTGAACAATTAGAAAAAATACTAATCAGATTTAGGACATACATCGATATTAGGCCATATTCATTATCTATTAAAAATTTCTCACGAGGGAAAAAAAAACTCAACCTTTTGTTATCTTACTTGTATAGGGCATGATACATATATTGATATTAGGCCATACTCGTTGGTGCCTTCATGTTGGCAAGCTCACTAAGCATAACTCATTGGTCTTGTGCCATTCCAATTTCCACCAATTCAAGAGGTCGACCCAAAACCCAAGCACGACTCCGGCCACCCACATTACAAAACATGTCATGTCTATATATTATTCCGATCCATATATTTGTTGTGTGAAGTTCATGCCTCTACCAACTACCCTAAAAGAGTGTAAGTCATTATTCATGATCGCACATGCACAAATACGCTACCTAGCTCGGGCTACCCGGCCAACCCATGCATAAAAGAGTCGAGTTAAGTTTCATAGTCTCTGTTGCACATCACATATACTCCCTCCGTTTCCTTTTAATCTACACACTTTCCTTTTTGGTCCGTTTCTTTTTAATTTACACACTGTTGCTTTTTCTATTTTTGGTAATATATCACATCTACTTTCTCCTCTTTTTCCACCCATGTCATCCACTTTTTAATATTTTAACCCACTTTTTAATTTCTCTCTCTTACTTTTCAATTTCTCACTCCACGTTTTAAGTTTATCTCTCATACTTTTACACCTTCTCCTTGGTTCTCCCCCAAAGTGAAGTGAGTAAATTAAAATGAAATGGAGGAGTACAATACTTAGCTCGGGCTGCCACACCCATGCTTTGGCTTGGGCACCCTGGTGCCAACAATATACCGCACATTAAAAATATTTTTGTTTTAAGGAAGGGGGAACATAAAAGAGAAAAAGCCTCGAAGGTAATGCCAGCCTCCACACCTTTTTCAAAGTGGTCTCACGTCTGCTTTCGAGCAGTTCCCCTTCTTTGGCTTTAATCCTTTTACTTAATTCACTTCCCAAACAAAACAACAACATCATCTCTATTCCCATTTTTTCTCCATTTCTCTCCCTTCAAACATTCTCTTGTTCCCTGTGCACTGTGCAGTTCTCTCTTCTTTTTTACCCTTTCATGCACCTCTCAGTTTCT